>JABACO010000002.1:7588778-8188778 GCA_013339895.1 Ephydatia muelleri | reverse complement strand
ACGTTGTACTGCAGACAAACATCCCTGTATGTCATTGTGTGCAATCTCGTAATGTGATGTCATCCTCTTCCCCCTCCTTCCCCCAGCACCAGATGGATTTGATGCTGTGTCGGTGCAGAATGTGGGCTCCATCTACATCATTGTGTCTTGGGACTTGCCAACTCACAGTAATGGCATCCTCATCAACTTCAGTTTGTATTGCAATGGTGCTCTGGCGGGTGTCCTGCCCCTTACTTTGATTAGCTACAACACCACCGGCCTCCTCCCCTTCACTTTGTACATGTACATGTATGTTTTCTCTGCTACTGTGTGCAACATGCACAAATAACAGTGTGCATGGTACATGTGTATGATTTGTGCTCAGTACGTTATCTGTTGAACAGGTCCTCCAGTCACGCCCGCAGGCACTGCACTCCAGTTGGAACGTGGTGTTGGGTGTCGTCAGTGCTGCAGCCAGCCTGCCCAGGTACATGTACATGTACATTGTGTACACTTCAATCACTTTGTTTGTGTTCCATCTTTCTTTGCTCTTATCCCTCTCTCCTCCTTCCTTTCTTTGTCTCACCTACTCCCTCCCTCCCTCCCTCCCTCACTTCCTCCCTCCCTCCCTCACTTCCTCCCTCCCTCCCCCCTCCCCCTCCCTCCTCCCTCCCTCCTCATCCTCCCTCCCCCTCCCTCCCTCCCCTCCCTCCCTCCCCCTCCCTCCCTCCCCTCCCTCCCTCCCCCTCCCTCCCTCCCCTCCCTCCCTCCCCCTCCCTCCCTCCCCCTCCCTCCCTCCCCCTCCCTCCCTCCCCCTCCCTCCCTCCCCCTCCCTCCCTCCCCCTCCCTCCCTCCCCCTCCCTCCCTCCCTCCCCCTCCCTCCCTCCCCTCCCTCCCCTCCCTCCCTCCCCCCTCCCTCCCCCTCCCTCCCTCCCTCCTGTCCTCCTGTAGTCATGTACATGTGCACCAGCAGCAACATTTCTGGCAAAATTACACATACCATTTATCTTCTCTCCCTCCCTCTTACCTCCCTTCACCTTCACTTCCTCACTTTCCATTGCTCCATCAGATCCTCCAGTACATTGTGATTCCAACCTTCTCAGCATGAGGAGGACAGCCCTCCTGGGTGACCCCCTGATCCTGAGTCGGACACTGATGACATTGTCATCAGCGTATTTATTAATAAGATTGTTAAACCTGACTAGTCCTTTGGCTCCTCGGTGAGTACTCCACTCAATATGCCTAGACCTTATACGGTCATACCTTGGCACTCTACCCCAGGACCCCATGTGCATCCTTCTCCTACAACTCTCCTCTCTGCTAATGGAGCATACTGCCCCAAACATTCGAATGACTCCAACAAGTCAGTACAGATACAGATGTGTAGTGTAGCCATGTACTATTAGCGTTGATATGGTATACTGTTGGCCTTCTCCCTTAGTACTGTTTTTTATGTTGGCCTCTTGGGGCCTGACTGCTACCACAAAATCCACAAGGGCAGTCCAAGGTGTACACCACCATTGTCCTGGCTAAAATGAATACAATCAAAGCATCTTGTGAGCTACATGTATTTACACTGACTTGATTGGCAGATACATGTACATGAAGATTGGACTACTTGTGAGGGAGGGTGTGTGTGTGTGTGTGTGTGTGTGTGTGTAAGTGGTAGTGCCTGTGGTTATCTTATCTCACATCCATGGGAGGAGCTACACTTCTATGTAATGGGCTTTATCTGTGTACATGTACTGTAGGCACAAGCGCTTCCAAACACTCTTTGACTTGTTGAAATATGGGTTGATGTCAAAGTACAATGTAATGTGCTCTTCCCTAGACCCTATGGAGGAGCTTACAGCCACTCCCCCATACCCCAGCTGGAGCAGGACGTGGGCATGGGTCAATTGTTCCCCCCCCCCCCCCCCCCCCCCCCCCCAAACACACACACACAAACTGGAAATCCTGGATCCATGGATCCATCACTGAAATTGAATGCACTCCCTCTTGTCAGGATCAGCTGAACAGGATGCCCTAACAATGAAACAGCCACTCCTCAAAAACTTGATACCATTCTTCCTAAGGCCACACCCATTATGGGGGGTGGTTGCAAACGACTAACAGTTTTTGCTGCCTCTATCTTTTGTTTTCTGTATCAATCCCTGCACCATCATCTTTTATTAAAATGCTTGACCCTTGCACTCACAATGTACATGTATGTGCTTGTTTACTCATTGTTACATATATGTGATTCAATGGCTGGGTACTGGATAACATCACCACCCTGTTTACATGTAGAAGTGCCAGGGCACAAAGAACATGAGGAGCCTATAGCCATGTCCATCTCTAGCCACCATTGAATGGAGAATTACAGTTCATTGGGTTCAAAGTTCAGGTCAAGACTAGGAGGTGTGACCAGTAGCCAGGATGCAGCATGAGGTGCTGACATAGAGAGCAGCTGAGCCTTGTCAGTAGGTGATGATGCTTTCAACAACAATGAGAACTGGTGGTCCTCTAGTTTCTTTGACAGTACCCTTTGGTGGACGGGTGAGGCTGTGATAGCATCCACAGAGATTACTTCAGACAGGGAAACTATGCCTTATACATGTATTTGTGTACCATACAACAAATATCAGTCCTAACAAGATCTTTTTATCACCTTAGGAAGCAATTCATTACTTAAAACAAAAGCTTACATCTAATGAAGTGGCCAGAAAGCAATAGGCTAGGCCTGTGATGAAGTACTACAATGAACTCCAATACTCCTAAATCAAAGTTCAACTTGACTGTGACCTATTTTACATTTTGCAGCACTCTTTCAGGCGGGAGCATGCCGAATAGTTCAAGAGAGCTGACACTGAATCACCAACATAGCTACACACATGGATACCCCTGCCAGTCACCCTGTATCGTTTTTGCTACCTGTGTCATCAGCTTGTTACTGCATACAAAAATGCATGCATTAGCTCATGGTAGGACATACAAAGTGTGCACAGTAATGTTTGATGGTTGGGAGTCACATGGCAACGACAGGTGCTGTATGTAAACATGGGAAAAGTAAAGAAAAGGGTGGAAGGCCAAGGAAATGCAAGCTCATTGTTCGACCAGGGAGACCTTTAGAAGTTTCTTTGAGGAGACTTGTCAAGCACATTGAGCTCACTGCACCTCCTCCATTTGTGCCATCAATGTTACATCCACCAACCATAGCAGGGAATGTGTCTCGGTTGAGTGCTGAATGTCCTTTATGTTTGGAAGTACTGAACAGCCCAATTGAGCTTGTTACATGTGGGGCAATAGTCTGCTCCAATTGTTGCTGTACTTGGCTAAATCTGCGCTATGAACTACTGTGTCCATGTTGCTATGATGATCACCTAAGAGATAATACCACAGTGCGAGCACCATGCAATCTTATTCTGGATGCTCTCAAGTGCATGGTTATATGCAGCAAGTGCAAAAATGAGATTCTGCTTTCAGACTATGCAACTCACTTGGGATCTGGTTGTGTATTTGTGCCTGTTAACAGCATTGTTAGTGAAATTCTCAGCCATCCAGTCAACTAACCTCTGTCACCTATTGAGTCTCAGTTACAAACAACTTTTGTCAAACGTTCACTTCTATCAAGTCCAACATAAGGTGTGGTAGTACTCACAACACATGGAAAGCTAGTTAAAATTCATGTACATTACAGGTCTTAATAAATTTCTCTTTGTCAATTATTTAGCCACTTATCATGATGCAAGTGAGTCGAGGGCAGGTTCCGTCCAGTTCAGCTTCACGGCAGTCCACAAAGAGGCGCACCCAAAGTTTGGGTGATATTCGTAGATATGTCAGTGCCAATGACTCATTGTCACAGCTAAGTAGAGAAGTGATGTCCTGCGCACACTCAGACAGAAGCAAACTTCTAAAGGAAATATCTGCAGAAAGCTGTGTGATTTCAATATCTACAGCAGATGCTTTAGCAATGAGGATGGAGCTTAAGATTCCCTGGCACAAATTTCGAGCATTGAAAAGGTGCCTTTTGTAGTCCTAGATGTGTTTATAATTACAATGTATTACCTTAGGTGGTTAAAGATGTGGCAAATTGAGGTGGCTAGTGAAAAAAAGACGGGTCTAAAGCTGATGACCTTCTTGGTGACAATTTCAAAGCTGAGATGGTACCACTCTCATTTAAGCATCAGAATAGTGGCAATATAATTAAACCTGCTCCATTGGCATATATCCCTCGTTTGTTGTAATATAACATATATAGAGTCCAACATTAACATGAATACACATGTACTAGACATCGTTGCTGACAACAGTTGACAAAAGGCTTGAAAAAGACTTCCATAAGAATGAAGGGCCTTTTGTAAAACCTCTTGATACTGCTCTTGCTTCATTTCACGTGCAGCGACAAGCATATTATAGTGGCACATTTGTTGGTAATTATGTCCACAAAGCTTTAAAGGTAAACATTGCCTGCTAAATTCATTTATATATTGTAGTACCATTCTCTATACAGCTCAATAACACCGAAAAGCTGTGCAGATGTCTAGTGTCCATTGTTGAAAAACACTGTCCCTTACTCAAGGCAGAAGTTGAATCCTAGTGATAAATACCTTACAATTTTTTTCTTTGTTCAGAAAGTGCCATTGCATTTATGACAAAAATTTAGTTACTAACATGGAAATCAATGAACTGGATAAGTTATAATATTTGCAAAACAAAGTTCAAGAATATCTCTTTCTGCAGAACTAAATATTCAAAGTTTTATGCACTTTTATCGGAGCAATTTCCCTACCTCAACTGTGATACCTAAAATGCATATACTGGAAGCACATGTTGTTCCATTTCTAAGATCTTGGCATGTTGGGTTTGGATTTTTAGGTGAACAGGGTGTTGAGAGTATCCATCACTATTCTAAGAGGCTTGCATTGTCATACAATGCTGTACGAGACCCTGCTCAGAAATTATTGCTGATGCTCAAAGAACACATGCTTCATGTGACTCCTGAAAACATTTCTGCCAGGCCAAATGTGAAGAAGAAAAGGAAAAGCAGTGAACTCCTACCATGGTGTTTTTCAGTTATGCCGTATGCTGTTCCACAATGCATTTACCTACATACGCGGCGTGGGCTTATCAATGACTTGTATTCCTCATAATATATCTCTGTGAAAAAAAAAAACTCATAACATTTGGATTGTTTTATTTTGTTTCACACTAATTGGACTAGTTCGTTACGTTGTTGCTATATTCAGCAAAACTGCAGCTTTGACGCTATAATGATATGAGTAAAAAGCAGGAACGCGAGTTGTTTACAAACCGGTGTCACAGGAAATTCTGTCGCTAGGAAATATTGTCGCGGCGACAATATTTCCTAAGGAAATTGTGTCGCTTTAATTAAACGTAGCGATCATATTTCCTAAGGAAATTCTGTCGCTCCCAGGAAATTGTGTCGCGCATGCTCAATGTTCTATCGATTCCTCGTGGTTCTCACTCTAAGCATGGAGCAGAGTGAATATGACACGTTGCTAGCATTTTGTTGCGATTGCAAATACCCACCCGAGTGTTCAAAGAACGAAAAGGATTGTATTCGGAGAAGAGCGAAGAACTTCATAGTGAAGAAAAATTTGTTATTTTATCGAGACAAACACAACAAGGAATACCGGGTAAGCTTCGTACGTACGTATATGCTTCGAATGATATACCGGTATATCTAAACGTGCTAGGTTGCCACGAAGAAGGAAAAAATGAAAGTTCTGGACGGCTGTCATAGTGCAGAGCTAGGCTGAGGGCACTTTGGTCGAGACAAAACACTGTTGAAGATATCTGAGCGATTCTACTGGATTGGAATGGTTAATGACGTAAAAGAATATTGCAAAACATGTGAAAAGTGTCAGAAAGCTAATCGGTAAGCCAGTATTCATGCCTTTGCAAATTATAAACATATGGTCACATTTTTATAATGAATGTACTAATATTTGACAAGTTTTCTGCGGAGCTGAATCCTATTCCAGTCAAGGATGAAGTGTGGCACACAATTGGTGTTGATTTGATTGGGCCTTTAATTTACCTGAGACACAGAAGGGAAACAAATACATCATGACAGTCTCCTGTCTGTTTTCCAAGTGGCCAGAGGCAACTGCTCTCCCTGATAAAACAGCAACAGGAGTGGCAGAGTTTCTTTTTTTTTGTGCTTCGCAAGACATGGCTGTTGTAAGGTTACAATTTCTGATCAAGGTCGAGAGTTTGTAAATCAAGTAAATGACAAGTACAATTATGTTGTGGTGATGTAATTGTATTTTATTTCAGGTGAACGATGAGCTTTGTCGTCTTTGTGGCATCCAGTGTAATTGACAAGTGCATACCATCCACAAAGCAATGGGCTTGATGAAAGGTTCAATCAAACACTGCAATGACAGTTATTGAAGTTTGTCGAATCCGAGCAAAACAGTTGGGATCAGTTTTTGGATGCAATTCTCTTTTCGTATCGAGTATCTTGCCAGGATTCTACTAAGCATTCACCCTTTTACCTTGTGTATGGTCGTTGACCTCGTTTACCAATTGAGTTTACTATGAAGTGCCCTGGTGCCAGTGAGCGGTGTGACAAGCCTGAAGATGGATTACAACAAACAATTTATGAGTGTAACATCAAGGTAATTAATTCTGATGTATAGAAGATAGTAATCTAATTTTTTACTCATATTTAGACAATGGTAGATGTGTGGAAGAAAGCTTTGGAAAACATTATGAAAGCACAAGGGAGGCAAAAGGTCTATTATGACCAAGTACACTGCAAAGACAGGGAAAAGTATAAAGTTGGAACTCTTGTGTTGATAAAGAATAGCAAGAAAAAAGGGTCCAAGATGGAGCCTAATTGGACAGGCCCCTATCTTATTCATGAAGTCTTGTCTAAAGGTACATATCGTCTCTCCAAGCCCAATTTGCCATTCCAAGTACTAGCTCAAAAGTACAACATGACTCATTTGAAGATATTTTACCAAAAAGGTACAGTGATATAAGACATACATGTATTGTGCATATCATTATACTCTTAAATTATAGACCAACCAAAAGACTCACACCCCATGTCAGAAGGTACAGCTCTAAAATATACAGATCTCTGTTACAACTGAATGCTCCTTTATATTAAAACACCATATTTTTTCCACAACAGTACAGGTAGATGTAGGTGTAGAGGATGAAGAACAGCAAACCTCAAACGTACAAGGTGTGTTGACATAATGTAACATCTTGCATCCAAGTACCATACAGAATCATTGACTAATGTATCTCCTATTATTATTGTCGATGTAGATAGTGAGGATGGACAACAGGAGGACTTAACACCCTCGTCAAATACACACGGTGCGTTCTATATGATTTAGTATATATTTTTTATGCATGCATGAATATTGCCTCACCAATGGAAAACTTTACATTTAATATTATCTTCATCCATACAGATAGTGAGAATAGACCACAGCAAGTTGTAATGCCACAATCAAACATACAAGGCATGTTATGTGTACACATGAATATGTCTTGTGACTATCGATGACATCATTGCTGCAAAGACGGATGTAATATGTATACGTTATACAATTTCTAGTACAAGCTATCGAAATGTAACCTAAAAATGAATGGATATTAAATTTTTGATCTTACAATTTTGTTACAGATATTCCAATTTCCCAGTAAATCTGACTATGATTATGACACTTTTCCTTTGATCAAGTGGATGTAAATGATGTGGACAAACAGAGAGAGGAAACAGTATTGCCATCATTGTTACAAAGTATATACATTAGGATACATACATGTATACTTATACTGCACATTGTTTATCTATGAATTGTTGTGCTTTTGTAGAATCATCACCTCTCCACACTTTGAAATCTGTTGACAAGGAAGAATCAACTATACAACTAGGTATTCCTGTCTAGTTGTAATTTAATCAACAGAATTATCATAATACGTTTTCTGCTCTAAGGGAACATCTCTATGGATGATACTTGCAAATGTAAGAAGAGATGTGCCACCAAAAGTTGCCCATATAGGAAAATCAGCCTTGTAGCAGCTGGTGCCATGCTGGAAGAAGCTGCTGCAATACTTTTGCAACAGAGAATTGCCCACTTCTCCATGTCATCACTGTATTAGATGAGCAGTCTTCTGTGTCTAATAAAAAGTTACCTCTTGTGTTTGATACAGCTGTGTTGGAAGATCCTAATGGATGGCTTGACGATGAACACATAACTGCAGCTCAGCATCTGCTACAAGAACAGCACCCAGATGTGGCAGGCCTGCAAATTACATCACTGCAGTACACCAGAACATTTGAGGTTCACAGAGACCACCCATTCATCCAGTGTCTCCATGAGAATGGCAACCACAACACAGGGCATTTATTTTGGACCCCCTCTGGACACACTTCCCTGTACATTACCATTGAACCCCCTCTGGACATAACCTGATGTAGAATACCCCCTTAGGATATTACCATTAAACCCCCTCTGGACACAACTCGATGTAGGACACCTCCTTATAGAACATTACCATTGAACCCCCTCTGGACACATCTCGATGTAGGACACCCCCCTAGGACATTACCATTGAACCTCCTCTGGACACATCTCGATGTAGGACACCCCCCTAGGACATTACCATTGAACCCCCTCTGGACACATCCTGATTTAGGATACCCCCTAGAGCATTACCTTTAAAACCCATCCGGACACATCTCACTGTGTGACACCCCTAGGACATTGCCATCATTGCCATTGGACCCCCCTCTGGACACATCTCACTGCAATAGAACATCCCCTTAGGACATTACCATTGGACCCCCTCTGGACAACTGTTTTGGTCATCAGTAGGGGTGTACAACTATTTTATGGAATAGCCCAATGGGCAAGATCTTTGTATGCTGGAATTTGACCAGTTTTTAATGCGGAAACACTTGCTACAGTGCTTCCAAAATGGTGTCGTGTTGCCTTTCCCTTCACACAGCATTGCAGCAAGGAAGCCTAAAGTCTTGAAGGAGGAAGTGGTTGAAATATACTGTCATTGTAGGCTCCCGTATACAGGAAGAAAGATGGTGCAATGCGATGGATGCCAGAAGTGGTTCCATTGCGATTGCTTGCGTGTATCTCCCAGGAGATCCACTAATTGGTACTGTTCCCCTGTATGTTAAAACAGTCTGAATGCATCAGGAGCATGTGTGAATTCTCAATCATGTCACAATTTGATACAAAATATGCATGCTTTATGTGCGCGACAGAATTTCCTGGGAGCGACAGAATTTCCTTAGGAAATATGGTCGCTACGTTTAATTAAAGCGACACAATTTCCTTAGGAAATATTGTCACCGCGACAATATTTCCTAGCGACAGAATTTCCTGTGACATCGGATACACTATGTTTACATTCTACAAAAGGATGATTACTTATTACCTTGTTCTTCATGATACCTGCATTTTTTACATTAAAAAGATTAGTAACACCATGACAAAGGTGATTTACCCCGATGTATCCGACCCCATTGCTAGGTAAATTCAAAATTACTTACTCCGGGGCGCGCGCGCACAAAGTTATCACAGATTCAATGCAATGAAACAGCCGTGCACTCCACAAAAAAGGTGTATTGGACAAAACGATGTGATAGACAACTTTGCGATCTGTTTAACTTGATTTGTACTCCCGATGTGACGTGACGAGCGTTTGTTGGTCCGTTACGACGAAGTCCGGTTCTCTAAGCTTGTATTGCGGCGCACGTTGTGTGTAGTAATAACTAAACATGTGACGTCACATCCATTCCTATTTGAGTAAGTACTGCCAAACCACACGTAAGCGAATTCAATGTTCTGATGCCATGCGCAAAATAGGGGACTTGGCCTTCATATGTGTGTAGGTGGACAATTGTACATTATGTGCCTTTCAAGAGTATATCTCTACATACATGTAGGTAGTCATAAATGCCATGTTAGGCATTGACCTGACTTTAGTACACTACCTGAGTAATATTTCAAATGGCACTAGAACACACACACCAAAAGACTCCAAATCAGGTCCTCCCCACTTATGTAATTTAGGCTCTATTTCATAACAAGGCAAAATTCTTGTGTTGGGGGGCCCGTGGGCACACTGTCCAGGTAGACCCCCATGTGCCCATGTGCCCCCTCCCTCCTCCACACCCTCCTACCTGTCCTCCATATTCCTTTTAAGTTGGAATTCTTGGAAGCAATATGGAGGAGTCCACCCAGCCAGAGAGGTACACCCCTTATGTAATTTAGGCTCTATTTCATAACAAGGCAAAATTCTTGTGTTGGGGGGCCCGTGGGCACACTGTCCAGGTAGACCCCCATGTGCCCATGTGCCCCCTCCCTCCTCCACACCCTCCTACCTGTCCTCCATATTCCTTTTAAGTTGGAATTCTTGGAAGCAATATGGAGGAGTCCACCCAGCCAGAGAGGTACACCCAATGGTGATGGGCAGTCACGCACTGGTCGCCCTCTTGAGCACATCCTCTAGCAATGCTGTCTGTCCCATTAGGGGCCAAACACGATGACATTAATATTAAAATTAGTGCTGTCCTAAATAATGCTGGTGAAAAAGACTGGTGGCATTAATTAGATGTAATTCATGTACATGCATCCTGTTGTGACTGCACAGTTCTTTTGTTGTACAAAGTATTAGGTTTGGAGTGACAACATGGGTGTGGGTGTGTGTGGGTATTCATGGTTGCCATGCCTACAGTAAGGAAGGTTGGACATAGCCACTATTACCATAATTCGTGGGAATTTCAATGGAGAAAATTTATCTTCGATGGATATCGCATAATAAACGAGTATTATTATTATATTTACCATTGCCCATTCGGTAAGGTTATCAACAGGGAGGCTATCAGCAGGGACCTCCTGCTTACTATGGAGGTATCCAACAGCAGGTGGGCAGCTGTTAGATGGGTGTGTCTACCCAACTATCAAAACTGTGTGCCTGTGTGGTGTTTATATGTTTATTTTGTGAGCCTACAAGGAGGAGTTTGGGTACTCACAATGTGCATGGTGCCTTAAAGATGAATGAAGCGTACAACATGCAGTGGCGGGGTGGCTGGGGGGGCAAACCTGTGTACGTTCGCATATTTGTCAGTATTTTTAAGTATACTGGTGATTATGCGGAGAAATACTGGTTTGCCCCCCCAGCCACCCTGCCACTGACAACATGTCACGCGTGCAACATACTGTACACTATACATGGAAGCATAGTATGCTAATGTTAAATATAAATAAACTATAAGCAGTCTAGAATTAATTATTAATTATAATTAACTAGCAGAAAGACCCATTTGCCATTGCATGTTTTTTTGGTTGCAATTTACTTGGTTTGATTCTCTTTCAGACAACTACTGTCATCGTTGGCCAGCCTACTATATCTCGTGTTACCACGGTCTTTCGTTCCAGTAGTGATCACTACCTCACTCTCTCCATTGTGATGACGGTTCTGTGTGTCTTCTTTGGAGGGCTTTTGCCTGCTGTTCTCACGTTGGTGGCACTTTTCTTGTCCCTGTCCGTAAGTGTAATTCACTGGTTAATGCCATTTGATTGCTGTTACAGGCTGAGTAAATGACCCCTCCCCCATGCTAAGGCTCGTGGTTGTGTTTGGTCCATAATGGGGGCAGGCAGTCAGGCATGTAGCAGCTGGGCTTCGTACCACTGGGCCAGAAGGGATCAATGGGTGATGCTGGTCATCATTGGGTCGGCCTGTGTCCCAAACCAAGATGCTGGTCATGGTTTAGTGGCTGTACCGAGGTAGAAGCCCGGAAGTGAAAAACCCCTAAATGGTTGGGAGTAGGATATGGGTTTCAGGTTAGGAGGAATAGAGTACAAGGGTACATGGCATTGATAAATATAATTGGGTAATCGTTACTGCATAGCCATAGTTCTGGTGTCGGATGGGTGGGTCAGGGATGACGGGTATATGTCAGGTAGGCTTTGCTTTGCCATCTTTCAAGCTTCTGAATGGTGTCAGTGAGAAGGCTCGCTCAGGCACTAATACGTAATCTGTGGGTGTTGTATTTGGCGGGATCATACTGTAGCCACATTGATCCACCAGGATAGGAAGGTGGAGCAGAAGCATTTGGGTGTGAGTGGCCTTCCATCTCTGAAGTGGAAGAGGGGTATTGAGTGAGTGGAACAGCGACACCATTCTATGTAGACCTCCATTGCTGCCACTGGACATGTGTGCCTGCCCTTGGTACGCCCAATGCAGATAGTGGTACCCTTGCCCATCTGGTCGGTCTTTGACCGCTTGATCAAGGAGTGGATGCCCTCTCCGGACCAGCTGATGTCTCGACTGATAGGGTGGAATGTAGGGTCAAAGCTACGGTTCTTGACAGTATATTCGCTGACCCTCAAGAAACCAAAGAACCCAAGGGTAAGGGCTGCCCTGGGCATCAGACAATTGAGTTTATTCAGGGGGGCTGTCTCCAACCTCTGCAGCATGTGACCCAGCATTTCCAGAGTCAGTGGCAGTCATGTAGGCTTGTGGTGAATGGGTCCCTGGAGGCATTGGAGACCCTGGATGGCAAGTCTCAGCATCGGTTACCTGGAAGCAGGACTCTTGTACCCAAGGGAGTGGTGTAGGAAGAAGACTGCTACCACATACACCTGTATGGTCCTGGGGTTCAGGGACTGGCTGAGGAGGGCTGCAAACAGTTGTAATTGTTTCTTTCATGCCAGGGACTGGGATCAGCTTGAAGGCGTGGCATAAACCCTGGTAGCGTCTGACACAGGTGGCGTAAATGGTTGCAGTACATGTAGATGGGGCCAAGGCTCTGGTCAGTTGCAACTGGAGATGGTGGTTCAGGTCTTGGTGAGGTGACGTGGGATCGGTGTCAGTTGAGGGTCCGCCTGGGGGGCAAGAGTGAAGAACAGGGTAAATTTTTACGGGAAAGGACATCAGCAATGCTGTTCAGTCTGCTAGGTAGATGTGACAGGCGGATGGTGAAGCTGTGCTGAGCTGCCACTAGAAACAGGGTTCGGAGCAACTGCATGAGGTCGGGATGTTTTACGGACTGTCTTCTGGAGTGGCAGTTCCACGAATGGGCCACTTGAGGGTGTTGCCGTTGAGTACACTGTGATGAGTGATCACCTTGAGTTAGGAGTCTACCACATCTGGATGTGCATATGCAGAAGATAGGTTATGTGATCTAAGGGGAGAAACAGAGCCAGTGTAATCAATGGATACACCATTGTCGATGCCGTCAAGCAGCCAGGTAACCCAGGCCTTGTCTGGTTGAAGGCGTAGTTTGTGCTTAAAGTTTGAGTGTTGTAAAGTGGTGTAAGCTCGCTGGAGCTCAGGGAGCCACTGGTGCAGCACGTGGGCAGGTCTTGGCGGAGGGGTCTCCACCACAGCCTGTGACCCAGCACTTGTGGGCAAAGTAGCACTCTGCTCCTTTGTTGCATCTGCCGAGGTTGAACCGCTGGCAGATCTCCTGGCCTGCGTTGTGGGTGGCTCGCTCTGTGTGGTGGGAACTCCCTGTTGGGGTGATGCTGGTAGGAGTGGTGCCTGCTGGTATGGTTGTGGGCCTGCTCAGAACTGGTTATTGCTGAGCATGAAAGAGCTGCTGTGTGATGCACCACACCAGGATGTCCTCCTTGAGTATGTCTAAGCTGAGCGTATGCAGCTTGTCCCTAGCCACCGCCTGCTGGAAGAGTCTGTCGTACTTGACCATTGAGTATGCTGTGAAGAGCTGGCAGATTATGCTCTGGTATTTAACCAGCTTGAGAGCAGTTTGTGGTGCCGTCTGGATGCGGGTGGCGACAAATATGTTCCTAACAAGAGCTGAGATCCGAGACCTGCCGCCTCCCAGCGAAAAAATCTTGGGCACGATCTTGGCCAAGATCATGCCCAAGATCAAGATGGCAAGATTTTGGCAGCCAAATTCGTAGCATCTTGGCCCAAGATCTTTCCTCATGATCTTGACTCCTTTCCCCTAGATTTAGGCACGATCTTGCCCCAAGATCTAACCCACACTCCTGCCTCCTTGACGCAAAAAATTGGCAAGGTTATTATATTTAACAAAAAGATAAATTTAAATACATACATCATTCATTTACTGTCTTTACTTAATCTTTAGTTTTTCCTTTGTGCACTTCTGCTTGCAGGACATCTGGATGCTGGTTGCATTGCCTTAGAATTCTTTTTCTCCAAATTTATTTCTTAAGCAATCTGTGAAATGATATGCAGGCAGCCCAAATGGGTAAAATATCTGGCGCCGTGGGGCATCGCATCCATACAAAAAATATATAAACCCTCAAGTAGCTGCATCCTTCTTGGGGACAACGGTGGCTTCAAACTTGTGGTAGATTTTCCCACTGGGACGAACTAGGATGTTTTCAGCTTGTCCTCAGTGTATAGAGCATCCAGTAGGCTGAGAGCATATTTATTGATATCAGGCACTCGCAGATTCAATAAATTTACACCCCTTTTCTATGTCAATATTCGTGTGAATTTGTATACATTCATTTTTTACTGCTATTACTTACAGTCAAAAAGTACTCTGGGAAGTGATTATAGCCAGATGGACCTGCTGGTTGCACTTCTGGCAGTATTTGCTTGGGAGCAGGGCTACATGGACCGTTAGCCTCTTTTTGTTCTTTAACCATACCAATTCGTTTCCAACCGATAGATCATCCTCAGTTACGTAATCTCGGTCATCGGTTTCCAAAGCCGTGCTCATAACATCGTGCATCTTGTTTTTTTTTCAACGCAAACCACTTTCAATCGTTCTGGAAATGAACAAGAATATCAATATTGATGCAACCACAAAACCACTTAAACTGCAGGTGCCCCCCCCCCCCCCTGCACCGCAAGAAGATAAAGATCGCATACGTTTTTCGCTGATTGATCTTCCCATGCCTTGTCTTTTAGTTTCTTTGGCAGCATTGTTTCTCTTGGCCTCTTCAAATGCGACATGCTCGATGCTTCTAACATGCACGTGATCTAGAACACGTGTTAGACAATTGCAATTAACCCAACTGAGTGATGTCCGAACAAGAAACAGTTAAGAAGCGAAGAGGGAAATACAAGCAGTATCACAACCCTCGTATTCCATCCCACCGCGAACAGCCAGACATTGTTAACAGCAAATTTTGATATGTTGATGCACTTGAGTGATTGTGTTAAGGATTGGGGTCCTCTGTGGGGCTATTCTACTTTTGGTTTTGAGAATTTGAATGGTGTACGTAAATATGCTCATGGAACTGGGAATGTTTTGCCACAACTTGTGGAGTCATTCATGATGCATCAAGCCTCAAATAACACCGAAGGAGAACGATGAAGAGACTATCTAATATTTGAATAAAAGTCACCATCCAGAGGATGGTGAAAAAAAAATACAAGCAAGTTAAACTTCCAAAAGAAGAAATGGATGCGCGACTCAGTAGCAGTATATCCCGGTTGTGATATGTACATATATACGTGCCATCTTTTAAAATCAATAATGAAGAAGTGAAGCCTAGAGCAATGCTTAGCAAAAGGAAACGGGTATGTAGAATAAAATGGAATCATACTATGTTGTTAGAAGGTTGTGCCATATAAATGGAAGCATCATAGATGTAGGCAATGTTTTTCTATCAACATAATATTTTTGATGCTATTGGTAAACCTTCTGTTAAAAACCACACATTACAAAACAGATCAAGCTTAATAATACAAGGTACGAAAGCTATCATTGTCAAAGACTGTTGTAGCCTTCCCAGTTAGTTCAATCATTCAGCAATGTGTACATGTACCTTTGAAGCACTCTGAAACTGATTTTGTTATATTACAGCCCAATCCTTTTGAACATTATTAAAGCATGATATCTGTATGCATGTATTGTGGATTGTGCAACTGTCTTTATAATGCATTTTGTATACAACACTGGATGCCATTTAATATACCAATATGTACACTACAATAATGTGCAATCTGTGTGCCGACAAACTGATATGAATCGCAAACGAGTTACAAGGCATGCAGTCTGGTGAGAAATAACTTTGTTAAAAGACATTGCATGGGATTTTGAAAACAAGAATCACAAATCTTGTTCCATAATGGGTCAAGGAGGCCAGAGGAGGCAAAATGGGAAGCACGATGATGGGGCAAGGAGGCAAGATCGTTCTCAATATTCTTAATTGTATGGAATCTTGACCATACAAGAATCTTGACCACGATCTTGGACAAGATTATTTTTTCTAAGTCTGTCATTTGATGTGGTGAAGAATATGTTGTCTGTCTTGACACAATCGCTCAATTTGCTATCACTGTGGATAATGGCAAGATCTTAGCCATCATGGCCAAGAATCTTGAATCTTGGCCATGATGCACTAGATCTTTGTCTAGATTGCCAAGATCATGGCCAAGATTGATAAGATTTTTTTCACTGGGCTGGTGCTGCCCTTCTGGCCCATCATCTAGCGGGTGGAGGAGTTGTCAAAAAGGACATCTTACCTTTTTTAATCTTCTGGATTTCCCCGCTTGTCCGGGGTCGGGACGCATGAAATGAAGGGGGAAGCCAGGACCTGAGGATAACTGTGGCCGTCCACGGAGCGATGGCGTCACCGGTGTCGCTTGGCCCTCCGTCTTTGTCTGTTGCTGTCGGACGACGGGTCCTAGCTCCGAATTGCTGGACTCGGAGGAGCTGCTGGTCAACTTGGGCGACGATTCCAACGAAGTGCTTGCCAAATGGTGCCGAGAGCGCTTGCTCGCTGTAGACCATTCTGACATATATGTAGGGTCATGCAGCGTCGTGGTGGGAAGGCCAGCTGTGGGCTTTTGAGCCACCGTGGATGCTATGCCGCCAACCGCCGAGTCCGCTGGAGATGTGCCGGGTGGTCGGTGCCTCGCTTTCAGGAGAGGCATACCTTCTGGTCGCAAATCAACGGCAAGGTGACGGGATTTATTTGTTGATGTCGAGGAATCGAAGTCGCAGCCGACATCCTTACCCGCTCCTGCAGCTGCTGGAACAGACACTCTACCAGCACGCCTTTTTTCTGACTGGTGAAAGATGTTTTTGGGCGAGGCGCAAGTGCAATGCCTCGCAGGTTAAGGTTCGTAAGTTCTCCCTGGTTGTCATGAGCAACTGGCTGCAGTCAAACCTATCACTGGAGTGCTGCACCCATGGAGCCCTCACTGAAATATAAAACCTGTAACCATATCAACAACAGTTTGGGATGATTTTATTGGATAAGGGGTGTTGTAGGAGATGTAGCAGTGGCCAAAGGATATATAGTAACACGTGTACAGACTGACTAAGAACACAAAAAGAGAGTATTTATACATACAAGTGCGCACACGATGTCACATGCAAATGTTCTGGCAAGTTCGAGCCCATCTGGCGCATGCGTGCACATGCGCAAAGAGATATTTGCATTACACTGCTCCCTCTCTTTTAGTGTTCCACGTAGGCTCCATAGCGATCCGGAGGGTGTCTGTTTCGTACTGGGTACCGTGGTTGAATGTTAATTTCTTGCGGTGGAGGGGGGGCAGCGTCCGTGGCTGGTTCTTCTGCCACTGGCTCGTCATCATAGCTGTCCAGCAGCTCTACATATTTTCCTGTTGGTTGACGATCAATTTGAGTCTCGGGCGTTGTAGGCGGTCTACTATTTTGTCGATCCTCAGCGGTAGAAGCTACACATGGTTTCAGCCTGTCGAAGTGAACAATTTGAGTTTTCTTTCGACCCTGAAGGCTTTTGATTTTGTAATTGCTTTCGCCCAGGCGTTCAACAACTTTCAGTGGCCCTTTCCAGGGGTGGTGTAGCTTCCTGGATCGTCCGCGAGGGACTGCTGGTGAATGAAGCCATACCAAATCACCGGGGCTGAACGGTTTCCCGTGGACTCTCTCATCGTATAGCGCCTTTTGTCTTTTATGTTCAGCTTGGCATTTTTCTCTCACTAGCTTGTATGCTTCTTGCAACCCCTCCTTCAACTTCTGCGCAAAACCTGCTGCGGTATCCGGCCCTGTCCGGTTAGTTCCATACATAAGATCGATCGGTAGTTTGACTTGGCGACCAAACATCAGAAAGAACGGGCTAAAACCTGTAGTGGAATGAATGCTCGAATTATACGCCAGGCAGAGCTTACGAATGTGGTGCTGCCAATCGGCCTGGTGGTTGTCAATTGTTGTGGCTAGCATGTCTAACAGAGTTCTATTAAAGCGCTCCACCATCCCGTTGCATTGGGGGTGGTATGGCGTAGTATGCGTTTTTCTGATCTGCAGAAGCACGCATATTTCTTTTACCAACTCTGACTCGAACTGACGTCCTTGATCACTGTGAAGTTGTTCGGGGGGAGAGAAACGGCAGAACATTTCATCTACAAGTTTTTTGGCTACAGTTGTGGCTTCTTGATTAGGTATTCCATACACTTCTACCCACCGAGTAAAGCAATCTGAGGCTACCAGAACATACTTGCAGCCATCCTCGGTCTCAGGAAGGGGTCCCATGATATCAACACACACTATTTGCATCGGATACCCAGCTCGTAATGATTGTAGGGGCGCCTTTCTTTTCGGAGCAGCTGTCTTCCTTGTTGTACAACGAATGCAGGTTCTGCACCAATCTTTGACTGCTTCGGTACATCCTGGCCAGTAAAAACGCTCTTTGAGTTTGTTTAGCATTTTTTCTTCACCAAGATGACCACCAATGGCGCCTTCATGAAGGTCCCGAAGGGTATCCACCTGCAACTTGGCGGGTAATACGAGCTGCAAGTAATCACGACACTTATCGATGCATTTTCTCCAAAGAACTCCGTTTTGGATGTTGAGAGAGCCCCAGTGCTGCATCAAGACGCGACTTTCCCAGCTCCATGACTTGGATACGTCTGCAGACGGTGTCTTGCGATCGAGCACTGCGCGGTAGACTGGTCCTATAGCTTCGTCTTGAAGTTGCAATTTACGCATCTCATTGGGAGTACACGTCTGGAACGGCGATAAGACCGCGCCAATACCTGTAATCACAGCATTGTCACCCTGACTTGTTTCAACGTTTTGATTCTCTCGACCACACTGACGGCAAGGAACTCTGGAGAGCGCGTCTGCGTTGCAATGGCGAGATCCTTGACGATGCACGACGGTAAAGTTGTACTCCTGAAGTTTCTCTAGCCAGCGTGCAAGTTGACCTTCAGGCTCTTTGAAGTTCCGGATCCAGACCAACGATCCGTGGTCTGTTCGAAGGGTGAACTCTCGTCCAAGAAGGTACTGTCGGAATTGCTGTACAAACGATACTACAGCTAATAGTTCTTTACGAGTGACACAGTACCTCTGTTCCGGTCTGCTTAGTGAACGGCTGGCGTAGGCAATGACACGTTCTGACCCTTCGTCGCTGATCTGGGATAGCACGGCACCAATCCCTGTGTCGCTCGCATCCGTATCGAGGATATAACGTCGGTTGTAATCTGGGTAGGCAAGAATTGGGGAGGAAACCAGGCATTTACGCAATTCGTCAAAGGCATTCTGACAGTGTATTGTCCAATCGAAGGGAACGTTTTTTTCCGTCAAACGATGCAGTGGTTTCGAGATAGACGCAAAATTTTTGACAAACCGCCTATAGTAGTTTGCCAGCCCTAAAAATTGTTGTACCTCCTTCTTACTTAGCGGGGTGGGCCATTTTGACACAGCGTCGGTTTTGCTCGGGTCTGTAGCGATTCCCTCAGCTGATACTATATGCCCCAAAAATGCAACCCGTTGTTGACACAGACTACACTTCGTTGGCTTCAGTTTGAGCCCTGCCCCCCTCAACTGGGCCAAAACCTTGCTAAGGTGGTGCAAATGATCCTTAAATGTACGACCCACAACAATAATATCATCAAAGTAAACCAAGCAACTCGACCATTTCAAACCACCCAATACCCTATCCATCAGTCGCTGGAATGTAGCTGGAGCGTTACATAAACCGAAGGGCATTACTTTAAATTGGTACAGACCTTCCGGTGTAGTAAAAGCTGTTTTCGGCTGATCTTCAGGGGCGACTTCGACTTGCCAGTAGCCGGTAGTAAGGTCCAGTGTGGAGAAAAATTTGGAGCCGGCCAGCGTGTCAAGTGTATCGTCCACTCGGGGTAGCGGATAGGCATCTTTCCTGGTAACCTCGTTGACCTTCCTATAGTCCACACAAAATCTTGTTGTCCCGTCTTTTTTCTTGACCAGTACTATCGGGGAGGACCATGGGCTATCAGAGTGTTCAATGGCATTCTTCTCCAACATATCTCGCAACATCTCCTTCAGTTCCTCCCTACGTGCGTGAGGGATCCGGCGGGGTGGGAGGTGCACTGGTTGGGCATTGCCAGTGTCAATGCGGTGTTGGAGCACTTTTGTATGACCTAGGTTCTTGGTGCTGAGTGAGAAAACATCTGCAAATTCCAACAACAACGAAAAAAGTTCTTCTTTTTCATCCTTATTAACATCATCCCCAACCCTCGATACCATTTCCCATAAGAGGCTTTGATCTTCCCGTGAAATGTTGAACTTTTCTGCAACAGTTGAGATTTCTATGACTGGGTCCTGTTCCAGCAGCTCCATATGAGCAATCTCCGTCCCTTTCTTCAATACAACGATTTCTTCTCGAGGGTTGACCACGCGCACAGGGACTGGTTTGGCGTTAGGGCACACCACTGCATGAGCAACCATTACTCCATGTCGAGCAGAGGTATTGCCAGTCACAACCCATGTACCCTTCGCGACTGGTGTTGCCAGATCAACCATAAGTTCTACCTCACTCGCTGCTGGAATGACAATTTTCTCTTTGACAATAAGTCCGATGGGATTCTGCTGCAGTGGACAACTCTGCATTTGAAGGGGAACGGAAATGTTTCTGGACGGAAAGGTGAGCCTCTTTGAACCACAATCAATAATACCATTATGGGCGTTTACAAAGTCCAACCCAAGAATTGCTTCTACCATTATATCATCAGTGACTACGCACATAACCTTAAATGGCATGCCGTTCAGAAAAATATCTACCTTTTTGCATCCACTAACTGACAATGGAGCGCCATTTACTCCGACAAGTCGTCTACCAGCCCATTGTTCAAGAACAAGTGTACAGTCACCTTTCACAATTTGTTCCCAGACGTCCCTTCGGACAAGCGACACTGCTGCACCCGTGTCTATCACAAAGTCTACACCAACAGCCCCAATAACTCCCCTTATGCGGTAACTTACTCCACTATTTACAGCGAGGGATGGTACGGTCAGCTTATCATCCTGAGCCTTTACAGGTCTTCTTCCCCCATGTGGCAGGCTCGTACCACTGAGGGACGGAAGTTTCCCTGACGCTGTTCTGAGTATCGGCCCCGACTGCAAAATCGTGCGACATGGCCTTTCTTCCCGCAACTCCAACAAACGATTGTCCTACGCTTCCCATCGTCATTCTCCCTGGTAGGCTTACTTGCCCCACGTGTTCCTAACCGCTCTTTTTCTCCTATGAGCACCTCCACTCGCTGCAGTCTCTCGCACAGTGATTTCATGGTGGCTGTTAACGAGTCGCGCCCGTCTTGCGAAGTGACCGCTGAGACTGGTTCCGCTGGTACGGTATGGTGCGTCTCTGACTCTTGTTCCTGTGAGGACACAGCGTTAACACGTGACGGTTTACCTGTGCTTCGCAAGTATGACTCCAGTTCAATTACAGCCGCAGCCGCTTCTTCGACGTTTCGCGGTCGTTTCTGTTTAACGCTGAAGGCGACTTGGGAGTTTTCAATTTGCTCTAGAAACTGGTTCAGCGCCAGTCGCTCGCGCGCGTTCTCTGCTAGTTCGGGATACGCTTTATCTGCAAGCACTCGCACCGCGTCACCAAAAGCAGCCCAGTCCTCGTCCCTACGCTTTGTTCTTGCGTTCAGCTCCACCATGTACAGCTGTCTTTTGCTGTCGGGATTGAAACGACGCTGTAATGCTTCTACGCACGTACCATAGTCCGCTTTAACGTCGTCTGGCAGCCTTCTGAAAGCCGTTTGAGCTTTCCCCGTTAGGCGCACCCGGAGCCATTTCAGCCTGTCTTCTCCACTGACCCATTTGTTAACGGCGGCTACACTTTCGAAATGGTCCATCCATTCCAACCAACCAGTGGTCTCGCCGTCAAAGGGTTCCGGCAACAGTAGCGGTTTCGCCATTCCGCTAAGCCGACTACGCCAATGTAGCAGTGGCCAAAGGATATATAGTAACACGTGTACAGACTGACTAAGAACACAAAAAGAGAGTATTTATACATACAAGTGCGCACACGATGTCACATGCAAATGTTCTGGCAAGTTCGAGCCCATCTGGCGCATGCGTGCACATGCGCAAAGAGATATTTGCATTACAGAGAAAAGGACGCACTGCAATGCTATTGGGCACAAATGCCCAGCGTGATGATTGTTTAGGATCGTTCATTAAATGCATCTATAGGAACATGTGTTTTCATCTTGATCTTAGCAACAGCAAGCTTTCCCTATAGTCAGCTTAGTAACACTACATAAGACAGAGCAATTCTCTGCATTAAACGTAGTTTACTATCACTGTACCTAAACCCTACCTTAGGCTCTGAAGCTATACTTTGGATTTGTTTGAATTACATATACCTGTATTGGTGATGTGTTGCTCTGTCGGTGTCTAGTCTGGGAAGCCGATGTAATGAATTGACTCACTGTAGGAAGGAATCAATTTGCTGATTTGTGAAAGTTTGTTAGGTACATGTACAGTGTATGTGTAGTTTGGTGGTTACAGCATTTTGTGATACTCTTGAGTTCTCTCATATATAGCCTTATGTGTAACCAGAGATCATGTATGGATGGCTGTGGTGAAGTAATTCCTTAATTCCTTTGTGTAGGCAAAAGAAGATGATCTCCGTGGCGATGAAGAGTCCGCCAGACGAAAGGGTCGAATTTCTCTCATCCTCAACATAACATCTGTGGCCCTAACCATTGCAGTGTATATCGTTCTCATTATTATAATAGTTGCTTGAGCTAATGTTGGTACTCACCGTATTTTCCATTGGTCCCAAGGAACTGACACATTAGTGATTATTGCAAGTTTGAGAGCTTATAGATTTGTAAATGAATATGGTGATCAGTATATTTGTACATGTATAGCTGCATCTTATTTTCACATTTAATCGTCTGTGAGGAGCGTATTAATGTATCAGAAAGGTGTTTCACTCTGTAGTTCTACAATGTAACATCATTGATAATGGTAATTCCACAATTCTAAAGCAACAGGTGTACTACCCACACTGCACTGCAGCATTCTAGGTATTAGGAATGTGTGCTGGATTAGTCTCATATGCCAGGTGTGCACTTCGTGCGACCATGCTTGAGACGACTATAGATGGAATCACTGAACGAAGAATGAAGTGCAGAATTCTGGTAGTGCCAATCATATTGCATAATAGGTAAATAGTTATATGAATTGACATCTGTCCCCAATCCGTTTCAGTTTCATGTTTGAACTACTGATATAATCAGATGCCGCATCTGGCTTGCGAGATTTCAAAAGGATGTACATGTAGTAACTAGTGGCTGTGTACATGTTGCGGTCCGTGCGTGCAGTGTGGAAATCTCTGCTACAATAGCCAAATGTGCACAATCTAAAAGCTCTATCCCGTAGGGTATTTCCCTGGTCTTTGAATATATACAGTACATATGTAACTTCACAGGTACACCAACGAATATATTGATGGTGCAATACTGAGTACAATAAAGAATATGGTAAAATGATATGGGAAGTAGAGACAGACATTACATGTCGAAGACCATAACTAACCGTCAGTAAAAAAATGTGGCTACATGTACGTTTCAAACTTGGTTTTTCGTTTCTGAGTGCCGTGCACCAGTGCATGTCTCCGTAAATCACCATCCAATGCTGTTCTATTCTTTTAAGACCTTTCAGAATGCTCAGAAAACAAAATTCTCAGAGTTGATCGAGGAATATATAGTAACATCAGTGGAAGGGTGGAGGCGTTGAAGGCTCAGTTTTGTTTGTTAGTGGCTCTGAAGCTTACTATAATATGTAGTCGACCTAAAACACCTAAGTGCATTATATTAATATCCGGATGGATGTCACCTGATTCAGTTCATCACTGCACCTGATGGAAAGTCTAGCGAGGCGATGATGTAACCCATCCGAAGACTCAACAGCCCATCAGGTTAGTAATGTGCAGAGCGAGTTAACCTTCCGGACTGTGTGCAAAGTTAGCAACTATGAGCATGAATGGGAGAAGATAAGACGAGGATGTGAGGGATGGTGGGAAGGAGGAGAAGGAGGGAGAAAGGTGAGGATGAGGGAATGAAATGAGGGTGGTGGAAGGAGAGGAGAAGAGAGGAGGGAGGAGAGGAGGTTAGAGAGAAGGGAGGAGAGGAGGGAGGAGAGAAGGGAGGAGAGGAGGGAGGAGAGAAGGAGGAGAGGAGGAGGAGAGGAGGGAGGAGAGGAGAGGAGGGAGAGGATGGAGGAGAGAAGGGAGGAGAGGAGGGAGGAGAGAAGGGAGGAGAGGAGGGAGGAGAGAAGGGAGAAGAGGAGGGAGGAGAGAAGGGAGGAGAGGAGGGAGGAGAGAAGGGAGGAGAGGAGGAGAGAAGGGAGGAGAGAAGGGAGGAGAGAAGGGAGGAGAGGAGGGAGGAGAGAAGGGAGGAGAGGAGGGAGGAGAGAGGGAGTAGAAGAGGAGGGAAGAAGGAAAGGAGTGTCAATATTTGAGTGCTACTCTTCACTACGCCTTTTAAACAATGCCCTTCCCTGCAGTACTACGACCTTTAATTTGCCAAGTATAAAGCACTACATGAACGGAACAATCAATGGAGACAAAAGCTGTTGCACTGTCAGTGGAGGACTTTACAGATACTGCATCAGTGTATTTTATACATATGGTGGTACTGAGATTTCTCATGATCGCTTGTCACAGCGTAGTTACTCCATCTGCACATACATTATAAGTGTGTTTGTGGACCCAATCCCTCACTATGTGCATACACTCATTGTCACCTTCAGGTGGTATCTTTCATCTTCTCTGTGATGGAGTGAACTGTCTGTACCTCTTTCTTCAATTAATCCAACGTCTTCAATGTTAACTGGGCTGAGTACTTCATTCTCCTAATTATATTCAGAATTTTCACACACGAGGGTTATCTAATGCACTGGATTTGTAACACTTTCGACCCAGTGACTTGCGTTTGTGTATGCTGCCGATCATTCTATGAAATTAACTGTCCAGGCAGCATCAGGTTTGTATACTGTATACGGTCTGTAAAAGTGTTGTACGGGGACTCTTCGTGCTGTGGATGCGCTCACAAAGCAATGCAATTAGGGCCCAAGACCAACATTTCGGGGCCCCCGTAAAAATACAGCATTATGCAATCATCGATGATAGATTCATCATTCCCACATGTTAGTTCCTCGACCGATGTAGAGGTACACAGACATTGTGCTCTTTTGCATAACACACAGATCACTTGTAGTAACTGTGACTGAGACTGTGGCCAACGTACGCGCTGCGCCAGAACTACCGAGTTGTGCAGATTCTCGAATAGCCAAATCACAGCGGTACACAAAGCACACACTCTGCATACAACCACTGCCTGCCTAGTTCCCACGTCAGGTGTAATGCTCCCCTCTGCCAGGTTGTCACAGCCTTTAATAGCGACGGTCCATCACGTGCGAAGATGCTTGGACACACAGTCTGGCTGCTTTAAGACCAGACATCTAACAATTACACCCACACTTCTATAATAATACCTAATACAGCAATCACTACATCACTGTATACATGTAGCACTAGATTCACTACGACATGTATAAAGCTGTTCTATCTTACGCAAACACACAGTCTTTCCCCGTTCAAGTGCAGAAGTGTGAAATAAAAATTTCCTATTCTTGCTCCACTTATCATCATTCATTATGCCTTGCCCACTCAGCTATATACATGTGGTTTATGTACCACTTGCAGTGACTTTGATTTCTTTTATCCACACAATCAGCTCACACAGTAAATGAACATGCGGTCATGCTGGTTCACACACCCTGATGCATGTGCCTACATTGTACACTGACATATTTACACATGCACACACACATACAAACACACAACACACATGTCAAAACATAACACTCTATAGTAATGATAACACTCTCAGTGCAAGGTCTGTCCCTTAGAGCTAATGCATTCTATTTCATTGAACAGTTCAAGGAGCCTCTGATTCTATTCTCAACAAGTAACATAAAACAGTCTCTACGAGAACGTTGTTAGTATATAGCGTTTGAAGGCAATAGTGGTGCAAAAAGCAAGGTTCCAAACAAGGATCTAATAATAACTCATCTTACTAGTTCACTGTGTGGTGCATCATTATTAGAGAGTGTTATGTTTTGACATGCGTGTTGTGGGTGTGTGTGCATGTGTACATAAGTCAGTGCGCTCTAAAATCATACAAGTCCATTTAGACGCATGCATCAGGGTGTGAGAACCAGCATGACAGTATGTTCATTTATTGTGTGAGCTGGTTGTGTGAGAAAAAAAGAGACTGAAGTCATAGCAGATGGTACATTAGCCACAGTCATGTATACATGCATAGCTGGCATAAAAAAACTATAAGTTGAGCAAGAATAGGAAATTTTTATTTCACACTTCTCCACTGAGCAAGTGTGTACTGCACAATAATATTCATCGCAGGCAGGAACACTGCTGTTGAACAAAACTTTTACCTGCATGGTATATCCTTTTTCATGAAGACGATGCACCTAAGAAACACTAGCTTAGTTGTATGCAGGGAATGAAATGAGTCTACAAATACTCGTATAGCTAGGAGGGTATTGCAAGGGTAGTTGTTAAGTACTGTAACAGTGCTTCGTACACTGTACTGAGAAGGCCAGGAACAGCAATCTGATGAGTATATGTTAACTCTTTTAATTCTCTGCATGCATTCAACATGAGACATGCAACATTCAGGGGCGGATACAGGGGGGAAGGGCGGGGCTAAAGCGATTAATCGTACGTGCGAAGGCACAGGTTGCCGTGCTAGCCATGCATCAATCTAGCACATCGGGCAGGCATATACGCGTGCTCAAAGTTATAATTAGCGTGACATTTGGATCTTTTGTGTGTTACAGTGAGCTGCAAGGCATTCTATACAAATATTTGGAATTTTCAGTGCAAATCTATTTCGCCGGCTTTAATTAATAACAGGTATGTAGGTAATCCGTACCATATGCATTACATTTTCACTGGTTTGTGAAGTTGTTCTAGACTGACTAGATGACACCGCAGAGTCGAAAGCGACTAAAGAGAAAGATGATACTATAGCAAAGAAGGTTTGCCATCAATGCTGATAACCGAAAAAAAACCTAAGTCACTGCAAGTGGTACATAATCTAGCAGCTGAGTAGGAGAGTAGCTCAGTCTCAACAGGAAATAGAAAGCCTCTACAAAGTACAAACACGAGTAGTTTAAAGTGGAATAGAATGCATGTGCATGTGACAATGTGTGTGTGCGATCATTAGCACACAGGTTTATTTTTGCTACATGTATAACTGGTGTGTGCAGGTGCACTTACGTTAGTGTCTGTGTTGTGCATAAGGATATGCCTTACGATGGTGTGCAGTAGTTGGGCGTAGCCCGACCTTCGCGTATTGGCGCCAAAACGCGAAGGTCGGGCTACGCCCAACTAGGTGTGCATGTCCATGTACATGTACGCAACGATGCAAGCGTAACACAAATGCATAAGAGTGTGTGAGCCAGCACGAGGGCATGTGTTTGTACTATAGATGAACTGAGAAAGTGTAAATAGCAGACCGATCGAAGTCTAGTCTCGTACCCAGACCCTGATTCCCGCAGCTGCGGATGGATTACATCACCACTACTGGATACGAGACTAATTGAAGTCATTGCAACCGCGAGCATAGCTGAGTGGGCGTGGCGGGAATAAGAATTTTATCACGGGTTATCTGGCAAATAGGGAAGATTAGCAAATAGCATTATGGGTGCCGTGAGAGGCGCAAGAAAACTGCAACCATATGCATTCCCTTGGTTGGTCCCTAAGTTTGGTACGATCGTCTTGCGACTTGAGAAGTCGTCTTCGTCTTCTTTTAACTAGCATAAATTCAATGGTTGAGTGAGGCAAAATAGTTGCGAACGGCTAGATTCGTTGAAGGCATAGAGAATGGGCGGAACAAACAAGTTATGAAACTTGATTGTGCATGGATTGGATTGATGCACGAATCGAGCAGGAAATGTGCGTAATCTTTGCACAGCTGGATCTCCATAACCAAAGTAATTACACCCATATGCATAGAGAAATGGTGTAGTATGGAAATAGGGTGTTGATGCCGTTAACCGTTCCGAAGTTGTAGCAATTCATTATACACTATAAACGATACATTTTCTCAGGAACTGTCGCATATTGCCTACAATCGCCCACATGACAATATTGTTTTATTAAAATCGAGATACTATGCTGATAGTCGTAGGCCAACCTTAGCAACAGGAAAGTAGTGGAGCTCTATACATTATGTTGAAGCCAAAGAATAAAAGCGTGCACAAATATTTCTAATCAGTACTAAATATCACAGTTAATACCATAGCCTAGTGTCAACATTAAAAGTTTTTTCCTCTAATATTTCTGACAGCTTCATATCTGATTCAGTCTTAGACATGATATCTGTGCGTGGTTTGTTACTTGTCTATGGAGCAAAAAAAAAAAACAAACCATGATACAACTATTGTTACATGTATATGATGAATGCTTTTGTTTTCACATTACATGTCGAATTCAACAAGATTTATGCAATGCTCACATTTGGACCAGAACTATTTGTAGAAGACAAATTTTCATACTTCTTCTTTATCCTGCCCCAGACCTAAGGTGCATAAAAACATATTGAACAATTTGAAACCTGAAGCAAATGATGGATATTACCTTTTCATCTCTCAAGACATAACATATGAATATAAATAAACCCTATTGGAATGCATTGAAAAATTCTAATCATTTGCCTCAGTGCACTATTACGTACCTGCAAAGAGTTTAGTATTGTAAATAACCATGTAAATACCAATGTGTATTGGTTTATCGAAAGCAATCCAAATATCCAAGTTCCTCCCAGTATTGGTAGCAGAAGGATGGTGGCCTTTAACATTGATCTAGCCATTGGCTGGATAAAAAGGATTTTAAGCACAACAAACACTTACATAACAGTGCTTGCATTGTTCTTGACATTCTTGGCGTGAACTTGGCTTTGCCTCCCCTTTCTACATAACACCACCATCACCATTATCAGAAATATGATATTGATCTGTTGTGGATGCACATCATAGAGTTTACAAAAACAGGACGTTGGATGAGTAGGGTAAGTGTTCTTACCAGCATTATTATTATGACGGGAACTGCAAACGCCCATATAGTGCCTTTGTCTGTGGACATCCAGCAACTGATTCATAAAAAAACAGTATAGATTGATCAAGACATGCTCTGATTACATGTTTAAAAATGTATGCAGCAAAACAAGTTATGCATCAAAGACCACAAAATTGTTTACATTAGGCAGGATGTGACTATATGACTCCATCAGAGAAACTATTCATGATAAATTGATGAAGTTATGAGGATTCAGAGGATGCTTTGACACATGTATCGTATATCATAATTATGGTGCTTAAATTTCCAGCTTTTTTTTAAATGTGCAATAATGTGAGTGAGTGTTAAAGCTGAATTGCATGAGCAGGAAAAATGCCCATCAACTTTAGCAAGATAATTTGATGTATCACAAAGCAATTGTTTTGCACAATGAGCCAGTTGTGAGATAATAATAATGTGCAGCTTACTATGAAATGGCATTATCATCCTTGCTTCTCACAACATAATAATCACTCCTTGCTGCTAATCCAACGAACAGGAACACCAAAGGAGTCACTACACCAGGATTAAGCAATAACAGAATAGAGTGGCTATATCTCAAACAAATCCTTACACCATCCAAGAAGGAGAAAGAACCACCACTTTTTCTTCAGGGAACTGAACACCACGACCAGCATGAGGTACAACATGACACCTTCACACATCATCCAACAGAAAGCAGAGAGCCAAAAGTACTGCAGGAGAGCTGCAACTGTCTTGCATGCAATCTAACCAAACCACCAATAATTAGGGATATGATAAATTGCACCATGCAGGGAGTGTGTTACATACAATGTACCTCATTATGCTTAGCACTTTCAATTCCAGCAACAAATACTAGGAAAGCTAGAAATAATGCAATGGCCAAATTCAAGTGCACAAAGTTATGTGGCTTTTCAAATAGTTGCTTTCTATAAAATGGAAAATAAAGTTATATACATATTCAGTTTTCATTGTATAAATGCATGGTTGTTACCCAAAGGACAAGAAGAAAAAAATTGTTGCGAGTAGACCAACCATTGAGATGCCACACCCAACGTAGGATATGACTGTCAGAGCTTCACTATCAGGCTGATCGAAAAAAAAATTGCAATCAGCATGACAGTACTCCTCAAAATGAACCTACAAATGTTTTCACAGCCAACAGTACTGCAAAGCTGGTCAGATGGTTAGAGTAACACTGAACAGTTGTGCCATTAATTTCAGACAGTAGCATTCCCTCTGATGACCAATTGCTGTGAGCAATACTATGTGTAACTGGAGAGTTTGCAAATATACAACGTACGAATTTTTGAAGTCCCAGAAAGTACATTGGTATTGGGCGGAAACCTGTAGATAAATATTCTTAGTAAATGCTTCATATAAATTTAACAATCCCTACTATATTCATTCGCACTTACATTAGTTTGATTATATACGCTAAACTTTATTGATACTGGTCTTGATTTGAGGGCCAATGATGCAAAGCCATCATCTTCAACCGAGACTTGGCTTGACAAAAGGATTGAAACAGGGTCACTGAAGCTATGCATGAATTTCCGTCATGATTTGTACCATGTATTGTTTATTGTTTTGGATGGGAAAATGTTGTCATTTACATGCCAGAGGAATGGCTGTTGTTTATAACATACATAGGTCCATTGCTGTTGGGCAGAAACATGTTGATGTTCTTGATTATCATGTTAGCCACTGGTATTGATGACGCTGCCATAGAGAATCAGGTGCATTAGGATGCACTTTGCATTTATTATTGCATACAGGTTCTTGCCCTTTCCAAAAGAAATGCACGGGGGATTACCAAACTGGCAACATCAGCAAGAAACGATGCATTTTCAAACAGAATACCAGTGCCATCAGGAAACACTATGTCACCCTGAATTGATCTTGTCTCTATTTTGGTTGCTAGAAGCACTAACAGGTAAATAATTTATCATTGTAGTACAGATCACTGCATAAGGTTTGTATCTAGGTCATGTCACACATACCAATGAATGGTCTTGACAGTGCCATGCTTGCAGTTGTATTAATTGCAGATGACACGTACATTCCATAAGTCTCTGTGCTCTTTAAGAGTAGTGGACTTGCATCAGGGTCAACTCCTTGCAGGATCTGCCACCCTACTAGATTCGTCTCATGCAAGAGATTGTTTACCACGTCCAAAAAAATCTATTAAAAAATTAGGAACATATACTGTAATCTATTGAAGTGTACGGAAAAGTGACTTACAAAAGTATCCTGTATGCTTCCATTTTGATGAAGGTTTCTTACAAACAAATTGGAAATTGTTGCAGTGATGTAGGCACTGTCTCTTAGATCCAGTGGCAATGTAGATGTAGTATCAGGTTGTGTTTGAATAAATAAATATTTCAATACTTCAAGACTTTGAGCCATGTCCACATTTGTAAGCAAAACCTGACATGTTTGTGTGTAGCATAGATACATGACATGCATTACATAGGATAATCAGAATGTTACAGTGAAATGTATAGTGTTCTATCCATACATTCAGTGCTAGAGATCAGTAATATTTTAAATATAGTCAAATCCATGAAATTAAGTAAATAGAATGATGCCAATGTATAAACAGAAACATGTATAGAAAAGCTCTAGTTGAGCACACTGCACAAGGTACCTGATCTGCCAAGTATCTGACTAAGTAGCTTTCACATTCAGTTACAATGGTAGGCCCCCAGTCACCAGTACTAGAGCAGAACCGGTAGGCACTTCCTATGTCATGTAAACAACATGGAATTTGTGACAAATGACATGTTTGCATATCATCTTAAATACCTGATACATGTGTAATTCCTCCATGAGGGCATGGTTGAACATATGTGAAGTTCAAGGGCGCTTTGGGCCATTGCAACATCCACACTGTGTCATTCACAGGTGTGCATCCATCTGAAAGAAGTGGGTTTTGATAGTTAATTCGCTAATGTCTGAACAGTTGTAGTCTTTCAAGTGTACATGTACATTTATTAATATTGCCTTGTAAACATGCGACACAAGTAGTACATTGTATGTTTATACTCTGTATCATAATGTGCACACACCTACAGAACAATTTTGCATGATTGTCAGTGCTGTGCACTCTAGCTGCAACTATCCTACATTAGTTGGTTATGCTGCATTCTATTTGAAACCTAGTTGGTCTCGTGGTCATCTCACTGAGATTATAGGGCAATTAAAGATACCATTCTGATAGTACTATGAATACAATTAATAAATGGTGACATCACAGCTGCAGAGGTTCTCCCCATTTTCTATCCACCAATACTTTAGCATATGGATGCCCTAATAACAATTGACACTAGTCCTAATGGTAAGTAGATCTACAACATGTAAATGTCAGATTTTGCTTATTCAATTCTGAACATTGGTGTGCATGGTAGATTGATGACTTCTCCATACACTTTTGTGCATCTCCAAAATATATGCTTCAATTCATCCTTGATAAGCAATACTTATGACATTGTTTTATGTCTGCACCTTTATTCATTAGACCCACTACTGCTTGCATTTCTTATACCAGCTCTTGATCCTTAGAGTTGGATCATTCAAAGTCACACATTCAATAGATAAAGCTACAACCATACATGGCTCCAACAAATGTATTGCTTGGTGTAAATCCAATAGTGGCTCTGCTAGAGCAGTATATTGGAAGATAAATTAATACCACATTTTACTTTGCAGGTACATGTAGCACTTTCACACTTCTGCTGAAGTAACATTACCAGGGTATTGCTTTTAGTTAGTACACTATGAAAAACATCCTATACAAAAGAAAAGTATTCAGACCTCAACAGCATCTGAAATTTTTGTCATACAAGTTACTATAGAGTGCAGTGCTGCAATTCGAACAAATAGTAGGCTTTGTTACACATTTAAGTTTTGGAAACATTTTGAAATGGCAATTGTGTTGCAAAGGTCATGATCAGCTACATACAGTACCTTTATTATGATTAAAAGCATAAATACACAGTGCCAGCAACCAATACATCCATACATACATATGTGTATTAAGTAATGATATTAAAATGCTAAACCTTATTGATACATTGATATTTGGTCATGCAATTAAAATACAATAGTGCTATTTTACATTTTATATCTACCATGGACTGGATTAAACTTTCTGCTGTGTGTATTTGTATGGTATGTTTATTTATTAGTTGCATAATCAATTAGAGCATTACAGAATCACGGCTAATCAAACAGTTTAAAATATTGCTATACTTTCTAACACTGAAATCGATCTAATGAAATGTTGATTACTGGAAAATGCTTATAATTTCTTCATAACGAATTTGGTCATACGAATTTTGCTATTCTGGTAATAAAGTAATAATCATTAATTAATTTTCTTAACAGTGGGTATACTAGTGTATGGGATCGTGGTTCATTGAGTATTTAATCAGTCATCATGATTCATGCATTCGAGCACTTGTGGTTCATTGTGTCAATATTACCTTTCAATATTGTATTGCACACATCATTTTGTATTCCTCCCATAGGTGGATTGAAGATGTAAGGGCAGTTGTCTTTTATACAGTATGAGGAATCAGTACAGTTTAATGGGTTGTTTGGAATTCCATCAAGGTCAGAGTCAATAGTGCAGAACTGGCCATCTCCAACAAATGGAGGCAAGCACTGTAATAAATAAATAAATAACCATCAATCAAAGTTTTTGCACTTTTATCTCAGTAATGTTCGCCTCAGTCAAATTTGAATGCATACAAGTTCATAATGAAAAGCTGTTAATTGCAAATGGGATCATTTCTGCAAAAAGAGACCAAAAGTATGTTTTTATTCAAGAATTCTAAAAGTCTGAAATTTTCTCTACACATTGCGTCTTACGCACTGAGAATCGGAGTATCAGTCATGGAGTTGTAAGGCTATTAATTTGTAATTAGTCATACATATCAACACATTTCCGCACTGGAAAGTGTATGATGTATGCGCTACGTCCCTTTTTGCGGAAATGATCCCAAATAGAAAATGAAAAGTATTATTGATAAGCATGGAAATGAAAAGCATAATTATAACTAATACAAACTGTTCAAAGTAACCATGCATAATTGTTATAGCATACTGTTAATTACATGTACCTCACACTGTGTTGAGTTAGTGCATCTGCATGGGCTTGATTGGACACCAGGACACAAATAAAATGTATTTCCAGGGTGTATTTTACAACTGCATGGATCTGAAAAAAAGAAAGACAAAGTTACTTGCAATAGTTTGAATATTACATTTACCTGATGGCCATATAACAGCGTACGATAAAGATATCGGTAGTGCTGCTTGACGCTTCCCACCATAGTAAGATGCAACACTAATGATTGCGATAAGCTGTTCTTCACTAAAATTACATGTTATAAAAATCGCAAACAGAGAATTTCCGGACATGGAATAAAATCCAGTTGACAAAGAAATATTCATTATACTGTATGTAATGTTCATGTCAGTAAAGCTCATCAATAAACTCTGTGTATTAAAAGATCAAAATACAATGTTATAAACTCATGTATTAGCAAGTCTTTGCCAAACCTGTTGTTGTAGAGTGACTCCATCCAGTAGGGAGGACCAAACCATCATGAAAGGTGTTTTAACTTGAATTTGCAATGTACATTTAGTAAAGTCTACCACACCCCACTCCCCTGATGGCAAGCACTGTCGAGACATCTGAGTAACCTCGCTGTTGGAATTCAAAAGACATGGATAGCTAGGAGTCGGCAGGGTGCCACAATAAAATACAAACATTTTGTTGTGGGCATAAAAATATTTGGTAAAACAAATCACCTGAATTTAGGATCTGCTTTGTTGCATGGCATCAGTACTGTTTGGTTTTCATATGCAGCCTTCCAGATAACCCCAGCAGCATATGTTAAGGGGCATACTTGTTAGGAAAAAAATTTATTATGCAATAAAACGATTGAGAACACTGGTATTGTCACTGGCACAGTCTCACCTGCTATGACATTTACATACACAATTTGTGGTTCAACAATTTTATTGACATCTCCAAAAACGCTGCACGCGTACTCTCCTTCATATTCAATAGAAGTTGCATTTATAGTGTATGTGTATTGAAACCCTGTAGCCAAAACCTCATTTAGAAATGTCCATTGGATCTGGACATCAGCTTGGGAAGGTAGGCAAGTAATATGAGTTGTATTCCATTGCTGGACATTGACATTTGATTGCATCACTGAAAGTGTTGGAACTAAATGCATTGGAAACAAAATATGAATTTCCTTGCTGGCTCAATATTTATCTCTTCTTACCTGTTATGCTCACAGAGGCAAATACGAATAGGCTTTCTACAGTGTATATGATAAAAAGTATATAGCATCCCGCCATTTTAGAATTAATATGCACTAGTACCTGCTGTGATTGAATACACACCAGCATTGATCAGTTTGACTGGATTGATGTAAAGTACAAGCCTTGTTGGTCCCACTACATATGTATCAAACAGAATCTCAGAAGAATTTTGTGAAGGTAAAGTGTTATTGAATGCAGTTCCTTCATATGTATGCAATAAGATTTGAACAAAATATGGTTCAGTTAATGCAGGATTCGTCAAACCATCATAGCAATTAAAAGCAATTTGGAAGTACAGCAAACCTATACTTCCTAACGATAATGATACAGTTGGACTTCTTTCACTTCTTACATACTGATAATCTGAATAATACAATGAGAATTGGTTACAATGATTTTTCTGGCTGATCAAATTAGTATTATCGACTTACCATCTATTATAGTGAGTACAAATACGCTTCCATCTCTTATTGAGCATCTATAATATCCTTCCAAGTACCTGTAAGAACTCATTGAATAATTTACTTGTATTGATGTGGACCCGTTTGTTGATAAGACAGAAAAATTACTGTTCTGATAACTTGCTTCGTGCTGCAGTAACTCATCAATAACATCATTGCTTGTCTGTAGGATTGGAGTTCCCTGACCGCTTAGTGCAAGGCAATTCAGAGTTACTAAATTTATGTTTTTGGGATCATTGTTTATTGTGGTATCATTAAATAGGGTCGATTGAGATCCATCAGAAAATGTGACAGCCATCTGAATAGGTCCTATAGATTAAAAAAATAAATGGGGAAAGCAGATATGTTACATGCCTGAACTATCAATTGGTGAATTGATAGACACAAGTTATAAAAGTACACTACTTACAAGTACTCTATATGAATGAAGGGGAGCGAAAGAGGGTGTTTCTCAAATATCCACACTCATGTTTACCTACGTACAGTAAGTCATGGCTCATGGTAGCAACACTGACATTTAGCTAATCTGCTTACTTCCTGTGCAACGTAAGCAGTTATTAAAATTGACAACCCTGCTATGCATAATATATTCATGCAATGAAGACATTGCAGCTCTGCTACTTTAATTGATGAACGACTGTGTCACCCAATACTTTTTTTCTCACTGGCCATTAACAAAAAAATGTTGTTGAATCAATCTAAAAACTATTGCACAATGTAGATGGTCTCTATTAGTTGCTTTCTTAGAGAAGAATCGGAAAATATATCAAGTAACTATTGCAAAAGTGTGCTATCACCATTCTTTGAATTGTCACATCTGTTCTACTTCATTACAAAATATGTAGAACAAAAAATGATGGTGATTAATTTATAGTGCTCGCATCATTCACGCTCGTCCTCCCATTGGTTCAACTACTAGGGCCACAGTATTTGTTATCTCATCTCGTAACAATATCCTATGATCCACTGTTACTAATGAAAATGCATAACTGGCATAAGTAGGGAGTTTTTTATTTATCCTTCTAGGGAATATGCTTTTAGCGTTCAACACAGTTAAACAATATTAATTATATATACGTATGTCATTCCTCTAGATGCTTTACAAAGTGTTCAGTTTACCTCGCAAAATGTTCATCTGTATGTCATGTGAGAGTATTTGACTATTGCCAGTAATTATTGAGCATCGAAACACCAGGGAACTTTCTGTGCGCACATAGGAAACGAATGGTGTCAATAAGGGAGCTGGCTCGATTAATCCCAGAGAAGGATCCGGTAGAGAAAGTGGTTCAAGCTCCTGAAGGGATGCAGGAATCAAAAGTGGGTAGAACGATATACTGTGCCCATTATATCCATAACTGTATCCTGATTTGTTGATAGTTCCCGTACTGCATCGATGAAAATGACGTATTAAATTATGCACACACATACACCTATACGTTTTTTTAGATAAAATTTCTAATTATTAACAATCCAAATTTGATTCATTGTGTAATATGTTTGCTGACAAACTTAAAACAACGGTTGAACAATTTCAGCTTGAATTTGGAGTTCAGTTCTGGGAGACTCCTGGTAGAGGAAATCTAATGCATACATACTTGAAACAACTGATATCATTATTCTGATGATATTTGTGACAATCAAGGTAAGAGTGGGTCCAGATTTTTTATAGATTCAAATATTACAGTTAGCATAGTGATGTCACCCAGATCCATTTTTAATGCTGCAAATGCCATTAGTGATCATGCGTCCCAGCATACTTGAGGGTGATAAAGGACCGTGGCTCATTTCAATAAAGATGGATGTTCTCACAAATACATCTATTAATTCTTACAGCATGGAAAACAGAATGGACTTGGGTTTGCATATCAAATGTCCAAGTCCCGATTCCAATATGATTCGCAAGCACATTACGATTAAGAAATCGAGCTAATAGAGCCCAGCAACTCCGCAAGCAAACCCCAATTGCTTGATTGCTGAAATAGCTACTGCATGCATGTACACGTATGTGTGTGTGTTTGTAGTTTCATGCAGCATTGCTCAGTTTCACTACTATTAGTATTGTGCGTATATAAACAAACAACATTGTATACAAAGCAATTAGTATATTACAATAAAGCAAATGAGAGCTTACAACGAGGCCAGAGATTTGTTGAATATTTCCCATACGATTTGTGCTCGCAGGTCTGATGGCACACACGACAAAGTCGCCAAATGTCCTTGGAGAACGTTTACTGGAGATGGCATGACAGAGATGCTTGGAACTAAAGGACCACAAGAGTTGATGGGATGATGACGTCTAGAATTGCAGCTTACCGATGACTTTGAGATATGCTGCGGCATTTACAGTCACACGGACTACGCTTACAACTGTTTGAAAAATACGTATAATTATCACGTGAATCATACCACGATTTGTATTACTCATGCAGACCCGCGTGCGATGATTTCGCAAAGCATGTAATTTCTCTGCAACGCTAAATCATAGTGTAAAGCCTTTTACAATGCAATTTTTTGTTAATCGTCTGCGAATTCACAAATATCGATTACTAATAACAATTTCTCATTCATCCGCGTTGACTACTGAATTATAACATGAAGTTGGCGACACCTCTTTGGCTCTTTCTCGCGTTTAGGCCACTCCATTAAATTAAAACCAATTTTGTTAGGAAAAAACATGCATGGACAAATATACAAGTTTGTAAACACCAGTGGCGTATTCCCCGGCCCCGCCCCCCGCCATAAGTAGTCCGCGCGGACCGCTTTGTTTAGGGTTCCCCCACCCCCACCCCCTTCCCTCTGGCCATGTCAATTATATGCTATCATCAGTTGACGTCATGTGTGTGCTGCAAACGCACTTCAACAACCTGGAGCTACTTCTCACCGGTGTTGATGCCAGACGTACAGTGCACGGGACGCCATTCAGGAAATCGCGCCATCCATTTAAAATACTCTTGCCCCGCAGGAGTCTAAAATTGGTACATACATGTAGGCTGCGCATAGCTATCCTGCGGCCCATACCGCGCCCCGTCATCAGGATAGGGGCGGAGCTCCATAAGCTCTCTCTCTTTTAGTGACGCTAACAAAACCCGCTAAAAATTTGTACACGTTGTGAATTCAGTTATGATGCATACACAAATTAATTTATGTAAATGACCTGCATGCACGCATATTGTTGTATACAGCGCACCGTGTTAAAAATACACTCGGAAATTTGTATAGGCACTGACCTCACAACATTTTTAATCGACGACAATACTTCCTAGTGCATGCTTTTGCGACAATGATTCGAGGAAGTTTAAATACATCGAGGACCCGTATAAAAAGCGCTTGCCTTGGTGGTGCGTGGTGGTTTAAACGGTACTTATATGTTTATAAATAGAATTTTATACAGTATTACAGTTATAGATACTTCACCGTAGCAACCAGCCTAGCCGGGTAAGTTTGACAAGTAGCATGTTGTGTAGCTATCTTAGATGGATTTCATCCACTGCGCAAGTGTTAATAGCGTTACATTTAAGCGTTGTGCATAGAAGGTCACATTTTCAGCTTCCTGAAGTTTTCCCCGTTATTTTCTGCTTGTATATTTGCACTCGTGAGTCCTTACTGAACGCTTATCAAGTATATCCAGGTATATAATGAGAGTTTTTTTTTTTTTTTTTGCATTTTGTTGTCTAAAGTACAGCGTAAGTTGGAGCTCAGCGCTTGCGTGTACCGGCGCATCGTAGAGCCACATAATGGAGGAGCATGCAGACCTTTTAGCAACGTTATGTTAGTTTGTGCGATGTACAATACCTAAAGTAGCTAGTTGTACTTCATATTTATGCTTCGTACCTACATGCATTCATTCTCTTTGGAATTGATATTACGAGGGACATACCATCCTCTCATCCTGCCTCATTTTGCTACTTGTGCTACCACACCATTACATCGTATAAGAAGGCACTGGATAGTCTAAACCATATAGTTCATGCTCAGTGCATGCGTATAATTTATAAATCGCGCAACCATATACATGTGTATTTATAAATCACCAAACTTATAAGCAGAGACATTGTCTATAGACACTACCAATGCACACTTCACATTTCCAATATTCTAGAAATACAGCGTTATGAATGTTCTCACAGGTCTCATCTTGCCACCCGTACACTGTACCATTCGTTGCTGCACGTCACAATACTTTGATTCACGTATTGCGATTACAATCCCTTAATTAACGTGTTCTCTTAATACAGCCGCCAATTAAAACTCGCGAGAAACTTTATATCCTCGATATTATAAATAACCGTGTGAAAATGTGGTTATTGTTTGTTTTTTTTTGTTTGTTTGTTTGTTTTGTTGAAGATATTTGTATCCACCGATGATAGAATAGTTTATCTTATAAAGGTTTACAATTCTGTTTAGAAATGTAATGTTTTATGGCAATGTCTAAATCATCGCACGCACGGCCCGGGTAGTCGGTACACAATATCAAATCTACTGAGGCTACAAGTGCAAAGGAATAATTACTTTAATATGGAAAGAACGCATGCATATTAAAATCACACTTGCAATCATGCAATACTTACAATAATACCACCGAATTTGAATTGTAGTAACTGCAATCAGAAGTGCACAGCATAAATAATCAGCCAATCAATTATGGTTCACTAAGTATCATATGATCTGAGATAATCTGTTATGCATATGAGTTGACGGAGCTGAATTGTAGCCTCGTACCCAGTCTCCTCACTTCTCTCGAGGAGTTACGCATTGAGGAAAGCTTGGGAGCTTTACAGTCCCAGACTTTTGTGGGAGGTGCCCGAAATTCGGCTTATCAGGTCCCACGTTTACATCATCGCACCATGCGTGGTCCATAGTAACGGTAGCCCATGATGTGAACACGGATAAAGCTAAATTGAATTAATAACAGCCTATTGTGACATGACCGCAACCCTCCTATCGTTGTTGCCTTTCGCGCGTTTAACCCGCGAAGTGCAAGTGCTTGACGAGTTACTGGGTACGAGGATACCTAATTGCAAGGTGGATTGGAAATTAAAATGCGCGTGAATTATTGGGGATTTTGTTTTATTTTTTGAACACTGAAAAATAGAAAGTTATTAAAATGATTACATGCAACAAGTGTCTATCACTGAAGTGGAAAACCAACAAACTTACCAACATTTAATGTATAATCCCCTTCAGATTTTGTAGTAATCTGTAGTGGGTAGCGAAGTGTAAATGGAAGTGATCCATTGTACGTTTTAGAGCCGACAACATTTGAATTTAAGCTCAATGTACATTGAACTGTGACATCTCCAAGCGATTGAATATCGTTATTTATTCCCTTAGAATAGAACCCCACAACGAACATCATCCCAAAGCTTTGCCCAATAACCGCCTCAGGTAGCAAGTCAGGATGAGCAGTAACAAATGGATTGGCTGTATCCGGTATAGAGGTAAGTAAAGACTACACAAATACTCATTTGGCCTTACCTTGAGTAATTAGTGTCATTGCTTTTATTCCAGACTCCAGTGATACACAATACAGAAATGATGATGAATATTTGTTGACATCGTTAATTATCAGCGTTGTTGTGCCAGCTGAATTAAGTATTTCCAGCTGGCTGTTATTGACAGTGGCTGATTCATTTTCATTTCTACCATGTAAGTTCAGATATGCTATTCTCAAATAACTGTTAATGGTATTGTCTGATGTCATCCACTGAAGTCTGCTATTCCCCTTTGTAGCAACACAAGTTAATGCAGCATAATTGGTGTCAGTATTGATGATAGACACATTGACAACAACCTGTTGTTTAAAGAAAATGCCCACAGGTTCTGCAAAAGAAAAGTTTACGTGCTATATAATGAAAGATTGAATCATTGCAAAATGTACCATTATGCTACAATTGATGTATACATATAAAACTGCATCTATGGCTGTAGTAATAGAGTTTACAAGCTACTACACGCAACGACAACAGTGAAGTTGAGCAATATAGAGTCACTAGCAAAACAAGTCTCAGTTATACATGTACAAATAATACACAAATCACGTTTTATTGATTGTAATGATTAATATGTTAGATGTGCAATCTTGATACAATTTTGCTTCATAATACATGCATATCCTGCTGAAATGGTTCATCATTATATACGGAAATAGATTTCTAAGTAACAGTCAAGGAAAACATAAATGCTTAAAATCTATTTGTCAATTGTTATAATTATACAGTTTGTCTACAAAGCCAACAACAATATCTTACAGTATACAATACTAAAAGTGAACTCATTCGTACCAGACAGCACGATGAGATTGACTGATTCAGTTGAATAAAAATCTTGTGTCTGTGGTGTGAAGCCAACACATGTATAAGTGCCAGATTTTTCCTTAGTGACTGATAAAAGGTTGTATGTTCCGTTTTTTGCCACCATATAAGGCCACCACCACACTCCATTAGGATAGTACATGATGTAAACCTCAATAACAGGATCACTGGGGGTACAGTCAATAGCCACATCATCTCCAATTAGGGCGAATATTTGTGCAGGAAGTGGAGTAAGGCATAGTGCTGTGTGAAAAATTGATAAACTCACGTTGTAAACAGGGTTACGAACCCAGTGACATACCAATTATTTTGACACTAAATGATGCTTCTGCAGTGACGTCATTGCCATCATCAACTCGGATGAAGAATGTGGTCTCATTTGCAATAGATGCATTCCCAAGATTAAGAGTAAGTTCACTGTGTATATAAAGCATTTGAATGAAGAATTATCAACAAATACATGCAATTTAAAATTGATCAATCGAGGAAGTGATTTGTTGGATGTAGGATTGGTGGAACAAGATACAGTACTGTTACAGTGGGGTTTGATAGGATTCTACAACTAACAGTTGCAAATTATTAAAAAGCCTATTTGCAAAATGTCTGACTGTCCTAGAATTCCATCAAACTCCAATGTAAAATGTTTCCTAACCCTATACATTCCATGCACAAATCACTTTGGATCCCTGAGTAGTACTGATAGCGACTAGATCAGTGCATGGGGTGTTGTGGAAGAAATTTGTGGAAACTATTGCATCGAACTTAAACAGTTCGATAAAATGTTTTAAATGATTACGCGCGTTACCCTTGGGAACGAACGTTCCACAAGAGTAACGCACATTTGCTGGCCTGTAACTCTCACTATATATAATGGTTACACACAAATCCTTCACTATCTGGCATTATTATCTGATCCTACCTTCAGTCTGTACTTAATCTATCGTGAGATATCTACGCGTAGCGCATTGAACCCTTTATTTCCACTGTTCTTCGTACATTGCGAAAATGGCGAAGGGGGTACAAACGCAAAAAAAAAAGTTATTGGAGCCAGAAGAGCTACAGCCGTGTTAGGGAAGCAGGCATCTAAGGTCCAATTGCGGGGAAGGGTAACTGAAAAGGTAGGAGCAGGACCGGCAGCAAAGTGGTGAATGGTGAGCAGGGAATAATTTATTTTTTAAAAATTGCGTAGCAATTTTGCTATGCAAAATCTAAGTTGATTAGCAACTCAGTTCAGTTGCATAGCAATTTTTTATTCCTTGCTGAGATGTGCGATAAATCATGATTCATCGTTTGAAATGTGCAGCACTGATTAACAACTATATGTAGCATACAATTCACAAAGATTACAGAACTGTTGATGTATAGCTGGAGAAGAATAAGATGGTACTATGCCTTGAACTCAAGATTCAGACTCTGAATCGTCATGTGTCCGCTTGCGTGGACTATAGGGGAGGACATCAGGTCGTCGTGGCTGTGCAAAGAAACGCTTCACTGCAATGTCAGAGGCTCTCCCAGCCGAGATCTCCAGTCCGTCTTAATGCGGCTCATTGAACTGAAACCCCGCGCTCCACTTTGGCATTGCTCACCGGAAGCAAGAGGAGGATTTCAATGAGAGATGCTAGAGTGGGGAACTGCTTACAATGACATCTGAGTAGCAGAGCCCAGATATTGGTGCCCTTGATCTGCTTTGCACCGGCTCAGTATGTCTTGAAGGCCCTCCAGTCATCAATGATACTGGCCACCACAATGTCATGCTTGAGGAGGAGTGGCTTGGAATGCTCAATCACACCAAAAATTTCTTCTAAGCCAAAGGATTCACTGGAGTTCGTCACTGGGCCATACAGAACACCTTTCATCACGCTGGATGACTGGAGATCATCAAACCGATTCTCGAGGCAGGATGAGATTGCATCAACGTATGCTGACCGGCCGTTGTGAAACGCGTCAGGACATTCTGACGAACGGCAGTGAGCATCACACCACGGAACTCTGCTCTGCCCTGCTCACAATCCACTGACATGATTAAATTTGAAAGCTCTGATGTTGAATCCAATGTGTCACCCTTCAAGTGTTCCAATGATGACAGAAGGGACGTGAGCTTGGCGATACAGAGTGACAGGTCCACAGAGTCAGCTTGGAGTGAACACGAGAAGCTGGCTAGTGGATTGAGGAGGCCTCGTATAATAGGGTATGCAGCACAAACTTGAATGACGTCAGTTTCTTGACATAGCCACTGAATTGTATCTTGTCAACAGGCTTCAAATTGGATTCGTCAGAAGACTTGGACTTCAGATGTGCCATGCACAATGACCGGGTAGCCAAGCAGAAGGGTACTTAGTGCACGTGACTTGTGCTGGAGCCATTGGCCTTGTCAGGTTTGCTTTCCTCCATCAACTCAGCTAACATCTGAAGTTCGCGCAATCTCTTATTGGGACTCTTCTCATACATGTAATGGAGATTGAGGAGCATAGTTGAGATTTCATCCAGGAAGGAGTAGAGCACGCATCCTTGCATGGCAGCCAATTCAAGCTGATGATTCATGCAATGAACTGCTACAAGCCAAGGCATGTCTTCCTTCAGTAAGGCCGAGAGACCATGACGAACACCCAAGTTGACAGCTGCACCGTCGACTCAAATGCTAACCAACCGGTTCCTCAGGTCCAGTTTGGCACATCTTTCCATCAGCAGTGTCTGGATTCCAATGGATGTGGCATCAGAAACATAAATTTGCACTTCGGATGTCCAGATGAAAGTCACATAAATCATTTCCTTCTCCTGAACGCTGCTATCCGTGGTGAACTCCTGGCACTTGTGCTCCGTTCCATACGTCACTTCTCCAATCCTAATATTTAGTGAAGGGCATTTCCTCCTTGGCCAACATGTACGCGGCGTCGTGACGACGCGATTCGACTCCTCCGTCGTTACAGACGCGAACGCGGAGTGGAAGTCAAGATATTGATTTGATAGTCCGGTTGGTTTGTCACCGGAATTTTGGTCCTGAAAATTTGGGTCCGGGCGGACCAAAATTTCCAACGAATCTTGGTCCGGCCGGACCGATATTACCGGAAATAATGGTCCGTGTTGGAAATATTGGTCCGTTAACTGGCGTATATATGTATGGACCAAAATTTCCAGCCGTGAGTTTTACCGGAAATAATGGGGTCTGTCTTGGTCAATGCAAGTACATGCAAGTAATTGAATACATTCTTCACACCAAACCAGAGTAATAACAGAATATGAAACCAGAGTATAATATAAAACCAGAGTACAATAGATAACGTTGAGTACTAAACTGATCAGCTTATTTACAACCACAGAACCACGGCACAGTGTGTCTCAAAAATTTCCTGCTGACTCGGACGCAGTTCAAATGATACCACTCTCTGCACTTTGAACATTGAATCATTTTTCTACCATCATTAGGCATCCTGCAAGAGCAGAATATTCTAAACACCTCTTGACGCACCATCTGTGACCTTTGTCGTCTTACAGCTGATGGAAATGGCAAAATATTTCCTTGCTCTAGTCCCTCTATTAAGTGCTGTCTCATTGTGGATTGGACAAACGTAACGGATGAAGGATCTTTGCCAAAACAAATTTCACAGGCAAAGGCTATTGCAAATAAGCCACAGTCCTGCGAGCCCTTCTGGTACTGAACACTCACATACTGTACTGTGATTTGCTTTCCCGCAGAATGCATTAAATCTGCAATAATTTGTTTCAAAGGTTCAGTTAATGTACCATTCAAGCTATCATATACATTTATGGTGTCTGGAATGCTTGAAGCAGCAGATACTGTTATCCAGTGGTTGTCTTTGATATTTAGGCATTGTACAAAGTCTAGGTTTCTTTGCACATCAAAGGTTTTTGTTTTCTGAAGAATTGGGTTTTGAAGGCCAGATATATGAGGATGACTTTGTTTAAGAAGCTGTTGAGCTGCATGTATTATATTGTCTGCAGATGGATGTGTCATCAGGCTTAACACCACTGGTTGATGGATCATCAGATATCACTTTGCTGGAGGCTTGCTTGTCATCAAATGCTTGTCATCAAATGAAATACTTCCTTGGAGCATATTGCTGTGATACATCTTAAGGTGACCTCCAGTAGCTCGAATTAGAGTGCCGTCTTTGCTGATCAGTTCATATACTCCATGTGGCATCTTCTTCACAACTCTGTGAGGACCATCAAATCGGTCTTGCAGTTTACCACCTTTCATTTTCTTTCTTCTAAAATTCTTCTTCATCACTAGCTCTCCTACTTGAAAGCAATTTGGCTTGGCACATTTTGAGTCATACTTTTGCTTTTGTTTCTTTTGAGCGTCAAGAATGTGCTTTTTTGCATCTTCCAAAATGACCTGATGCTTGTGTTGAACTGCTACAATATCTGGATCATTCAACATTTGATACTTGTGATGCAATTCATCACCTGATTCCTTCTGTAGGTCTATATCAACAGGTAGAATTGCTTGACGACCAAACATTAATTGAAATGGTGTATAGGTGCTTGATTCATGTCTTGATGTATTGTATGCAAAAGTACAAGTGTCTAGGTAGGAGCTCCACACCGTTTGTTTGGTTGAAACAAACTTTGCCAGCATGTTTTGCAGTGTCTGATTGTAGCGCTCATCCAGACCATTTGCCTGTGAATAATGTTAATCAAGGTTTGATGACATGTAGTATAGCTTTAGATACCTACCTGAGGATGGTATGGTGTTGTAAGCCGCCTCTTCACTCCTAGAATCTCAGCCAGCTTGTCATTCAATTTATTGCAAAACTCTGAACCATTATCAGAGAGCATAACTCTGGGTAATCCCATTCTCATGAAGATCTGCACAAGAATACATGATTATGTATGCACAGCACAAAATGGCAGACATTTGCTGAATTTTTAAATAATAGCATTTAATAACACAAGCTTTTGTAATGTAATAAATATATACTCTCTCACAGAATAGGAGAAGATGTGGTAGAACCTGATGGACCCATGTGACATCATCAGGGCCATACATAATGTGACATAATTATAGCCATGCATACAGTATCACACTTATGCAACACCAAACTTATACATACACAAATGCATACACACATAGTGAATAGAATCACTCAATACAGAAAATGATCAGAATCTAACACCTATACGTGCATACACCGCTGCTACATTCTGCACCTACATCTAGGCAATGCTTATGCTAAGCAATATAAACACTAAAGTGTAATGAATTGCAGCATATAAATCATTAGTTCATACATGCTATATACCTTAAAAAGGCAGTTTGCAACAGTAGTTGCTGTTTTGTCTGGTGTTGGAATGGCCTCGACCCACTTTGTGAAATAGTCACTAATTATCAGAATATATTGACTTCCATCTTCTCCAGGTGGGCTAATAGGACCAATGAAATCAATCCCTATCATGTACCATGGGGATTTCACGGGAATTGGGTGAAGTTCAGGCACGCCACAAGTGAGCTTTCTGTTCATTCGCTGGCAAATGTCACATGTTCGTATCTATAAAATATGACCATATGGTTATAATGCTGACTATGATAGTTTTCCCTCATTTTCTGATTAAACATTTCAGTGATGTCAAGCATTATCTAAGGCAAGTATGTTGGACAATCAATTTTTAGTGTGGTTACTTTTTAAAATGCGTACTCTACTATACTAGTCGCAGTCACAAATTGAGGTTGCTCCTCTGGCAGTGTAATGTAATTATTGAACTGTAACCTACCATTTCAGTGCAATCTTTCACCATTCCATGCCACATGACACGTTCCTTTATCCTATGTAGCGTCCTAGTTCTTCCCATGTGGCCTGAAGTTGGATGAACGTGACAGGCTAGCAGAATTAGTCTCCTTTCCTCTGGACTTTGAACATAGCGAAGAAATGTGGGCTCCTATGGAAAATAAACGCTATTCAAAAGTGGGTTTCAAACCGGTTGTAGCTCCATATTTACAAAATCCTTGCCGTGCATGTCGGTCTTCTGTTGCTTTGCCACATTGTCCTTCTTAGGGCACTTCCGACGATCCCGTCAATGAACGCATGCAGGCTGTAGTTCCTGATCGCTTTGAGGCGATCAACATGCTTAGTACAAGACACAAAAGATACGAGAGACTTTTCCTCCCGATTCATCCCAACGCAACCACTCACCAAGCCTATCTAATTCCTTTGACCACTTTTGTACAGTGGTCAGATTTGCCAACATAGTTTTGATTTCACGTGAGTCTGTCCCGATGAAAATATAGCAACGTCTTGGAACCGGAAGCAATGTATTATTAGTAATCGACGGCGTGTCTTAATTCTATTGTACCGTACATAGCACTCAGACTCTCTTCGCTGAGTATGTATCTGCAAGTGTGGGTAGATTGATACTGCGATGGCATATTAACTACGCATCACAGTTTTCTGCGACAAATTTTTAAAGTTGTTTCGCACCTTATAAAAACTGGTTCGCAAAATGCGATGCGAATCCAGTTAAATTATTCCCTGCAGTGAGTATGGTGGGACAAACCTGTGAACTGAGGCACCTTGTGTCACTTCGTATGTACCACATATTGGATGCAGGGACGGATGAAGCATGTATCAGACCAGACATTAAACGATTAATCGAAAGCGACCCCTCTCACATTCAAATCCCCCCCCCCCCCCCCCCCTTCTGAAATCCATGCATCTCTACTAAACACTCGATCAAAAAATACGCCCACGGAACCATCCCCTCTCCCCTCATAATAGGCACCAAATGACGAACATGTCGTGCTCCATTAACTAAAATAAAATCATCTTTGGGAATCGCTCGTCTTATACTATGGGGCTAGACAGCCTCACCCGCGAAGCCAAATGAAATCTAAGTACATGATATACTGATAAAAAGTTCTTCATAACACGCATATCGAATTATACTATGTATCAGTAATTTCGATGTATGGTGCATGTATAGCTTCGATATATATCTTCTATTGAACACTATATTGGACTAATAGATAGTTTTCTTCTTTTTGAGATAAAAATTTGGTTGATAAATTTTCTTGCAATAACATGCAGGAACAAAGGGATTTTTACAGTATTTATAAATCCTACCAAACTAACGTGCAATCAGCATGGGCAACACACATATACATTTTACATTTATCATACCATACTCTGTAACTGATACAGCTGTTTTCATTACACCCAATACATAGAAATGTGATACGAATGAGACAGTTCCATGTTCATGCATATATTTTTCAGCCTTGTAAGATATTTAGGAGGCTGTGTAGCAGGATATCAGTTATGTAGGAAAGTCGCCCATTACCAGCATTACATGCATGTAATTATATAAGTGACAAGAACTACGTGTAATAGCTATTATGTATAGAACATTAATCAAATTCATCTTACTATTCGCATTGCTGTGTGAAATTTGCGGTGAAGGGAACTCTTATGCTGTTCTGAAATGCATCATAGTAGAGAATGGTGATGTTAGTAGCTGGGGTTGGTTGTAATACCCCCTTTTGGATGAAGTATGAGGACATTGTAAGCTTGAATTTTTTGGTACCGTTGTACAGCTTCACTGGTTGCTGTGAGACTATTTGCAGTGATGGATTACCTGCATAAAAATAGATGATTCACTTGTTGCCACAATGTGATCTCCATTGACATTGTCTTAGTGAGTCAGCTTTACTTTATTTAAATCTGAAAAGCCAACGCAATATCAAAGTCAGTTTGCACATATTTGATGAGAAACACTTCCCCAGGTACTGCAAAAATGGGCATTTGTACAACTTATTATGCATGATGCATGTATTGGATTATTTAATTTACTGCCGTATCACAAGCATACATGCCATTAATCATGTATCGTACTGCATTACATATTGAAGTGCTGTGTATTGAAATCCACTATTTGTTTTTGAGGAAAGCACTGATTGTCCAGCTGTACTGTATATTACAAGTGCAATTTGCATATTTCATATAACATGTGAGAAATCAATATCAAAGAGATGTTGGAAGAAACCGAAAATACATGGAAGTGCATAAATTGTAAAGGCTGATTATGAAATAGTAGGTATGAAGCTAAACAGACCATACATGCATTGATCAGTCATCGTGAATCATCCCTCCCTTTCAAGTTACATGTAGCTGATCAAACCATTTTATTAAGTGAAGTTGTAATTTCAGTGAGTAATGTGAGTGTTCATTGATTCATTCACTGAATTCTTAACGATACAATTTGAAACTAATAATTATTAAGTTATGTGCATTTAACATATAAATATTCGTTACATTATTGCATAACTTATTTAATAAGCTTGGAAGAAGGTAGTGTCCGGTAATTTTGACAGTCTCTACCGCACTTATAAAAATTTGTTTGAATCTTTCTTCAAGTGGTTAAAACAACTCAGTAATAGGCTCCATTACACTCTCCTGCGAAACCGACTTTGCTTTAGTTAAGTCTAAGGAGGGCGGGGGTGGGGAGGGGCGGGGGGGAGGGGTTGCTACATGTACATGTATATCAAAATCGTTAGATAGGGGTCCCTAATTCTACGAAGGAGTTCTTATTCGTCGTTTAGGACCGGGGAATTCCCCAATTCTCCAGAGATTTGGAAACGGGAGTCCCTAATTCTACGTGACACTGGTAGCCCTTGGCGCATTAGTGTCTGTTAAGACAATTCGAATTGCGATTTATGATGAATTATCCCTTAGTAGCAAAACAGCACCTATAGGCACACATGCATGCGTTCCATTTCCATTTTGAAGGTGAACGCGCAGTACCCGGCACCATGAGGAGAGGATATGCAGACAAATTTCCGGGGCCCGGGACTCATATGGGCTAATTTTTTTTGTTTTTCAATTGCATGTTCCAATATCACGCACGCTGTCAAGATACAAGTCAACACCAGTAGGTAACAAACCACATACATGTACACGAGCAACATTACATAACAGCGCGCACCACACATTCCGCAACATTGCAGTTCTTGCGGCTTTACGAGATTAATTTACGTCTATATATATTCATGATGGGAGAACGCAAATATAATTTCAGTGAGACTGAACATGTACTTGGTATATTAATCTCAGTGAGATTGTACATGTACTTGCATGGTATATTAATTTAATCTCAGTGAGATTGTACGTGTACTTGGTATAATCTTACAGTGGCGTATCCAGAGAGGGTGCTCCGGGTGCTTGAGCACTCCCTCGGCCTTAGGTGGTAAAATGATTAAAAATTATACTTTGTATTGTTAATAATTAGTCGCCGCGTATATTCGATCATGTAGATATTTTCTGTGCGCCCAAAGGTATCGGACCTGAAGCGGAATGGCCCCCCCCCCCCCCCCCCCCCCCACTTTTCGTATATCGGACCTGAAGCGCCCCCCCCCCCCCACTTTTTGTATGGGGCCTGACCTTAAGCACCCCTCTCGCTGAAATCCTGGATACGCCACTGATCTTAGTGAGACTTGCTTGCGTTCTATAGACCAGACAGGATCAGAGTTTGGCCCGAGTCAGTCACGGCTCCTGTCGTAACATTGCAATGCCCAGCGCACCTGATATGCGCCATCACCGCCATGTTAATGACCCATCTCCCTTTTGGGCACAGCTTGCTTGGCAATGTCAGGCAGGCTTAGATAGATGTGCTTGTGCGGTACGCTGACTATGCATGCAGTCCAATTGCCTTTGGTCAGCAGAGTACAGATAGGCTTATAGGTATACTGTAGATGTGCCTTTTGGTAGTCTAACCAGACCAGGCCATTGCGTTATTGATCAGCACAGTGGAATTACATATGCACCCAGTTTGATGTAAATCATCTCGATCGTTACAAGCCCCGCGCACTATTTATAGCTCCCGCGCATAGAATATTTTCGATCGATTCGCACCTCTGGCACGCAAGCATGCACGCACGCTGGACGAACCGGTTCGTCCAGCCGTGTAGAGGATTCATGACATGCTAGCTGCATGCTGTTTAATTCTGGCACTCAGTATTAATTAAAATGTACGAACACAAGGTCCGTATTCATCCGGGCACGTACACGTATACTTTCGTGGTCGCGCCCAACAGACTACTTGTATGCTTCATGCATTCATATACCTCGGCACCCAATTGTCACGAGTACTGGGTTATTAACAGGGCATGAAAAGTGACCATACAAGTACATGAGTTAGGTTCAATGAAATTCAAATTCGCTTCAACGCACCTTTCACCCCATCGTATAGTTCCTGAAAGCAACTTCATGAATTTACAATGTAGGTCGGTTCTGTTGGGGACATCTGTACCACTCTAGTACATCTCTTACCAGACTGCGGTGACGCGCATATCACCAACTTGCACCGAACGAAATTAATGATTGGTATTACAGGATGTTAGCAAGTCTCAGTGGTCAGAGGCCAAATTGATTCAGAGAACGCAAATTCTGACTAATATATATCAGTTCACGATTTGGAGTTATTCATTCTGATCATGTATGAAACTTTGAGAGTATACGATATATTACAAATAGCGGTGTTTGAGCGATGCATGCGTTTCAATAGGAACTCGCTACAGCTTTTGAGATCATATGTGAGAATGGGTATGATTTAGAACAACGTGTATACCTTCCCTTCATTGCTGTACCAAACAGCTCTAGACGACATTCTTCAATTGGCGTGCCCCCTTGATGATGGGCGTGGTCCGCTGTACAAAGTGTCCGACAGTCAGGCATCCTCCCCATGCATAGTTGAATACGTGCGTGCATTGAAGTCCCATCCCGTCCCATCTCTAACCAGTGTCTGCCCCAATCATCACTGCCCATTTCGACTTACTTGTAGTGAGCAAAATTGACGACGCAGTGCTGTAACCATCCGAACACGTGTACACACCCGATAGTGCTGGGACGAATGCATTGAACGTCAAATTTGCACCAGCATTGGTGATATTCACTCCCTGAATGTCAATCACACCACTGGGGATGGGTCCAGCGACACTGCTGTTCCAAAAAAGGAATGGAGCCTGCAGCATTGGACAAGTCACTGTCAGTGATGTCTCGTTGCTTCCACCATAAATGTACGTATCACAATACGATTGTCCGTTTATGAAGAACGACACTGCGAGTAAGAAGCAGCAAACGCGATTCCAGTTAGGAACATCCATCATATCATGAGGATTAAGTGTAGATGCTGGCATAGAGCTCACCTGCATTGGATGGTAGTATTATTGACAGCAGCAACCAAGCGATTTCGGGAATCATTAGCGAAACCATGAAATTCAGACGCAAAGGAAAACGATGCAGAGATAAGAAATCACACAATACACCAGTGAGTAATCTTTTACCGCGCGATGTCGTCACAACAGATGAATGAGTATGCATTGCCAGAAATTATGTAATGAGGAATAATTGATGTCACGATTTATAGCGCACTTACTGCCGTACCTGCATGCACATGTACGTTGTTTCACCATTCACGCGTTCTTTGAAATGTACATATAGTATACAGTAGCGGTCAAAAAACAGTTCCATCTCCGTATCAATTCCGTTGAACGGTCGTTTCGTTTCCGGTCAAACACCGTGGCGTGTTTTGAGCGTGATTCTATAACACGCCGTATTAAATTCCTAAACACACAGTTTCCGTCTCGAAAGCCAGCTAAAAGACTGAACGGTAGTGCATCTAATAAATGCACCGTGGTTGATATCTCCCTCGTACAGTGTACGTGGCTAAAATGGTATACAAAATTTTGCGCATTCTCTTCTACCATTTTTTAAGGCTATCGTTCACCATATATACATTCAGAACTGCTTGAAGGGCGAAGGCATGGTGGCTTTTCGACGTGGAATTTATAAGTTCATAAAGCGCTTTGTTGAAACAGGTAGCATATAGGCGTCATTGTGGCAGTGGCAGTGGTAGGCCATCGAAAATCACACCGCGGCCATTAATTAAGCTTTTCGTTGGTGAACAATTGAAGAAAGATGACGAGACCACTGCGTTTCAATCAGATGCTCTCCTTTTGTCTCGTGGATATCATCTTTCCATGCGAACAAGTCTCCGTTGCAGAACATCTCTTGAGTAGATGTTTAGAGGAAGTGCTTATACTGCCACTAATCAGAGAGGCGAATAAAGTGAAGAGACTCGATTTGGCCACCGGGTATTTGCACGAGGCACAAACAGGCTTCTTTGATGTAATTTGGTCAGACGAATGCATTGAAACACCCAATGGTTTTGCTGCCGTCAAAAGCTAAAGAATAAACCAAGGTGAGCAGCATACATACATGATCTGCGGTACATTATACAGTGGGTTAATTCAGTCACGTACTTTTCAAAGTTAAACATCCAACGAAAGTGCAGAATGGAGCCTCAGGTATTGCCATATTTGACAGAATAATGAAAGCAACACTCCACGTTCAAATCCTCAAGAACGCTGCTCCCTTTCTAGCTTGGCTAACGTATTTCCTTGGTGCATGCATGGTCATCGCTAAAGCCTTCATGCAGGATAATGATCCTAAGCATACTTCTCGTATCGCTAAAGCGTTCATTCGTGTCAGCAACATTAACTGCAGGTGGGTAGCTACCAGAGTCTCCTGATTGCAACCCTATGGAGAACTTACGGCATGCACGAGTTAAAATAATTTATGAAAAGAGAAGTGAAGCCTATAAAACGAAGGATGGAACTCGTGGACGGCATTATAAAACTCTCTGCATGGGGGAAAGTAGACAAGGAAAAATGCTCTAAATACATCAGACACCTAAGAAAGGTAATTCCCAAAGTTGTGGAACTGCATGCAAGGTGCTATACATGCTACTGGATATTAAGACTGTCTGTTTTACAAAAGATAACTCAGTACAGTATAATAATGTTTATCTTGCCGTTATGATTTCAGTAATGCAGTCAACAATTCAAATGTTAATGATTTTATTCTGAGCTGTGAGGATGTAACGTATTCTCTGTTCATGTAAGTCGCTTCGTCTGGACAACGGAAGACTAAGTATTTGATTGTTTTTCTACATGGACACAATAATACAAGCAAAAGTAACACATTTTTCGCTTTCATCTTGTGATCAGCAGAGTCAATACTTTCTTTTGCTCATGACGTATTTTTTCCTAATCAACGATAATTAATAACAGTGCCAATTATATGGCGGTGGTTTGCATGCGTGTGGGAGGAGCGTTGTTTCTAAATGCTCGTACCCGTTGTTTCAATATTTCTTCTATGCCTGAATAGCTACGGATGCGTGATCGCGTATCTACCTGTTTATCAACGGCTGTGTAAGTTACCACGTGGCATTATCTAGCGGTCCGTCGCTATATCTTTTTAATAGCACATCGCACTCAATATGCCCAATGCGTGCGCGCGCTTGCACGCACACACTCACACACACGCACACACACACACACACGCACACACACACCACGGTTGTATGCGGCTGGAAACTGGGTGTACAATTAGACAATTTACGGTATCACTCTATAATTCTGAAGTGACGCCTCATTATAGCCACCCAATGTTTCAATACGTACCATGACTCACCAGAAACTGCAAATCAAAATATGAAATCAAATTCACGCACTGTACTTAAGTTTCTAGCATACCCACTCTATACGCATAGTATACATGACACACAAACAAAACGCGCAGGCCGTTTTTGTAAGGTCACGCGGCACGTATTTTGAAGGGGCCATTACAAAGTAAGACGACGTTAACTTCAGGAACAAAATTGGAAGGTAAGCATACTACGGTAGTGATCGGGAGGCATGTGGCAATACGTATATACGAACCTGAAGTGGTGACGCGTTTTCTTTCACCACGAACCAGCGGAGCGTATTTCATGAATAATCGATACAAGTTGTGGTTTCATTCGTACATGATAATTACCATATAGAGCAAGTACCCAGTGTTGTAGAGTGTGTGGACAGAGGCTGTGGAAATCCAAAGCAAAGCAAAAGATCAGGTATGAATGCAATGCATTCACAACTGATCTGAAAATAGCTTTTGACATCAACACTTCTGGGGGGTGATGTCAACACTGCTTGCTCTGTAAGCATTTGATGGGAGAACAATATGTGCCATAATGAAGGGGGTGCATCACAAGTGTACAGTCTGTGTATTTCAGTGGCACAAACATACATTTCATCAATGCAAGGTACAACAATGTACTTGTGAACAATACAATAGTATGATATCATGGTGTGAGCACTCCGTGCATGTGGGTGGGTGGACACATGAAAAGGCCAAAAGTAGAAAGCGTTCGCCAGGCACCTAATGCACTAATAGCTCCTCTTCAGAAGATTGTCTCTCCACCAGCTTATTGCATGAGCCTAGTCCACCTTTGGCCAGCGTGAACAACCTGTTGATCTTAGAGAAGTTGAAGTGTGCCTGTGTTCCAACGTTTTTTCACAGCCACTAGAATTGATGTGTGCAGTTCACTGGTATGCACCAAGTGCCTCACAGAGTGCATAGCAGCATCTGGCGCTGAGAGCTGTCCCTGTTGATGATCCGTCACATGTCAGACCAGCATCAAATGCAATACTCCTCTGCTGCTATCAGATGTTAGAAGACATTGTGCTGGTTGCCACAGAGACATTAGAAATGGTGATTATGAAGGGCATGAGTGTGTACCATCACTTACACCTGAGGAGGAGAGGCAAGCTGCTGAGCTGCTGAAGAGAGCCATCTCTACCAGTTCAGACAAAGGTGTTGTACAGCTTGCTACAGGAAGGAAGTGTTTTGACTGGTACTGAGGTTACATAATATCTACCCTCACCTTAGCCAATGACATTCACAAGTCACCAAAGCCAAGCTACAAACCACAGCCGCCTGCTCAAGGACCAGCTGCTCTGAAATGCAGTGAATACGAAGTATTGTCAGTGGAGAAGCATCTGCCCTCATCCAAACAGAAGTTCTCACCTTCAGTGATGAAGAGCGACAATGTTTGTTGGCTAGCTACTGCAAGCATCTCATCATCCATTGAGATTGGTCCAGCTCAGGTATTGGCAATAAAGGCTGGTCTTGCTATACCTTGGAATAAATTGAGACTTCTAAGACGTTATGATATCATAAATGTATGCAGCAAAGGTAACTCACTCAGGTGGCTTGAATTCATCTGGCTGGTGAGGAAAGGATGTGTCGCATCTCCAGCCACATTGTGGGTGATAACCTCAAAGGAAAGTTGCCCCCTTTACATTTCCAGGTGGAGATGAAATCAAAGGAGCTCCTTTAGTTTACGTTCCCCATCTGGTAGATAAGGTTGTCCACTTCTTAAATGAAAATGAAAGGTAAGAGTGAAATACAAATGCTCTTACTTTTAAAAGCATGGTTGCAATGCTGGCAGGCTTACCTGGCATGAAGGGTTTATACCAGCCAGTGAAGGTGGATTCCAAGGCTATTCTGGCCTTTTACAATACCCTGAAGCAACAGTCACCATTAAAATGCATCTCCTGGAGGATCATGCAGTACAGTGAGCAAATACCTACCATGCTGGCTTCAGCCTTTTGGGAGAACAGGAGGCTGAATTGATTCATGCCAAGTTTAATAGACATGGCTTGGTATTTGCTCCAATCTGCTGTGCATAGTTAAAGAACATCTATTAAGCATTGAACCACAACTGGTAGCTGCCATCCCTCCTCCAGCTAAGACAGTAAAGAATATTTAGCTATGTGATGCAGCTCACTTTGGAGTGTTTAATAACATTCTGTCAAAATAATAAACATCCACTTGCAACAGTTCCAACCCCCAAAAGACGCCAAAATGGCGGATTTTCTAAAGGCTTGAAAACTACTTCAGAAAATGCGTCACCGTTAGCTTGTACCAAAAACAGATACAGCATTCTATTAACCTTACCGTGATAGTTTGGGTCAGTTCTATCTCGGTTCCTGAGCGTCGTTATCGTCGTTTGAACACGCGAGGTCGGCGATCACCGCTTGAAAGTCAATTGCTTCGAAGCGCCAGAGCTGACAGACAACAAACGTCAGGCCACGTGATTTATGCTTAAAATAAAGGTCAGAGGTGTTTGTCACTTCTAGTATGGCTTTTAGGTGTTAATGCGTTTTACGAACTTAGTAACATAGCTGGTTCTAAAGGACATCGGTTGTCATGTTCGTTGCTATGGGGCATGTAAACCATTTCAATTTTTCGGCGAGGGCCTACTTCCACCGTTCACACACACCCGTGACACACACTCACACACACACTCACACACACACACACACACACACACACACACACACACACACACACACACACACACACACACACACACACACACACACACACTCCCAGCTCTATTGTCTGGGTGTAGTCTGTACCATTTAGTTAGAATCTCTTTAGCTGATGCTGATGTGGTGCCATAATATGCAACCAAACTCTGCTTATTGGCTGTGCAGTTGGCGGAAACACATCAAAGTGCAATTCTATCTCCTTCACACAGTCTTGTACTCTAATTACGACTCAATGTCACACATCTACTTCATTTATTATTGATGCTTACCTTGTTCACATAGGTCCTGAGGATGATTTTGAAGCGACCCTTGATTTCTGCACAAAGACCACCCACTCCCTTAGTGAATGGCCCTTAGGGTTCTCTATCATCTCTGGGCCCTTGATAAGGTGTGTGTGTGTGTGTGGGGGGAGGGGGGTTAAGCAACCTAAACCAACATAAAATACCCTGCCTGGAGGGTATGCATGTGCTACTGGGTTATTGACTGATGTTCGATATCAAATTCATTTTATTGTACCACTAGACATGTACACGTGTTTATGTGTGTTTATGTTCGGTTGTGTTGTTCTTTGTTGCAGCTGTTCAGTTATCTAATTCTATACCTGTGGGTGGGGGGGGGGGGGGGGGGTGACTGCACTGGGGCACAAGGTCTTGATCAACCTTTTCATATTGGGCAGTGGATAAATGTTGCCACTAACTGATGAGATTGTTACCATTGAGTCAACATTCAGGTAAATAAGGTATGGGTACCCCTTGGTGTGGGTGAACACCATAGACCATGTGTTGCATGAAATAGCAATAATCATGTCCCTGCAGCAGAAGAGTCGTGGGGAGGCATTTGGAATATCTGATTTGGACAAAGTACATCCAATCAATTTTCAAGCGGCTGGCCAATATCCAGCATGGCTCCCTCTATTGGCTTCCTCCTATTGGCTCCTTCCTATTGAGCAATTCCATATGAAGCCAGCACAACATTTGCCACCACACCTTCAAATTTCTTTCAAATTCACATATTTAATAGATCCCATGGTAACCATGTTGTGTGTACAATTTCACTTTCATAATCACTTTGATGCATGAATAAAAATAAGTCAAAGTTGTGGATTTTGTGTTGGTGACACCAAGGGGCCGCCGCGCAAGGTCCTACTTTATTGGTACATGCACAGGACTCTATATCTCTATATGTGGGCCCCATCAGGTCCCTGTGTTCACGGCTCTAAGTTTTGACTCAGAACAGTAGTTAACCCATTAGGTTCCTCAGTGTTAGCCAGACCTATCTAAATACAGCTGGTCTTTATTATGGTCACAAAACATATACATGTACACATGTTACACCTGACCTAGATAACTACAGGGTTCTTTTTCCTGCTTTAGCTGATTTTAACCCCTCACACTCCAGCAAAGTAGACAGGGCACTTGTCTATGGCTCATATTGATTAACCCTTCACACTCTTGGAAAGCATGCAGACCACACCTGCAGGGCACTGTTTGTGCGCCCCAAGTTGCTTAGCCCCTTACAGTCTTATAATGTAGACCACACTTTTTGTCGCTCAGGTTGCTTAAGCCCCCACATACTCGCAAAGTAGACCACATCTATAGGCATCACAACTGGCCAGCAGCTAGCTAGAGAGATTTAACCGATTCTTGCCCAGTTCACACCTAGATGTCACGACTGACCATTCCCAATTTACTAAATCAGCATCAGCTAAAGAGATCCTTCCTAACAGTACAGACTGTAGTCACTGTACCTAAGCAAAAGACCTAGGAGTATGTAGGAATGTGTGTTGCGTGCGCGCGTGGTGTGTGTGCTCCCGCGCATGCATTGCGCATATCGAGTGCGATGTGTTATTAAGATGCAGCAACGGACCGCTAGATACTGCCACGTGGCAACTTACGCAGCCGTTGAGAAACAGGCAGATATCGATTTTTTAAAAGAAATATTCACAAGTATTCATTACGAGTATTTAGAAAAAGACACCCACATCACATGCACCAGCCATTGGCACTATTTGCACTATAATTTTCTACATAGAGGGTACGTACTAGTACATTACGTACCGATGTACCTATAATAGCTTTTATTTATTTATTATGTACCTAACAATACTTGTTTTTAATTTCTAGCACGGCTATAATTATTGTGGGTTGCAGGTGAATAATAAATAACAAAATTAATACCTAGTAGAGGGGTAGCGGGGTTGTAGGAGTAGAGGGGTAGGAGTAGAGGGTGGTAGGAGTAGAGGGTGAGGAGTAGAGGGTAGAGTAGTTGAGGAGTAGAGGTGTAGGAGTAGAGGTGTAGGAGTAGAGGGGTAGGATAGTAGAGGTGTGAGAGGAGTAGAGGGTGTAGGAGAGTAGAGGGTGTAGTGGAGTAATTTTGTAGAGGGTTGTAGGGAGTAGAGGGTGTAGGAGTAGAGGGTGTGTAGAAGGAGTAGAGGGTGTTGTAGGAGTAGAGGGTGTAGGAGTAGAGGGTGTAGGAGTAGAGGGTGTAGGAGTAGAGGGTGTAGAAGGAAGTAGAGGGTGGGTGAGCAACTGAGCTGTAGTCAAGCCTATGACTACTGGAGTGCTGCAGCCATGAACTCGGTTTATATGGTACCTGATATTCATAACAGTTTGGAAATTATATCATTTGATTGGGGTTTGTAAGACGCTCTGCTATGCTAACCGGCACCAATGTGAAGCGTGGGATTGATTAGGATCATTCATGAATGCATCCCTAGAAGCGGCCATGCACTGTACCTATAGTACCCACTGCTAAGCTCATCAGTACTATGACATAGGCTGGTCATGAGCATTAGACTAGATTGTACTATACCTGTACCTAAAGTCTAACTTAATTAGAATGCCGCTGATACATTAAAGTCATTGGATGATGGTCTTTCTGTACTGACTGAGATATGCAGGACAATAGGAAAGGAGAATATGTTTTACCTTACATGACGAGTTTGCCTATTGTAACTCATCAATTTGTACACTGAAATCTGATCTGTGCTGAGCATGGATCTAGAGGGATGTCTGGAGATTCAATGACAGTAAGTGACCATTTGCAATTGGTTGTGATTACATCTACACTTGCATAAAATATACACATGAACATGCTCTAGGTGTACAATAGACTCACATTAGTGTGTTACCTCATTGTGAAATGCCCATGCACCTTGGTCTCTACATGCAGCCTCTGGCTATTGCATGGAAAAGTAGACGATTGCAATAAGTATGTACTAAATTGCTAGTCTCGTACCCAGACCCGACTGACGTAAGCATTATCGCACCATTATGCGATAATGCTTACGTCAGTCGGGTCTGGGTACGAGACTAATGAGATCGAGAATGAGATGCCTACAGTATGCTCCCTCGATAGAACAATGATGGTATTCATGGAGTCTTTGAGACCTTGCACATGTACTAGCTAGCAATCTCACGCTTCATATCGCAAAGAAAACACGCATTGCCTACTTCCACAGCAGTGTGTTGTTTCAGTTTGTGTAGTGACATAATCCCACCCCCTTTGTCTTGGGCACGCGGTACTATATTAATGTTTATAACTTAAGCCACACCTCTTCCTGTCAGCAAGTTGGTACGTTTTTCTATTGTAATTGTTTACCGGAAAGCAAAGACGCTGTGTTGTATGTGACGCGTCAACGCTAGGATATACCGTATCCATTTTCCATTTGCATTCAACTGTGAGCAGTGCGTGCGTGAAGGTGTGTGTGGCAGGATTTTGGCCTCGTAGCAGCTGGGAACTCTTAATAGTTGTACTGACTTTATTTTTGTTAGGCGCCGTTTAAACTGATATACACCAGCAATGGACGGATACCACTCGAGCGCTCAGCAGGCATGGAAAGCCGCCTCGAGGCTAGACACTGATGGGCGGGGCGAGACGGGCTTCCTTGACTGTGTGCGAACTGGTAAGTCTATCGGAGATGATTATCTCTACGACCTACCGTCCGTGTCGCAGTCCCTCCCCCATTTCATGTTGTTTCAATTCGACAGTTGTCCCTTCTCTGTACTTGCTCTGCATACTAATCTACATGTATTATAGTACACTATCGTTCACCATCGTTTACTATTCGCTAGCAAATTACAATACTGTAGGAGTTAATAGGCGTGTTTAAGGCATGTAGACAGTAAAAGTGTGGAGTACGCACCAATATACCCCATCCCTTTTCTCCCTCCTCCTCCCCCCCCTCCACACAGGCTGCTCGGTACTGTACACTCACACTCTGTCTGCCTGCGCGTATAACTGCTGTCGGAAGTGTGTGCGACGGAAGGAGGAAGAGGAGAGAGGGGAGGAGGAAGAGGAGAGAGGGGGGGTGGAAGAGGATGTTGACACTCAGGTGATGCTCATGAAGCGACGAATCAGGTTCCACTTCATGAATCCCTTTGAGAAGTGGGCTTACCGTGGGAGGAGACGGTTTCCATGGAAACTGCTGCTTCAGCTGCTGAACGTGGTGCTGGTGGTAACACAGGTCAGTGATACAAAGGTCATGCAGTACAAAGGTCTCAGAGAGCGTCTACCCAACCCAACATTGTTACAAAATGTGTATGTGCGTGCGTGTACAGCATTGTGAGCCAAGGCCTTTGTTGCTTACATGTGGATCAATGTAATAACGTTGAAAATGTTTGGCTCGTGCAGTGGTATGGTCTGGGGACTTTCCCTTTTGTTAAATCACTGGTTGTCATTAGACTGGAGGTCGAAATGGGCCTACAATCGAAGCATTTGGCCACAGCGTACATGTAGGTGTGCGGTGTGCAAGTCGCATTGATGCAATGTAGTGTGAGAGGGAAGAGGTGGTCGGTACTGAAAGTGTAATTCCTTGGGCTGTGCAATGGAAGACCTGCATGGTGTACTTGTGCTTGACTTTTGAGTAGTGAAATTGAAAATTAGAATTAGCGAGATCGTCTTTCTTTGATGATAGTGTCATGTGTGGCTGAATGCTGGTGGCTTGCTGGCATGTGTGGCTGAATGCTGGTGGCTTGCTGGCATGGCCATGTGCACAAGTGTGTTTGGTTTGACGCCATGTTTCATGTACACGTGTGTGTGCTTGTTTGATTGTACACCCCGCACATGCAAATATTAGAGGCTACAAACACATACACACACAGACATACACACACACACACACATACACACACACACATACACACACATACACACACATACACACACACATACACCCACATACACACACACATGCTGTGTACACACATGCAGAACATGGAGTGTATTTACATGTGACCGCAAATGTGTGCATTGTGTATGTGTTTGTGTGTGCGTTGTATGTATGTGTGTGTGTTGTGTGTGTGTGTGCATTGTACATGTATGTATGTACATGTATGTATGTGTGTGTGTTGTGTGTGTGTGTGTGCACACAGTTGTATAGTGCGTATTTTGCATTTTGAACCTCACCATTTGAAGTTTTCACTGCACATCAGATTACAGATGATGTGTTTTAACCCAAGTATTTATGACTCTTTCTTTTCGACAGCTGTGTGTGTTTGCATCAACCAAGTTTGAGCTTACAGACTTTGTCAATCAGAATCGTCAAACACTTGTTCAGATGTTCATTAACAACATTGCTGACCCTGATGACATTGCTACTTTTAACTCTCCTGTTTCGACCGTCTATACTTTTGATGACCTGTTTGACCAGATAGCTGTCACCTCCATGATGGTGAGCTGTGTTTATGGGTGCGTGGGTTTCATGTACATGTAGATGTGGGGGAGGGAGGAGGGAGGGGGTACATTACTCAGGAGGGCTTGTCAGTTCACACGTGTACACATACATGCTGTACACTATTTCTGGTACGTACTGTGCAATGTGTGCCTTTCTTAATAGAGGAAGAGGTTCAGGCATTACAATTGGTTGACAGGTAGAGGGAGGAGGGGTTGTGTTTTGTGCTTAGCAGTATGGAAGGTGGCAAAGGAGTGGAGGGAGGTGAGGGAGAGGGAGAGAGTGAGGGAAGAGGGAGTGAGGGAGAGGGAGTGAGGGAGAGTAGGGAGAGGAGAGGGGTGAGGGAAGAGGAAGTGAGGGAGAGAGGGAGTGAGGGAGAGGGAGTAGGGCGAGGGAGAGGAGAGAGAGAGAGGAGTGAGGGTGGAGGAGAGGTAGGAGAGTGGATAAATTGGCATACACGCAGTATCAGTGTACAGCCGTCCACCATGCCAATGTGTGCAATGTCTCTTTCTGTGCAGTACTACAACCTTGGCAAGGGGACAGTGGCCCCATATGGGCGTGGCTGGAGGTCACCCAATGGCACGGAGATAATGTTATGCTGGCATAAAGCACTACAAGAACGGAACAATCGATGCAGACAAAAGACATTATAATGTCAGTGGAGGACTTGACACAAGTGCGTGTAACCATACATGTATTTGAGATTTGCCTCTGTATTCTATTGTCATCGGAGGGTTTTTACAAATAGTTCACTGTTTGTTTGTTTGTTGCATGTGCTTACAAATTTGTACTTCAGTTGAGTGTAAATGCATTCAAAGATTATCAATTATTCATGAGACACTGTGTACTGAGGTCAGAGTGCAACCACATGATATCTGTGTTGTCTTCTTGCATGTAGTGCCTTTACAATAGTCTGATGTGTGCAGGCCATGTTGGATGTGTACATGTATAGCATGTACGTAAGAGTGGAGGAGACCTTTGTGCATCGCATAGATTCTAATAGGCAGTGAATTAAACAAGCTACATGACTTAGCAATAATGTAGTTTGCTGTTGTGGTTAACAGCCCTCATACCTTCACCCATCTACCACCCTCTCCAATGAACCTACATGTAGTAACATGACTCCTAGAGGCTCATTTCAGTACAATGTACAGTACACTCATGTATATGTATGTACTGTATTGTCACATTTGTACTGCATGTTTTAATTATTGATACTTTTATCGGGAAGGGGGGTTGGGGGGGGGGGGAAGTCCTTAGCAGAATGCTGTAACCTGTGGTGTGGTTACCTCTGAGCTTGTATGGTTACCTCTGAGCTCGTATGGTTACCTCTGAGCTCGTATGGTTGTGTTCACAGAGTACTACACCATCTATGAGAGGAACTGTACTGGTGTGTCGTCAGACTGCACGGGGGACAACAGGGAGTGTTGTGACCTGTACCTGGAGCAGATTAACAGAACTCGTATCAAACATGACTTTGGGAGGTACATCACATTTGCTGGCATGTGTGCTAAGTGTATTCCTAGGTTCCCTATGGCTGGGAGGGGGGGGGGGGGGGGGCTTAAATACTTGCAACTTTTGCAGGACTCTCAGTGAAAGTTTTCTTCTCAAAAACAAGAAGCATTTGGCGTTAAGTTTTCCGTTAAACCGTAGAGTTCTCGAATTTGCTCTCTTGACGTTTTCTTGCTATATGCAGGTACAATTTCAAATGGGAGCATTTTACATTGCATGTGATGATAATACAGCTGTTACAGTAGCTCTCAGTCAACTATAGTACTCTTCTCATGTATGAGGAATGGCAGCTTTACATGTACAGTGTAAGTAGGTGTGTGATGGTTTTGGAAGTATGCTTCACCCACTTACGCGTGTGTACATACATGTAGGTCCAAATGATGTATTTTGACTGTTAGAACCTCTATGCAGTGCATTCCACTGCAAGCGCTGGGATACTTGTATAGCCACACTGGTGGCAGAATTAGCTGCGGAATTGAAATTAAGTTTGAAAAACTGAAATTTCTAAATAGGAAGGGGTAAATTCAATGATAAGATATACGTTCTACGGCCAAAATGCATCATTTGGACGCTTACATGTACGTGAGTGAAGCATAGTTCCAAAATCAGTACACCCGTACTCTAAGTGAACAAACTTTGTCTTGACCTTCTTAAATCAAGGTCATTAATGTTACATGCATGTTGAAGTAGTGCCTCCCATCTCCTTATTCCTAATCACCTCCTCCCCATCCCTCATCGCCTCCTCTCCACCCCTCATCACCACCTCCCCATCCCTCATCACCTCCTCCCCATCCCTCATCACCTCCTCCCCATCCCTCATCACCTCCTTCCATCCCTCATCACCTCCCCTAATCGTCTCCTCCCCATCCCTCATCGCCTCCTCCCCATTCCTCATCATCTCCTCCCCATCTCTCATCACCTCCCCTAATCGTCTCCTCCCCATCCCCATCACCTCCCCTCATCACCTCCTCCCCATTCCTTCAGAGTGGTTCAGGTGAAGATGAACCTGAACGTGAGTGCACTGTATTTGGGGGGCGTGTCTCCAGACTGCATCCTCTTCATGCTGGAGGTGAGGTTGGCTGCTGGGTGCACTTGAATACATTGTCCCCTCAAATACCAAATTGTTTTGTACACATAGAAGTGCATTTACATGTCGTATGTTACTGCATGTGCATGTGCATGTGCTGTACATACAGTGCACTGTATGTACACATGTTCTTGCTTGTGAGCATCATTCGTGTGTTTTGCATGTGATTGGTAAGGTACGTGTACATGTACGTGTACATGTACACACTGTAAGCTGCCATCATGCTCTGTACTTAACATATATCAATATTCTGTACCCTCTTCGATCTTTGATTACTTGTATCACTGTATCAGTACGTGTAAATATATATCCTTCACCTTGGCTTAAGTAACAAATACTGATGCTTCTTTGCTGTGTGCATCTGACAAGAGTTCTTTATGCCAAAGAACTGTTCCTGTACGAAGTGAGTTTTTACTCTTTCTCCGACATGTACAGCTGTACACTGTAGGTGTGTATACAGTACATGTACATGATATGCATTACATGCACATGTGAGAATCAATTTTCTCGCTAAAGTGTACAGATTGTCTACTGTTGTATCTTGGGTTATCATATTCCTTGTGTATTTTCATTATGCCTGTATCCTTGCAGATACGCATTGAGAATGATCTTCACAGTGGTAGTATGCCAGTGTCACTGGACATCAAAACCAAGATTAGCACGTGCACGGAAGATGGAGCCTCAATGCCAGGTCTGTACATGCATGTACATGTATAGTGAACAGTTCTATACCTATGGTGTTATTGCCAATTTTGCGATATTTTGTAATGCTGCAATTTGTATGTAGAATGAGTGTATGCTGATATACATGTACATGTACAGTACGACTTTATGCCTGTATGGTACATGTATGGCTGTGTGGTATGGCTGTGTGGTACGGATTTTGGTACTAATCATGTCAGGTGATTAAAAATATTAATAACCGCTACAAAGATGATGTCATTGTCCAGTGCAGTGTACATTTACATACTGACTTTGATACATGTGCAGTGTACCATGTACATGCCAATGAGCAAATCACTGTTGAATTGTGTGGGTTCAAAGTTTTGACCCTTTCTACATTGTATAACAAACATTGGGGGCGTTTCTCTCTGTAACTCAAGTTGACATTACAGTAATAAATACACTGAAGGATATGGTAACCCACCTTGTACCCAACTTAGGGTCTATTGAAAAAAGAAGGACCTGTATCATGTTTAAGTTAAAGTGTATTGTGACCACGCTGTATTCCAAGATCTAATGTCTAGGAACATGTGTGTGTTTAGTATGTAACATATGCATACATGTATGTTGTACTTATACACTGTATACACACATACATGCGTGCAGTGTGCAGTACACCATTTTGTACGGTTTGTATGGATACATTTTTCTGCACTCTCTGAATGACGGGAACGTCTCACATTTTCAGCTGCGGGTTTGTCATCATACTCACTTGCATGCCAAACAAATCATAGTACATGTACTGTAGATTGTACAGCTGTATGGTATAATACCTTACCTACTGTACATGTACAGTGTATGAAGTATTAAATGGACATATACAGAGTGTTCAAAATCATCTCTACAATTCCAATTTCACATGATTTGAGACCTGCAAAATTCACCGTACATCTACATGTACATGTATATCACCCTGTACTGCACCTTTTTTCCCCTGATTGACACATGCATACCAGATACAGGTCTCTATGTGGACAACAGAGTGACTGTATTGGACTGCCTGGTTATTCTCTCAGCCATCGTATCTACAGTCTTATGTGGACGATCCCTTACCAACTCCTTTCGTTTCCAGAGGAGGGCAAGCAAATTTTTCTTCGAGATTTACGAGTACCGGTTGAAGTGGAGAGACTCTTTGCCCCTCTTCAACATGTGGTTTGTGGGAGTGATTGCAAGCAATGTGCTGGCCATGCTGGGCAGCGTGATGAAGATTATCTTGACTTACTGGGTGGGTATGTGTGTGTGTGCGAGTGCATGTGCGAGTGTGTGTGTGTGGGTGTGTACACACGGGTGAGTTAGTGGGTGTGGTCATTGAATTGATGTGTGTGTGTACTGTACTGTGCACAGAGTACACTAGAGCAATGACATCGCATGTACAAGGTGTGAGTGCGTGCCCCACCCACATCACCCCATTGTCATCAGCCCGAGGCATGAATGTACACATACATGTATGCAACATTTCGTGCTGAATCTGTTGTGTCATAAGCAATGACAGGATTGACAATTACTCTTTGGTGTACTAAAAACCAGCTCAAATTTCAAATGGAAAGGAAAACGAGCACCCACAGTATGTACAGCTGTACAGTCCATGTACATGTACTGTATGGGATGTTGTCATGATAACACAGGGTACAGTGTATCAGTTGTGTACAGTGTATGTGTGTAAATGCACATGTATCTTCTGTACATGTATGTACACATACATATACAGTGTAAGTATGGTATATGTGCACTGTATGTAAGTACTGTATACATGATGTACATGTACATGTACAGTTTGTAGTAACCTTAGAATCGTCAGTGATGTGCATCCACAGTTTTGTGGAGCTTTCTACATTCGGATGCAGTACATGAATGTATTCTGTCAATGTGTACATGTGCTGCACAGTACGCTGACCACAGTACTGTAACGTTTGTTGACCAAGTGAAGTGATGTCATGATTGTCAAGTGTGAACGCCGCTCTTGTCATCACCCATGCGCAGCAAGACCTTTCGTCGCTGGACACGGTGGACGCGGTGAGCATCATCATCGGCCTGGCCACGTTTGGCCAGATTGCGGGTCTCCTCCGCTTCCTCAGCTACCTGGAATCGTACAACATCCTCCTCATCACCATGCGTGTGGCCCTGCCCAGTGTGCTCAGGTTCGTGCTGTGCGGAGGAGTGCTCTACGTGGCCTTCATGCTGTGCGGGTGGCTGGTCCTGGGCCCGTACCACGCCAAGGTAAGGGGCTCTGTGGGCTTGTTTGTTTTTTAATGCGTTTAATGTGTGATGGAAGATTATTGTTTAGTTTAAAGTGCTTACATGTGCATGTATGTGCATGGACACATGTGCTGTCAAGAGGTTGTCGTGGTGTGTGGCGAAATGTAGTGTAGCCGCTTTTGTACTTTGTGCTGTCCTTCTTTGGCAGAGACTCGGGAATACCGTATGTGTGCAGAGCACATGCAGGGTCTCGAAGGGAATGCATTTTGGGCTGTACATCTGTTGTTGAGGGCAGAAAGAAAAACAAATAATGTGCATGTACGTGTACTGTATAAGCATGTACTGTCTATACTATCATTCAAGTACAGTGTATACATGTATGTCCATGTACGTGTACACTGTACATGTAACGTATTTGTACACAGTGCTGTTATTGCATGAACATTTACGGTGTACACAGTTGTATGTATACAGTATATGTAAATCGCATTCAATCTATCATTTTCTGCGGCAGTTCCAAAACCCCTGGGTGACATCGGAGTGTTTATTCTCTTTGATGAACGGAGATGACATATTCTTCACCTTCAAAAGGATGAACACCTCGTCTCAATTAGTCTATGCCTTCTCCCAGATGTACCTGTACATCTTCATCTCACTGTTCATCTATGTCGTTCTCAATGTCTTTATATCACTTATTGCTGACACCTACGAGACACTGAATGTGAGTTATGGGGGCTGGGGTGTGGCCAGAGGATGCCAGATGTGTCACCTTTGGTCTTGTGCTCATGTCACGGTGGTTCTATATATGGAACACGTTACTATCTATTTTGTGTAGACGAATTTCTACAAATTTGCATCTGCACCTGTACTGTACGTGTAGTGTTCACTGATGATAGCGTGAGGTTGCACATGCACTTAGCATCTCATTTATGTGTGCATTGTACATCACTAGTACATCTACATGAAGTGTTTATATCATTACAAATTAACCTGATTTATCGTTATGAGTTTACTGGGTCAACAGGGTACAATGTGGGAGCAAACAACTTTTAAACGAATGTTTAAAATAGTTAGCAAACTGATTTATTGTTTGCATGCTGATCAATTACATGAACATTTAGTAACGTTGAAAAGAATATACATATAGATGGTTAAGTGAATAAATTGAGACATGCTGAAATTAAATTGAAGTTATGACAAAATATTGAATGGTTATTGTGTAAATAAACCTTGCTTGTGAAGTACACTGTACTGTAACACCATTTGGTTATAAGTAATTTACTTCATTTGGGAGTGATTTGGGAATTTTGACTACTGTAGTTGGTTTATTCAAATTGTTATAGCTGTTTGATAATTGTCTTTTAATTTGTTTATTACACCATGACGATACATGTACCTGTAACTGCAGTGCTTTTTATTTATTTAGTTATTTGAATACACTGAAAATTATGCACAGTGTGCTTTAAATAAATGTTGTGTTCATTTTGAATATGCTTGGTGTTATTTCACTGTATGCAGATAATCAGGTACATGTACACTGTAGCTTCAGACCAAGTACATGTACATATACATGTACAGTAGGCAAGTATCAAAATACATGTATTCAGATTTCTATGCACTGTTAATTAACAAAATCAACATTGTCAAAAACCTATAGCCAATAATGACCATTATAAACTAAATGTAATAAGTACTCATTATTTATTATTTATTTTTTTCAAGAGAATACTAATTCAATAATATTATTATTATCAACAGAATACAATGCATAACAAATAACTAAAAGTCACAGCAGGCGTTTGGTGAGACACATCTGGCCAAAATTGCCCTGGCATTCTTAATCGTTGAAATTAAACTTTTGCAGCTCATATTATTGAGAGAACTTAGTTTTGATTAGTTGATTTGAATTTCATTATATTAATTATTGCTATTTTATTCAACTATCATACTCAGTCTTTGTCATGAATATAGTTTCAACACTATCCAGTAAAATTAGTATATTTAATAATAAGCAGCAACTGTTTAAAAGTGTCGTGTTCACTATATGTACATGTTGATGTACATTGCATCAGTGATAGACTTTATTATTATGTTGGAGTATCCATCTAACTTACATGTATGACCTGGGTTTTCTCAAGGAACACTGGAAGCAACGTTCCAACGGTTTTCTAGTTGACTATGCCAATGGACGTTTGGATGCCCCAGTGAAGAGTGAAGGAGATGGTGACCAATCACGTGATATAAGCAATGACGATACAGGTTTGAACATATGTACATGTACATGCACACCTACATGTACATACACAATGTATATGAAATATAAAGTCATCTACACTGTACAGTACATGTACATGTGATACTGTACATGTAGCTGGTTGCTTTTATACTGTAACAAACTGGAGTAATTTAATCGACTACATGCATTGTGGCATTACATGTATGTACATGCCATGTACATACATGTACAGTCTACATTTATTGCAATGCGTGCACACACTAGGGTCAAAGTATTATATGTACTCTACATGTTTGCTGCCCTTTGAAAGGTGATATCAGTTAATTAACTATGCATTAACAGTTTGTTTGGTTCTAAGTTATATATTGTTCCGTGGGATCAATTTATTAAGTACACTACCTTGCTATGCAAAAGTCAGTCCTCTCCATTGAAGTCCTTGTAAAGATGACCTCGTCAACCCCATACATGTGGGAGGGGCCAGGGGCTCATAGTGGGAGCTTTGTGTGTGTGTGGGTGTGGGTCTTGTTTTATAAAAGAATCAGTCTTGGGACCGAAATGTATTGGACCAAATTTTCAGTACCCGCATGTACAGTGACATAACCGCTGTAATCTTCATTACATGTACGGGTACAGTAATTTAGCACTAGGATGGGATTGATGTATTGGTCCACGTGAGTGATCTGTGCATTATCTTCATGCATGCACGCACATGTAGCACCAGAAAAGGAGCTTATCTGAATATTCTTCTGGTGGCTTGTCCTCTCGTCTGGAAGTATTTCCATATGTCGTGTTTGAAGTGCAAAAGCTTTGTAATGTGGACATGGCACACTATTTATTGTATCAACACAATGATATATTTACATGTACACTGCCTAGTGGCATGTGATACTTGTGGGGGTGGGGGGGGGGGGGGGGGGCAGTGGCGAATCCAGAAATAATTGCTGAGAAGAGGGGTGTGCGCCAAGGTTTTTATAACCCACCGCGCAACACACTTGATCAAATTTAATCGACACCAATCAAAACCATTCAGCTCTTCTGCGAATGAAACTGGAAGGCTCGTTGCCCTGGCCTGGGACATCCCCGGTCCCTTGTCTCACCGCTTAATCCTTGAGGGAGCAATGGTTGGTGCAGTTTTTGAGGTGAGGGAAAGCGGGACACATCAGGACAATGATGAAAAGTGCTTACATGTAGCTCTAAGGGTCAGTTACACCGTCTGTATTTTCTTGACAGCGATTTTAAACTCATACTTTCATGAATTATGATTTGCCATGCACTTACAGTACGGGTCATAATAAAAGTCACGTTCCGTTTTAGTTCTACGTTCGTAGCACTGTGCAGTGTTTTCTATAATACGATGATCTTTATGATACGCGTTAACTAAGGCCGCGAACTGCGCAACTCCGTTTAAACCGGTTTTTTTGTTGCCACGTGTCATTGACACATATCGCCGAAACGATGACGCTGCGTACTTCGCTTAAAGAACTAATAAGTAAAGAAAATTCTTCACTCCAGATGAAATCATCAAATGTGTCGTTCTGATGAGCTAATGCCCATGCAAGCCTTTTCTGCTTGTTCACATCACGGATTAATTGACAGTAAGCACTCCACGGAACGTCCATCCAAGCGATGATCTGCAACGCAAAACTGTTCGAATACTTATTTTATAGCCACGTGACACAGGTAGTTTTGCAATTGAGTGGCGGTGGTTTCATTGTCGCGTTGCATTTCTTCCTCCATCATCGCTTTGATTTTCGTTGTAATCGACGACGGACGCCCTGATCCTGGGTTTCGATGAATCCCACCACTAACTTCGAAGCGCTGCTAGAACCGGTGGATGTTTTCGCGTGTACATGGAATACCCTCCGATATTAGCCGTTGGTGTATAGTAGGAGCTTTGTACCCTTTCTGATGGTAAAACAATATCCGAAATTTCGCATAATCACTGTAGACCATTATCGTAGCACTAAACGAGCGTTAAATCATAATTTAAACTGCGGTTAAACGATGACGTCAGATTACAGGTCTAGCGATCGACAACTGTTGTGTTAATCTTATTTGAAGAATGCTACGAAGTCAGAACTAAACGAAACAAGAAGCCATATCTTCGTGCTACGATCGTAGCACTAAGACGGAACGTGACTTTTATTATGACCCGTACTGTACATGAACTGAAGGAATGAACTACTGTACATGCATGTGTAGCCCTTTCATTTATCTCCCTCATTACATACCCAAGTTCTACCAATCAGCAACAGTTGAAAAACATCCACAAATGTATAGAGCATGTTTGAAATTGAAGCTAATAGGACAGTTGGCTTGCTTCAGCCGTGAGTGTAGGTGTGAGTATACTGTACCATCAATGGCCACAGCATACCAGACTTGTCTGTCACAGTCAGAGTATAGCAAAGGCAATTATGGTTTTATGCACTGCAATGTCTAGGACCACTGCGAATAGATTGAGGACGAGAGCAATTAGACTTTTTCCTTTGGCACATGCCTCGTCACCGCGGAGATGATAATATTTTGCCTGCATGCATGGTACAGTGTAAGGAAGTATTTATGAGAATGCACCATGTACGTTGTGCATATATAATTATGGAACATTCTATGAGAAAATGACCCTTGTGGATTTACTTCAAGTTTTTTAATTTATTTATTTTCTATTATATAGGTACTAAAACCCTCTACAAAACGGCTCTTATGCGCTCAATGTTGGACTATCCGTCATGAAGTAATAAAGCACTGAATTTTTAATTAGGTGTTCATTTCAACATTCGGCAGCGGTCAACATCCATTGCTTGTTCTGAGAATATTATAACTATACTTCAATGTATAGTTGTAAAATTTTCAGAACAAGCAATGGAAGTTGACCATTGCCATTGAAATGTACACCTAATTAGAAATTCAGGGCTTTATTATTTAATCCAACTTTGAGTGCGTAAGAGCTGTTTATAGTACCTAGTAGAAAATAAATTTGAAAACTTGAAAAAAAAACCACAAGGGTCTTTTTCTCATAGAACGTTCCGTAATTATATGGTCAGTTTCCGAGAAAATGAAAAGTGGCGTATATATTATAAAGTTATAAAAATGCTCCACATTTGAATCGCTAAGACTCTGTAACGGTTTATGCTATCAACTTCCTATTTTGAACACTTCATGCCACACCACTTCTCTCTACGAAAAATGACTTTGGTGTCTTACCCTTGCTCCTTGCCGACGTTACAAGGCACAATACCCCGAGGGGTTCAAAATCCAAGTAGTTCCCAGTAGGAATATCCAAATCTCTTCAAAATTGATATGCACGTAAAGGAGTCCTTTCACTATTGATTTCTGCAGATCGTTGATTTTTACCTCTTCTGTTACGGAGATACAGCAATGCAAAGTAAGTCAACGTTTCCTGCTCAAATCGGGCCTTTCTCAGTCCCTGAACCGCTTTCATTCTCCTGAAAAAAAGGAGAAAAATTAACAGAGAAAGGCGAGATTCGAGCATGTACGCCTACATGTATGCATCCTGTAGTATTCACTTACATGTGCTGTATGTACTATATGTACACTGTACTTGTATTTACCTGTGAACATGCAACACCCCTCCCCCTCCTATCCCACCTAACACCACCCTCCCCTCCTATCCCACCTAACACCACCACCTCCTCCCCCTCCTATCCCACTTAACACCACCCCTCCCCCTCCTATCCCACCTAACACCACCTCCTCCCCTCCTATCCCACCTAACACCACCTCATTCCCCTCCTATCCCACCTAACACCACCTCCTCCTCTTCTATCCCACCTAACACCACCTCCTCCCCCTCCTATCCCACCTAACACCACCTCCTCCCCTCCTATCCCACCTAACACCCTCCTATCCCACCTAACACCACCGCTTCCTCTCCTATCCCACCTAACACCATATAGCTTTCTCGCATGCCGTACTCAACAGTGATGGTGATAGGTCCTCCCATCGGCACAACTTCAAAGACTCTGGTACATAGGACTGGACCATCAGTTAGTAGTGCTGTATGTACTAATTGTTTTAATTAACATGTACTGTATGGCACAAATGCAATATTACTTTGTAATGATATTGACTGAGTCCTGAACTTCTAAAAAAAATTGCATTCAGAACCTAACTGTGGTGTGTGTGTGTGTGTGTGTGTGTGTGTGTGTGTGTGTGTGTGAGTGTGTGTGTGTGTGTGTGTGTGTGTGTGTGTGTGTGTGTGTGTGTGTGTGTGTGTGTGGCAATTAAACGAACATCATATAGTATGCAAGCTGCATGTTTAATTTGGCCACCCATTACGTCACCGGATAGCCTGATGCATAATAACTGTCATTGCGCAATTCGTAAATGAATGTACATCATATAGCACGATTCCCAATCAACGCGACAATTTATAAATTGTTGTAATTTGTTGCAATTTATAAATTGTTGCGCATCTTGTGAAATCATAATAATTATACGCATTGGCCCCAGCATATGGGATTGTTTCCTGAAAATGTATGCGCGAAAAGGGACCTAACGCATACATTTTCAGTACAGTACGCGCAATAGAAATGTAATGCACTAGTGATGTCAGTTGATGGACTTAGGCAGCATACTTGGCCCACAAATGGGGTAAACACAGACACATTAGGGCACGTCTAGCCTTTGCCCTGGCCTCATAATTGTGTTTGAGGGACTCACGAGGGAAGTGGAGATACATGTATGGACATGGGTTCGATGATGATGCACCTACAGTAATCTTATAGGTTGATCGTGTGTTCACGAAGAGTTATCAGGGCTATTTTTTCATATATTTTATGTGCACATTACTATGTATCTTGCATGTAGCTGGCTACATATTCAAGTGAATGACTAAATATTCAGAGCCTTTCAACTCCATGACAGCAGATTCTCCGATTCTCAGTGCAATGTGTATAGAGAACATTTCAGACCTCTTAAATATAAAAAATTGAAATCTAGAAAAAAAACACGCGTTGGGTCCCTTTTCGCGGATATAATATAATTACTGAACATAATTACTGAAACTAAAGTACCCTGCAGTTTATCCATCAGTTGGTTCCTTTATCAGTTGAGCTCTAACATTACAACCCATTAGGCGTTCTTGTTTGTTTACGAATCGTGAATATAGAGCCTCACTGTCGATCTCTCAACATCTACATAGTTTAGCAACTTCACATTTGTTTTCAATATATTCTATTCAAACAAGGTTTCGTACGGTGGTACAGTATACTAATTTGTGTTTACTAGCGTAGTCAAAGTTTTTGTTTTGAGTACCGGTTTGACGTTTTGAAAGGTCTTTCAATATTAGTTGTATCGTTCCAGATGAACTTGCATATCTGATACATTTTACGTTCTTCAACAACTGGCTGATGATCACGTGAGCTAAGGTATGTACCTGTGTGCAATAATCGACGAAACACCAGGCAGACGATGACTGACAGGGGTAAGTACATGCACCTAGCATTAGTGAGTTTATGCTCTTGCGTCTTTAGGTTGAGAAGTAATAGTTTTTTAAAAGCACGCTCACAACGTTCCGTTGACGATACCGTTCCATGCAAGGTTTGTGTATGGACCCAACAATCATAATTAGACGACACGTAAAGCGACGCTTACACGGGTTGCCGAGAGTCAGACTACAGCCTTTAACCGCGGCCGCCGCCTGTACCTGATACTGTAAAGAAATTACATTATAGTTGTGTAATAATTGAACGTTATTTAAATTTTACATGTATATTCCTAATTAGCCATCAATTCGTTCTAGATCGTATTTACAAAAGACTGACCTCGCTACTTCCATTGTGCTTCCACTAGTGGGCGATTTCATGAGATGATGCGACGAGCAATACCTCGTCACTTGTATGGCTGTGTATGACTTATCTCGTGATGTATGGGCAAAACTGAATCTGAATGAATAAGGTGCACAAGCAGATACTAATTGTTGTTTTCACCTCTTGCTTAGGATTTGAGAATATATATGCACCCGCTCAGATGGTGCGAAAGGTGCAGCGTATAATTTATAATCGCAAGCTTTGCAAGTGAAACATGACTCGGTGAAGTTTCATCGATGTTAGTGCTTGGCTCCTAGCATGATGCCACAGTTTTATAATCAGTGGAAATTTTAAAAATGACTCAATTTTCCAAGTGCGGTTTTCTGCTCCATTCTGACACGCCGTTGTTCTTGCAAGGTTTGATTAGTCGAAAACGCGAGTCTGAGAAGTTATAAATTACTTTAGGTTTCCGTGGTGACACTACAACAGTGATGTTTCTTTTAGTACCAATAACTATGACTAATAACTATGACCAATAACTATGACCGATAACTATGCTGATGCACGTAGATACCACTGACCTTTTTTAAAGGGAAAATTTGTATATGACATTTTAAAAATGTATGCCTAAATGGTTTTACATCTCACACATCGCTTTCTCTCCTGTTTCAGTACACCACAATTACCAAGCAAATTGCACAATGCAGCCCCACATCACACTAATATTCATGAAGAGAATGCCACACATTCTCGCACATTATAATCAGAAACCTGTTCGCTCATGTACATATACAGTATATGATTTAATGTTACACATTTGCAACTGTTGGGCTGCTTTGGTGACTTTATCTATCTTCGGCACAGATGTTCAAAATAAATGCACTGAAGGTACTGAACATTCTCCAGTCACAATGCAGCCATGCAATAAGACAGAATCACAGCAGGTAAAAGACACATGGCATGTATACACTCTAGTGAGGATTTCTTCAGTTGTGCAAGTGGATCAAATGTACAGGAATATGTTATCCGTGCATACAGGAATGTGTTGTCAGTACGTGTAATTGTACATGCACCTTTCACATGCATGTATAAGAAAGCTTTGGAGGAGCCATTCACAATGCAACAAATGACTTTGTTTATTGTAGTATATTGATTTGTCTAAACTGAGCTTTGATTTTCTCAAGCTTTGTCAATGCACAATTTCTCTCCTAGATTATTGCTGAAGACCCGTGGCCATCATTTGAAAATGTGAACTCGAGCTTTTGTAGCAGAGACTATTATTTCACACTCTCCACAGCCATGACTTTCTTCTGTTGTGTCACTGGGGGATTCTTGTCCTCTATGCTGACAATAGCTGCAATGCTGGTATCACTATCAGTAAGTTGCTATGCGCAAAGAAAATATAAATACAATAGAATTTAGGTTGTGTTGTACATGTATAAGCATCAATCAAGCACAGTATCTCACTGGGCATTGCTTATCAATACTGGTATGTACACTAACAATACAGAGTACACACAAATAGATGTATGCAGCATGAATGTAATACATATTCTGGTCAAGCATTGTACAGTATATGCAGAGATGCTGATGGTACAATGATACCAATATTGCTTCCATCATTTCACTAATCTGGTGCTTAATTCTGTTATCCCATAGGCCAAGAAATATTCGTTGAATGGTGACAAGGAATGTGCTGAAAAAAAGAGTCGAATTTCTCTTCTTCTGAATAGTTTGGCAATTTTGCTCACTATCATTGTTGACATCATTCTCATTGATGTTAGCTTCATTGTCACACATGGTAGTGAAGACAAATAATGTTACTGTTATACAGAAATGGAATATACAATCGCAGTGCAGACATAATTAGACCGCATACACGTACTGATACGTAACATTGATGGTTCATGCTGATACAGGTGCTTGTTTATGTTAATAACTGATTTGACTATGTATTATAATTTGTGATATTTGAATGCTTGTTTCATTTTGATGAACTGAAGACTTTTGTTCATATGGTTTTTCCACATAATAATAGCACATGAAATTTCAATACAACTAAATCATGTTAATGGTATACAGAAATGTAACATACATGTAGCAGTATCCATTGTGGCACTGAAGTCGAACAGTTAGGCATCGATGGTCTCAGTTACCGTTTAAGTGCTCAATGGTAGATTCAATGGTCATGCTGATCTCACACTGAGCCTTACAATTAACCACAGGTAATATCTTATCACGCCTTTAACCCTCTGACATTGATTTTGAGTCCATACACTACGATAGCTAGTCCTGTCACAAGATCCTATTATTCTATTGTGGCAACACAACAAAAGGATCTAAATTACTACTGCTGTTGACCTGTTGTGACATCTTCTCTCATCAGGCAGTCTTGCTCCACCTCAAAAGGAAGGTGTTAATTGTTGCCATCACAGCTGAACTAAGTGCCCCAATGCAACAAATAACCTTTCCTCAGTACATTCACATCTTTAGTCCTGTGGCCGTCAAAACCTCTGGAATGTTAGGACTTTACTTGATTGCCTTGAACGTGGTTGCTTGTCTGCAATCGCACATAGGAGAGGGAAACTCAGGAGAGGTGCAATGCTGAATCTGCTCCCGAGTGTGTCATATTCGTGTATTCAATTTAGTTAAACTACTCTTTTGTAAAAACATCCTGTCTAACATACCATATAGTGGCCATGAAACTCTGCCTTAGGTACACATACTCAAGAAATGACACACAGTTCAGATGAAAATACACAGTCACAATGGTTGTCACAGTGTTCTGAATGCATTAATCGATACACATGTAATGTACATATACATGTACATGCATGTTGCAAAAAGGTCAGTATTAAATTTCAGAGTTGAAGTGTTGGCAAATTTGCCTTCAATGAGCACACAAAACAGTATTCACATACATGTTAAGCAGAAATACATGTCGCTAATGTAGCATAATTCATGACTGCTATATTGTATGGTTTCCACGATAGATCCACGATAGATGGACTCAAAATGACGTAACAGCCATATTTGATGCTAGAAAATACAAAATAAATATGGAATCAACAGTACATGAACATGTACAGGCATTGATACCCAAATAAAGCATGTAGGTTCATGATACAATGTAATTTTTAAATGCTGTTTGTGATGAAAGGGTTAAAAGTTAACATAGATTAAAAGTAAACGTGGCATATTGATTATTTAAGCATTTATTATGATCTCATAGCATACACCACAGTCACATTTCAATAAAAAAAGTAATGTGAATGAAAACAAACTACTAGTTGTATTCAATTATCCTATCAATCTTTCAATTATCCTATCAATCTTTAAATTATCCAAACCGTTTAATCAAGATTAAGCAACCACCCTGTACATGTGAATGCACGTGTCAACTCGTACTTGTACTTGTCCGTTCGCCATGAGTTTGACTGGAAACATCTATCAGCTCATCATCACTGGAGGATGTGGCTTGTAGATGGAGCCCACCATTCACAAAATCTTGGAGGAATCCTCTTGAGCGCACAGTCCACTGTTCCTGTACACAAATAGACTCAATGTACAAAGCAATCCATCTCCTTGGGTACAATAGTACAGCACACACATGTGTATGTCGTATCCCGTACTGAGGTTGACAGTACTGTTTGTCAAAATCACAATGGTGCATTTCTAATGCAACATTTCACATTCCTGCACATGTATGTTGTGTAAATGTACCAGCGTTAGTCCATGTAATATATTGTGTACAATTTATTTTCATGAAATACACTGCTATCGAAGCATCATTAATATATGCCGTGTAGCCTTTCAGTATACACGATATTATTAATTGCAGAAACTATGAAGAATGGCATTGGAGTGTACTCTGAATTCAACAGACTTACATGCAGTGTCTCAAACGCATCCTTGATAAGTATGTACTCTGAATTCAACAGACTTACATGCAGTGTCTCATAGGTATTCTTGATAAGAGTGTACTCTGAATTCAACAGACTTACATGCAATGTCTCATAGGTATCCTTGATAAGAGATATGAAGACACTCAGGACCACATAGATGAACATCGAAACAAAGACGTAGAGATAAACCTTGGAGAAGAGGTAAGCGACGAGGGACGCTCTGCTCATGCCATCAAAGGCTGTAAACATATCATCTCCATTGATCAGGGAAAACAATGACTCGGACGTTACCATGATGTTGCGAAACTGGAAGGAGAGCAAGAGAGCAAGTACGATTGATAAGAGCCAGAGGGTTTATGCCATGCAAGCTGGTACACAATGAGCAGCTCCATGTACATGTACATGTAGGTACAGTACAGAGGAGCCACTACATGCAATACTTTATATAGAGCAGTACACATGCATGTACTGTACATGTCTCTAACAGTAATTCTGTTGTTGAGAAATGTGTATTGAAAAAAAAGCTTTGCTGCTTTGTTTCTGCCATTCTGCAATTGTAACGAAGAATGATTCGTGTACTTGCTTCCATAACTAAAGATCGTGCACAAGCTGTGCAACAAATAAGAAGCAAAATTCATGGCTTCTATTACAGCGAGTGCATCAATGATTAGTCCACCAATGGCTCCACCATGAGAGAACAATGAAGACACTATGTCCCATCATACTACATGTAGACAGAGAAACAAGGATCATCATGGTTAGGACAGTGGAAGAATTAAAAGCTGGGAATGAAAATATGTCAATTAGCATATGGTTAGGTAATCCCTTATTAATCAATATGCATACCTACTTTCGTACTGGGTACAGCGTACATGTACTACAGTTCAGGTACCATTATGTTGATTATGATGCATTTTGCTTAACAGTTTACTCTATCTAAACAGAATAGTCTACAGTACATACACGTACCGTAAAGTCAATACGTGTGGTACATACATGTACTGTACATGATGTACTCTGTGCACATACACAGTACTGTACGGTACATATACATGCACAGTATTAGTGTCAGGATACAGATACATGAACACATCTGAGTAACAGCCACTAAACACCACACACACACACACACACCACACACACACACACACACACACACAATGGATCATGCAAACCTTAATGTTGAAGAGGACACAATTCCACACACACACACACACACACACACACACACACACACACACACACCACACACACACACACACACACACACACACACACACACACACACACACACACACACACACACACACACACACACACACACACACACACACACACACTGTACCTTGGAGTGATATGGACCAAGAACTAGCCATCCAGTAAGAACAAAGGCAATGTAGAGGACCCCTGCACACAGCACGAACCTGAGCACACTGGGCAGGGCCACACGCATGGTGATGAGGAGGATGTTGTACGATTCCAGGTAGCTGAGGAAGCGAAGACACCCTAGTATCTGTCCAAACGTAGCTAGGCCAACGACAATGCTAGTTAGATCACTGAGATTAATGGTGGAGAGATTGGGCTGCAAAAAGACAAGAAACATACATGTACAACTGTACATGTATATTGCAAGACATGCATACAGTGTACATACATGTACAAACCGCAAGACGGTATTGATTCTAACTATACATGTATCTCAATGTTTGTGTGGAACTGGTTATCCAGTTATCAGAATGCAACTCAATACTGTAAATCGTGCATCGTTCATTAAAACTGTACATGTGTTAAATTTAAAATCAAATGACCTTAAATACATGTACATGTAGTTACAGAACATTCATGTACATGTACTGTACATGTAGATATCTTACACACACACACAAACAATGGATCATGGAAACCTTACTACATGTATATAGGTACAGTACATGTACATGTACATGTACATGTACATGCATAACGTGTATGCTGTAAGTACAGGTACATATAGATGTACACGTATATTCATGTGCCTGTATTGTAGATAGAAATAGAGCATTGATATAAACAAAATGCTTCAGGAAACTTGCCTGGTATGACAGGATGACCTTCATCAAGCTCCCAATGATGGCCAGGGCACTACTGATCAGTACCCCTACAAACCACATGTTGAACAGTGGCAAAGAGTCTTTCCACTTGAGACCGTAGTTATACTTCTGTTTGAAAAAGCATCTAAGCTTTTTTTGGAAGTAGAATGTTCTAATTAAAGAGCGCACACACACTAGAGTAGATAAGGAGCTTGACAGTAGCACTAGACAATCCAGTGCTGTTATCCCAGCATTGACATAAAATCCAGTATCTGTGGATGTAAATTGAGAGAACAATACCCGTACAGCAAATGTACATGTACAACACACACACACAACACACACACACAACTCACACACACAACACACACAGAACATGTGGGGGAAAATCCATGCTTAGAGGACTGTAATTACCTTGTTAAATTAATAATATTTCGTCCGACACACGTCACACTGTACATGTATGTATATACAGGAAGCATCGCAATGTAGGAAAATTTAATACACATTCACCCCAATCAGTTACTTGTGTATTAGTGGGTGTTGGTTTTAATAACAAGTTCAAGATAGAAAGAAAATTTTGATAATAAGAATTAATAATTTAGAACAAACGTACATTTGCAAAAGTATTAATAATCAATTGCTCGAAAATGAGATGTTTCACCATCTGCATGCGGAATTTAGGTTACAAGTAACTATGGTGATACAATACTGGCAGTCACTAAATCTAGATTGATTCGTTTGAATTTATTAATGAAGTAATTTTATGAACTTGAATAACGTTAAAAAGATGGATATTCAATGATTAAGTGGATATGAGACATGGTTTTTGCATTGTGACTACTAATTAATTTTCATTACCTAATTATATTAATTCTTCCCAAGTTATTACAACATAACACAACAATTGAAAGTTAAAGTTAATTAGCAAGGTGGATATATATTTTTAAACGAATTTTCCTTTGATTGTGGAACACCTTGTACAGTGTACACCACATCCTCTAGCAGACAACCACACATGTACATGTACATGTCTTGTACCAACTTGATTGGTTCACTTGTTGTGTGCAGTGTACCTGGCTCAGCCACAGCTGTGTCAGAGTTACACAAGCTGATGTCCGTATCAACAGCCAGCCTAACAGGCATGTTGCCACGATGGAAGTCATTAGTAATAATGATCTGTGAAGACAGACAGAAGTAAAACCTTTGGGATGAGAGTAAAGCTAATTGCAATACAATTCATCACGGAAATCAATGTACCAATGACCTGCCAAAGCTGCGTCAACAGTTCCCTTTTCTGGTCTAATCGTTATACATGTACTGTGTCTTGGAATTGCTGAATAATGTCTTGTGCAGACCCCCCTCCTCCCCATCCCACCCCCTACTTTGAACCACAGTCAGGGACACGCCGCCTACTGATATGATAGTATCAGACTACACTGAGCACAGTAAATGGCCCCTACAGTACCTGCATCACTAATACTAATATACGCACGTACTGTACATGTACTCCATTTGTTTGCTATATACAGTGTACATGTACATGCAGTCACATGTGTACATGCACATGTAGCAGATCAGTGCCCTTGTGTACACAGTTGGTCTAGTAAATGGTCGCCCCTCTCCAATGCAACATCACTATTGGGGGAGGGGATGACACCCTCCATACTCACCAGCTATACAATATTGCACCACATGACTCCCAGGTGCACTGTACAGTGTACACATGTGTCACACACACACACACACAACCACACGTGTACACCACACACACACACATACCACACACACATACCACACACATACCACACACACACACCCACGCACACCACACACACACATACCACACACACACACCACTCACACACACACCACACACACATACCACACACCACACACACAACACATACACACACACACACGCACACACACACACACTCACACACACCACAAATACACACCACACACACACCACACTCACCACCACACACACACACCACATACCCCACACACACAACTCACTCACACACACCACCACACACACCCACCCACACCACCACACACACCACCACACACCACACCCCACTTACAACAACACACCACACCCACCACACACACCACACCACAACAACCCACACCACCACACACACACACACTCACTCACACCCACACACCCACACCACACACACAACCATACACACATTCACACACACCCACACACACCCCACACCACACATACACCACCACACACACCACACACACTCCACACACACCACACCACACCACACTACACCACACTCACACCACCCACAACAACACACACACACACACACACACACCACACACACATACACGCACGGCACGCACCACACCCCACACACACACACATACCACACACCACACACAACACATACACACACACCCACCACACACCACACACCACAACCACACATACACACACACATGCATACACACACGCACACACACACATACGCACGCACGCACACACACACACACACACACACACTCATACACACATACACACAACACACACACCACACACAACTCACACCACACACCACACACAACACACACACACACACACACACACACACACACACACACACACACACACACACACACACACACACACACACACACACACACACACACACACACACACACACACACACACACACACACAATGGATCATGCAAACCTTAATGTTGAAGAGGATACAATCAGGGCTGTTCCCCTCCAGGTAGACTGTGCTGACAGCAAAGCTCATTTCAAATCCAGAACCCTTCGGTTAGGCATTTGGTAATGCAAAATACATCATTAGATGAGTACAGCTAGAGCCATACATTACATGTCATGCACTAGCACTGAAATCTATGCATGTACATGCAGTGTACATAGTGTACAGTAAGTAATGAATGAACATTTGATTTCCATACTACAGTGTACAAGTACATGTATTCTGTACATTTGGATATAAGATATTGTTTATAGTCTACACGTGAACCAGTACATGCAGAGGACACACCTACTGAACCAGTACATGCAGAGGACACACCTACTGAACCAGTACATGCAGAGGACACACCTACTGAACCGGTACATGCAGAGGACACACCTACTGAACCGGTACATGCAGAGGACACACCTACTGAACCGGTACATGCAGAGGACACACCTACTGAACCAGTACATGCAGAGGACACACCTACTGAACCGGTACATGCAGAGGACACACCTACTGAACCAGTACATGCAGAGGACACACCTACTGAACCAGTACATGCAGAGGACACACCTACTGAACCAGTACATGCAGAGGACACACCTACTGAACCAGTACATGCAGAGGACACACCTACTGAAACCGGTACATGCAGAGGACACACCTACTGAACCGGTACATGCAGAGGACACACCTACTGAACCGGTACATGCAGAGGACACACCTACTGAACCGGTACATGCAGAGGACACACCTACTGAACCAGTACATGCAGAGGACACACCTACTGAACCAGTACATGCAGAGGACACACCTACTGAACCAGTACATGCAGAGGACACACCTACTGAACCAGTACATGCAGAGACACACCTACTGAATCAGTACATGCAGAGGACACACCTACTGAACCAGTACATGCAGAGGACACACCTACTGAACCAGTGCATGCAGAGGACACACCTACTGAACCAGTACATGCAGAGGACACACCTACTGAACCAGTACATGCAGAGGACACACCTACTGAACCGGTACATGCAGAGGACACACCTACTGAACCGGTACATGCAGAGGACACACCTACTGAACCAGTACATGCAGAGGACACACCTACTGAACCGGTACATGCAGAGGACACACCTACTGAACCAGTACATGCAGAGGACACACCTACTGAACCAGTACATGCAGAGGACACACCTACTGAACCAGTACATGCAGAGGACACACCTACTGAACCAGTACTTGCAGAGGACACACTTACTGAACCAGTACATGCAGAGGACACACCTACTGAACCAGTACATGCAGAGGACACACCTACTGAACCAGTACATGCAGAGGACACACCTACTGAACCAGTACATGCAGAGGACACACCTACTGAACCAGTACATGCAGAGGACACACCTACTGAACCAGTACATGCAGAGGACACACCTACTGAACCAGTACATGCAGAGGACACACCTACTGAACCAGTACATGCAGAGGACACACCTACTGAACCAGTACATGCAGAGGACACACCTACTGAACTAGTACATGCAGAGGACACACCTACTGAACCAATACATGCAGAGGACACACCTACTGACCAGTACATGCATAGGCCCACCTACTGAACAGTACATGCAGAGCACACCTACTGAACCAGTACATGCAGAGGACACACCTACTGAACCAGTACATGCAGAGACACACCTACTGAACCAGTACATGCAGAGGACACACCTACTGAACCAGTACATGCAGAGGACAACCTACTGAACCAGTACATGCAGAGGACACCCTACTGAACCAGTACATGCAGAGGACACAACTACTGAACCAGTACATGCAGAGGACACACCTACTGAACCAGTACATGCAGAGGACACACCTACTGAACCAGTACATGCAGAGGACACACCTACTGAACCAGTACTTGCAGAGGACACACCTACTGACCAGTACATGCAGAGACACACCTACTGAACCAGTACATGCAGAGGACACACCTACTGAACCGGTACATGCAGAGGACACACCTACTGAACTCTTTCTGCTTTCAGGGCCGTGGTGTTCACAAAGTAGTTCAGTCCATACTTCGACGTATCTCCTAGACGATACTTGTCTGAAGAGTTGGAGCAAGATACACATTGATGTCACATCACTGAGCTACTATGCTTGCAGGCATGCCTTAATGAAGCTTGTGGCAACATGTACATGTACACTACACATGACCATCACATAGTTAACGAGACTTCAGGGTTGCTCTCATGCAGGCATGCAAAGGGTATCGCATAGCTTGACAGCATAATGTGTGAGGCTAGACTAGCTCTTTTCATCAAACATTGGCAGAGGGTTATATTGATGCAAATCAGAACTTGCAAGCTCCATTGGCAGGAAGGGCAGATGGACTAGGTGTGTGCTACACAAAGCAAGCATGCGTGTGCGTACATATGTCATGAGCTGACGTAATCCACAAGCAAACTAACAGTTGCTACAGGTATTTTCAACATTGAACTATACAGCGAGCGCCTTCAGGGTACATCATTACATAGCCAACAGATGCCATACATGTACATGTACAACAAAGTAGACGCCAGGGGAGTGACATGAGTGGAGGCAGGGGGTCACATGAGTGGAGGCAGGGGGTCACATGAGTGGAGGCAGGGGGTCACATGAGTGGAGGCAGGGGGTCACATGAGTGGAGGCAGGGGGTCACATGAGTGGAGGCAGGGGGTCACATGAGTGGAGGCAGGGGGTCACATGAGTGGAGGCGGGGGGTCACATGAGTGGAGGCGGGGGGTCACATGAGTGGAGGCAGGGGGTCACATGAGTGGAGGCGGGGGGTCACATGAGTGGAGGCGGGGGGTCACATGAGTGGAGGCGGGGGGTCACATGAGTGGAGGCGGGGGGTCACATGAGTGGAGGCGGGGGGTCACATGAGTGGAGGCGGGGGGTCACATGAGTGGAGGCAGGGGGTCACATGAGTGGAGGCAGGGGGTCACATGAGTGGAGGCAGGGGGTCACATGAGTGGAGGCAGGGGGTCACATGAGTGGAGGCAGGGGGTCACATGAGTGGAGGCAGGGGTCACATGAGTGGAGGCAGGGGGTCACATGAGTGGCCTTTAACGGTTCCCCACCTACCCAGTTCTATACACAATGCAGATATGCACGTGCATCACACACCCATGTGTACACAGGAACATGCATGTACACCTCAAACCAACGGGAGACAAAAGATCATGTGCACGTGTGGAACACTAATAAAGATTTACAGACGATTTGTTTTAAGCAAGCCACACGTGCAGATGTGCATGCCACAGTACGCTGCGTGGGTGCAAACACCACACAACCAACCTGTCACCCTTTCTCCGTGGATAGAAAAGTTCCTCCCTGACGAATCAATGTTGCCATATGCGTAACGCGTCACCTCCAGATTGACCTGGCGTGGTGTGGTGCTGGAGTGCGTACCGCTGTCGTCCCACCCTTGTCCAAACGGGGCGACCGCCATCTTGCCAAGCGCATGGTACTGAGAGCAACGGGAATGATCAGAATAACCAACACGCACACACACACACACACACACACCACACACACACACACACACACGTGTGGAGAGCATGCTCCAATACATGTAGACACACGAGAGGGTTGCAGACATTCCATGCAACATGTACATGGAAGATAAACAACATGCAATACACAAATTTATACGAAACTTAAAAAAAATGTCACATACACTGGCATGTCTACAGTGCACATGTAGATACAAATAGCATTGAGTAAACTACACACTGCACACTCTAAAACACACACCCTCTGAGAAGTATAGTTAAGCTGCTGAAACAGCTCATCGAAAGTGAAGATAGTAGAAACTGGAGGACCACTGTCTGGCTCGAACACACTGTAGTCCACTGATGGCTTGAAGATGAACAGCTGGACAAACGTTTGCTTGTTCAGTGTCACAAAATCCATAAGCACGTACTTGCTTGATGCAAAAACCACCACCTGTAATTAAGCAACACATCACTACGTAACACAACTGCACTGCGTCATGTGCAGAGTTTGCAGAGCCGTGGAAGTATCCTTATACAGATGTCTGCATCTGTACACACTTCAATTACATGTACGTACATCTGTATATGGTTGGTATGTAGACTCAGTACATCAACATATACTGTATGTGTGTACAGTATATGCTGTGGCACAACCATGTCTGTGCATGTACACTGCTATGCACACGGGGCCAGTACGGAATAAGGCCATAGGGTCCCTTCTGAACCTCACACCATTACACTGAACAACAAAGGGTTTCTTTGAATACATACAAGTGTGTACCCACCCATTCACTCGGTTCAATGGTACAGTCCAATTAGACTCTATACATGCTGTGCATATATACCACTGTTATGTAGACACATGTAATTACATGTACATGTTCTGGTGATTTGATTCCACATTAAATACATGTACAGGCATAACGTATGTATATAAGGTATTCCACCCCACAGTAATCTCTATACATATACAAGTACTAAGCTATTCCCCTAAGTTAGCTAACAGATCGAATTGCAATTATAAGAGGAGGTTCAACTGCCCCACCAAAGCACCTTAGATGGGTGTCTGCTGAACACAGCTGTTGTAATATGCTTTGAAAATGAGAACATACAACATACAGTACTCACTGTTACAGCAAATGGTAAATGACACGACATTTGGATAATCTGTTGCAACTGTGTACATGCACCAAACCGAACCCAATCCACAGCAACATGTACACCAACAGAACACAAACAGATCACCAGCAGAGCACCAAGCCTGTACTGTACCTGGACTACTACAAGAATCATGTTCACAATCTGAAGTAGCATCTTCCAAGGAAATCTCCGTTTCGGTGCATAAGACCACTTCTGGAAGGGGTTCATGAAGTGGAACTTTAACCTTTGCTTCATCTGGTCCACTTGAGGATCACTTTCCAGCTCGTCTTCCCCAGTCCTAAGCCGAAAATATCTCACGGCTCTGGCAGGTCGCTTGCATTTGTGACACAACTGAAGACCACACGACAAGTCACGCACCTGCGAGGTTGCTGCAGTGAAAGAGAGCCAGGCATGAGGTGTGAGTGCTTTCAAAGGTGCCCTGTGAGACACACCTGTTAATCACTTTCTACGCCTTGAGTCAAACAATCACATGCATGACGCGTGGCCCCTCCCATATTTAAACCATAACACAGTCATATAGGGGGATCGTATGTGTTTGTCCTGGAGCGAAAGTGTGCGGCAGCCGTACAAATGTGCACGCCCACGCTACACTGTGCAACGGTGTGCATCAAAAGTGCACGTGCCGGTACCCCCGCCAACCCGCACGCTGGGGCCGGGCTTTACATCACTCTCACACACGTAGGCCCACAGTACAGTAGCTAGCAACACGCGCAAGGGAAAGCTCACACGTGCATGCATGTTCACGTACCGGGCCTCAATAATACACACGAACCTACGTCACGTACCCTCTCGCCGCGACGTCGACGAATGTAATAAAAATGGAGGTGCACTGGGCTATACCACGGCTACTAGGTCCAACAAATGATGGAGGTATGGTTGGGTGCCTTTATCAAGATTACCTAACAAAGAGTCCAAGTCGCCATCGCTGTCTCCGTCCGACATATTTGAAAACAGTACTTTGTCTGAACAAGAGGGCGGGATACTTGTTTCGTACCCAGGCTAATTTGGTATCTCGTTCCCAGACTGTTCGCTTTCCACCACGCCCCGAAGATCAAGTGCAGCATCCTTTCGGTTGGTATTATACCACCTTTTTCGCACCTGACTTTGAGAACGAATCTACAACGGTTCTCTCCAAGTTATATGCCTGTTTACCGTGACGTCAATGAGAAAAAAGATCATCTCGTGCATGGCTGTGACAGTTATAAAGAACACCAGTTGCATCTCTTACCAGGATGATTTACCTAGCTACATGGACCTCTTTCACTGCAAACCAGGCTGAGCTGCACTCTGGAAACGTGAATTAAATTGTTAGGCTATTGGTATTGAGAATAGTTTCGTTGCCATGAGGTCTACATCTGGTGAGGCGTACATTCCACGACGTTGTGGTCTGATTTTATTAAATACACACTGTACTTATTAATAATTCAATATTGCAAATCTAGACAAAGTATACATGTGCTGAAATGCGAGTCATAAAATATCCCGCAGCTGTTGTTGTTCTACATGCGGCTAAGGACAACAAAGTCACCTACCTTACTTAATAGTTATAGATTCGGCAGTAATACTGAGGGTAGGAAGGGGTAACTACAAACCTAACAGGAAAAAAATGATTTGCAGGAACAAATGGCCGGAGCACAACATTTGAACATGCAGTTTCAGCTGGACGAGAGTGATATAAAGATCAAATAGCACTGTTCAAAGGATGGAAGAATTGGGCTGCAAAGCTTTGGGAACGAGCGGGTAGTATGGGTACGGCTAGCCTCGTCCCCAGGCCCTATTTTGATATTAAAGTTAACGAGACAGCCTATTATGATAGTAAAGTTAGCGAGACAAAAATTTTTCTCGCTAACTTTAAAATCATAAATAGGGCCTGGGGACGAGGCTAGGGTACGGCCTGCGGGTGCGGGTGTGGTCTGATTATAATTGAGTAAAGAATGTTTGTAAAACGCCTTTGCTTTCCTACTTCCTTCTATTTATTTGTTGCCCATATCGCACGTGCGAATTGCACTTTCTGTGCTGTAAACAACACTTTACGGTGCTGATGTGGAGAAATGGCCGAAGGTGAGTCAAAACACCGATCCCGTGTCAATACATACATCCAGCGCGGTTAGATGCGCGCGATCTACCTGTATAGACGGAACCCAAACTTGAGCGAAGTTACAATGTACGTACATGTACGCTGCCGCGCCTTTTAATACTGTAAGACAACTGTTTCTTCCTTCTTCTTCGTTTTAACTGAGAGAGAAGAGCATGCAACCTAAATGTTTCAGGTTTGCAATTGGTGCATGTCATGTAGTGCAAACCAAACCAAATTAACGAAGAACATACACAAATATTGGCATTCATAACTCGAAGGCAGTACTTGCGCGCTTTTTTGTTAGCAAAAGATTCAATCATGACTTCGAATTAAACCGGTTTTCCTGTTTCGCCAAAGCTGACTACACAGCCAAAGTTAACGTTCCCAATGATGTCAATCGCATCTGGCACATTGTCGACCGAAGGTAGTTCTTAATTCTTTTTAGAATGCTAAATGGTCGTGGAGGATATAATTGCCGAGTGAATGGTAAAAAGCACAACTGAAGAATGGCTTGTGCGATGGAAAGGGTTTAGCCCATGAGGATGATACTTGGGAGCCGCTTGAATTAACATAGCTCGTTTTGAGGAAGAGCGTGACCACCAGCCTTCTCTCCATTGTTAGTTCTCATCCGCTTATTGTTTTCTCGTGCCCAACATTATTGCTAGATGTAAGACGCGCGTGACGCCACTTGCAACTCCTCTATAAAATATCAACCGGTCGGTTGTGTGTGCTTTTAAAATTTAACTACCTGTCGAAGCGGTTCAGTACTTAGCTGAAATAGAACCGGTTCAGAAATAGAACCGGTTGAGGCGGTTGTTCCATTTTTTATCCATATAGAATAGCCAGTTGATGAAGCTATAGTCAAGAGCAATTCACAGGTAGAAAAGCCGACACGGGAAGCTAAGAAGTACTTCTTTGGTACTTCTTTGCTTCTGCTCCAGACTAGCCAATCACGATGATTGTCTTCTTCGTTTGGCAGTTTGTAACACAGGAGAAACTGGGAAACACTCTGATGGAAGAATCGTGTAGCGGAAGCCTTTCAGAACCCCTTCTAACATGCAGCTTGTTCTAGTTCTTCACTTGTGGGCATTTCTCGATCCCTTGATGAAGATTCCTATATCAACCACTACAATACTTTTGGTTTCAACTGTCACTAAGGCCTCAACATGGATCTCCAGGTTTTCAGCCGATCCTTTAACAGCAGCATCTGGTTTTGATTGAGGCCTCTTCTTTAATCTCAAGGCCTTCACTCAATCTTTAAATAGCAATTTCGTAATCTAATGAAGCTAACATTGCTTTCGCACTCGGCAGACTGCTGTATTGATTCCGGTCACGCTCGGTTCTCTCTCAGTCTTCTGCTAAATCAAAGCCATGTTGTTGAAGCGTATTCTGCATGTCCTTTGGCTCCTTTAACACACATTGCTTTTTGTTATTCTTTTTCTGGGCGCTGCACACTACCTCATATAGCTATAATTAGGTTTACGACGCTCAGGCAGCACTAGTCAGAACACGGAGCTGTCATTATTTTCAATTCCTCACATTACTATATAACGCACCTCATATGCCGTGCATAAGTGTAACATTAACGAACCAAGTCTATTATGTAGGTCTGCTTGTGCGCTAGAATGTGTATAATTTTTTTAAGGATCCTTTTATAGCTATACAATTAACAAAAAGCCCATATACTGAAGTGCATGGCTGCATTTGAGGCATTTTGCACACCATAAGCAAGCAAGGGTACTGTGTATGTTAGGAAAGTATAATACACTTTAATCAAATACCAACTCTAACTATCTGAGGGGTTTTAGCGGTAAAATCCTGCTATTCATCGTTTGTAGCCTCCATGAGTCCATGTAATGTATCATAAATTCAGAACTTTGTTTTGACTCTATCACTGTTGTTGTTATTCTACATGCAGGCTACCAACTAAAAGAATACCCTTCAGCCCCACCCCAACCACCACCACCATACTACTATCCTCCTCAGCAGGTATGTATCATGTTCTTCGTGCCCCTTGTACATGCTACATGTATCTGTACAACATGTTATTTGACACATGTTTGAAATCATGCAATACATGTATTGTAAACACAAGAAGACATGAATGGTCATAATGATATGCATGTGCAATGGAAACTGAAACCTATTGCATGGTTTCTTTCTATAACAAGTTATGGTGGGCGTTAGTAAACAGTGTCACAAAATAGATTAACCACTATATTTGTCAACAATGTATCAATCTCATATTGCCTTCATCTAATTTCTGCCTCTTCAGTAATGACATATGTTGTGGGCAAATGATTGCATAAAACAATTAATTATCGTTTATTCTTATAAAAACTCATATACTTTTAATTTCAATTATTAAATTTTTTAACGTCCCTCCCTTTGAAAATTAAAATGAATTTGTGACTACATATAAAGACGCGCTACTATGACAGAGGAAAAAAAAATTATGAAACAAGTAAATAAAAACATTCTCTAACGAGAAAGTTGTTGGTATATAGGATTGACCAATGGTGGTGTAAAAAGCACGGAAACAAGAGTGACAGAAATTTGACTGGCAAATTGAAATAGGCCTATATTTAGCACACTAACGTTATAACAACATACCTGAGTAATGGGCTAAATATAGGCCTATTTCAATTTTCCAGTCAAATTTCTGTCACTCTTGTTTCCGTGCTTTTTACTGGTCAATCCTATATACCAACAACTTTCTCGTTAGAGAAAGTTTTTTATTTTCTTGTTCTTATTGAAAATCAGTAGACATTTGATTGCAACGGGCACCTTGTAGCTAGTGACTTTACACAGCTTGCTTGGTAAGCATATGAATACAGCACTTCTGTTCACATATATTAGTATTCATAAAAGTATATTTATAATTTGGGTCCACGTGCAAAATTAGCTTACCTAATTTGACGTGTGGAGCTGAGCATTCTTGTCAGCATTTTAATAGACAGGCCAGCATATTTGGCAAGCTTCAGTGATTAGGCTATTGAGTTCAGAGATGACACCAAACGATGTAACATTGTCACTGAAATACCATTTTTTTTTTGCTGATTTTACTACATGTAGCTGCAAAACCAGCATTGTGAAATGGTTTATGATGAAAATGAGACTTAAGTGGTTAACAATGTAGCACTAAATTGCCTCATCGTTGCGTAAGTGAGATAGTTCTTGGAATAACTAAAATAGTTTTGCAATGAGATAACATGATTTTGTTAGCCAGTCACTCACCAGCTCCTATGTCATTGACAAAACATAATACAGGAACAGCTTGGCTTCTATTATTTAAAAGGGGTGACTGGTATGCTGGATAATGGATATGTTAAGATGATAAACATAGCACAGCACTGTTTAATTTATTGAAAAATCTATTCCAGCACTCAAATTGCACAATCCTGCCTAAATCAGGTGTTTTTCAGAATCACTAGTGCTAAAATTCATAGCTGAACATGTATAGTTCAAAATATGTTCTGTAGAGGAGTGACCTTCTCCAAACAGAATTGTCTTATACACATAATACGATTTCAAATAAAAGACCACCTGAACTGTCAGCTGAACCTTGGTCTAAATGCTACAGCTAGTGTCAAAGTTATTCATCCCTGTTGCTAAATTTCTTAGCTTCAAGCAGTATTAACTAGCATTTGAAAGATGTCCATTTGCATAATTTTGAGTGCATTCTATTTGTGACTCTAGTGTATACAAATAAAAAATCATGCACATTTTAAATGCTACAAATATGATACATGCATTGAGTGAATCATTCTGAATCAAATGCATTTTGAATCTGGATTCATGCATGTATTCATTTACTTATATAGACCTCTTATCCTTTACTTGTGCTTTGCTTGGATCTATCATTACTCAATGGTGTATTAGACATTGTGGTATTAATATCTGGCAGTCCAAATTAGTCTTTACATTTCATATTGAAACCTAATGTTTCTTGATCCCGCAGGGAACCCCTGTAAACATTGTTGTGGTCAGTGAACCTACTGACAGCACTGTCCTCCTAGAACAGCATGCTGAGCAGGAAGACTACTATCTGACAATGTCCGTTGTGATGACAGTACTGTGCTGCATCTTTGGAGGCTGGCCATCCCTTGTTATATCGGCTATTGCTATTTGTATCTCACAAACGGTATGTGACAGTAACGAAATGCCTTGATATTTCATTGTACAACGTTATTATAGATTTTAATAAAGAGTTTCATGGAGTTTACAATATATAGTCACGAACGATGTCAGATTATGATGTGGGCAACTGTGTCAGTTTATTGTACTGAATGACAACTTACTGTATTATAGAACTCATGGAGTATGATGTTTCATCAATGATCAGGCACATTAATACAACACTATTAATTTCTAATAGGGTCATAATTTTCATCACTTTGGGTTGTGTTGAATAGACATTAACATGGATCCGCAAATTCCAAATCATTTGGAATTTGCGGATCCATGTATGTCCTCATTTTCTATGCTAAGTGTTCCATTTTTCTTTGTCCCAAGGCTCAAGATGCAGCACAGGCTGGTGACACTGCTAGTGCCAGAAAGAGAGCTAAGATTTCACTTATTCTCAACATCATTTCCATTATTATTTATGTCCTAACACTTTTGGTTTATGCTGCAATCTTGGCAGCAGTTTTCTCATCTGGTGTAGGACACCGACGATGCTCTCACATGAATTGCGATGTCTATGGTTGTGTCTACGTATATTACAACTGCTGAACTTCAGACGTCTAAGTGTTAATAATGCTGCTACATCAGTACTATAGAATGCTATTTTGTACCTGAGTCACATTTTAGCACATTGCAATGAAATATGAAATTAGAATTGTTACAAGCATGTCTACTGAAATAGATTATGCAATGCCAGTAGATGCGTATGCGATTACAAGCTTAACTAATGCAAAACTATCTATATTTCATACCATTTCTCATCAATGTTGAGGCAGTAGTAGTAAAAAACTAATTTCCGAATCAAGCCTAAATCATTACTCAAAGGTACTGTGCAATGCTTGTCACTTAAGAATATTCATTATCTAACACATCAGTCAACCCTTTATCCTGGTGACATTCCTACTTCCAGTGTGATTGATAAATTGTGCGGGTACCACTGTGACATCAAAAGCAGCTGATGGCCCACCATACCAGTTGGTTACTAAGAAGTCTACTTGCTTACCGTAAGGGGTGTAGCTATGCCTGCTGTGCAGAATGTTTTAAATTGCTTATCCCACAACCTGTGGTTACATCCCCACCATAATGTGACGCAGTGGACATAAGACACTCTCTGGGAATAATTGGCACTCAATGAGGTTGCCACTTTCACATTCAGACCAAAGCCACTACTTGATAACAAGGCTGTATCGAATTAGAATACAGACATAGGCTCAAGCTGATTAAATAAATAAATAAAACATGTTTGCACCCCAAATTGTCATATGAATAATGAAAATGCATGAGAGGAGTTCATTTTCAATGAGTAGGATTGATCAATGGCCTCCATAAACATGTCTGTGAGTGTATAATATGAGGATCATGAGCCACTGATGGGACACTATTGCGTATAACTCTGTATAGTGTCCCAATATGCACTGTCATACACATCCGAATCAGTGTTAAAATAATAACCTTTTTGCAAAAAGAGAGCATATTAAATCAAAATAACTGAATTGAAATCAACTATGCTTTTTAAATGCATTACAGTAGTCATGCAGATACTATTTTTCACAAGATTTTTTTTTAATGGGTCATGAAATATAATAAAGCACATAGAGTAAATGACACACATACATGTAGGTCAAAAGATGCATATATAAACTGCATTCAAATATTGAATGTTTGAAGTGTGAAACAAGCTATTGAAAAGGTAGTGCCACTCTGACATGAATCCTAGGTCATTTCGCCATTTGGCTCTTGAGATCTCACTATGGCAAATGCCACTCTGGTTCTAACACAAACTAGCAGTCTCTGAGTAGTGTTTGTACGTTTATCCCATTTTGTGGGCTAGATTGGCATCAATCCACTTGATGAAATGTTGTGCTTCACTATGTAGGGCTCCATACACTTCTACAACGAAAGGGGTATAATTGACTCGTCGGTCCAGAGATAATATATAGGTATCTCTAGTCGGTCTTATACTGCTTTCTGATAAACTATCTTATAATGTCAATTTTCTTAATGTCAGTTGTATTGCTATTAAGCTTGGCTATTATCTGCTAAGCCCCACACTGCTCAGACAGCATATCTTGATTGGGACAAAACAGTTCACATTTTGAGAGGATCAGATCATTCAAATAACCTTTTGTACTTAGGATCTTTAATACCCAGAGCACAGAAGAACAGAACAAGAGTTGCTGACATTGAAGGTCAACGAATAATACAAAATCATTTATTGGGTGAACAAATGGCTTGTAATGGCACAGCAATGCAGTTATAAACTGCTTATAAATACAAGATTGGTCTTGTAGAAAAGAAGATTGATACATCCATATTTGTAAAATTGAACCCTGACTTATAACCCACAACTAGGTCCAAATACTCTGTAATTTCAAGAGAGATTGAATATATAAGTTTCTTCGTCAATTCATGTATGCAGACAGCCTAAGTATAAAGACTTTCTCAATGCAATGGACACCCTGAATAAGCCATTGATTTCTAGCTTGTAGTATTAGACTCAAGAAGTGGTCTAATTGTGTGTTGTGAATTCACATTCTAATGATCAGATGTGTGAATACTTGTCACGCTAGGATTCATGCTGCTCTAGCAAACAAGGTGCGATGTTGTCATTAGGACAAAAAGTAATGGTGTGGGTGCTATTTATGGCCTTTTAACAACAAAGATCACTGCTAGGATGAATCAGTGTGGGATTGAAAAGAACCTGATGCTACATGAAACTACATGTACAACTTGCACAAAAATGACAAAAAACAAGCTTTCCTCCATACCCTGTGACATGTCTGAATGAGGGTAGAAAAGCACATAATTGTCTAGACTTGTACATGTAGGCTGGTCATGCTTGCATGGGTTCATATTCCATTCTCACTGCAGTACTACAGAACAGGTGACATGATCTGGCAATTGTATTCATCTTCAGAAGATCATAGGTTATATCGATTCAGTTGATACAATAAATATCGAGACTTCCTTGCATTGGTATCTCGCTTCTAAACTACATGTACTCTATAAAGCAAAAATGCTTAAGCCATTCATTGTGTTCATGCTAACAGCCTATCTGTGAATTGGAGACTAGCTAGTACAACTGAACATACACATAGTGGTATTTATACAAAACAAGAATATAATGATTTATGCAGTATATGGGATGGTTTCCACATGTTTTTTCAAATCTCGACTACACGTTAGTTCTGTCGCACTGAGAATCGGAGTTGTCAGGCTCTGAATGTTTAACTAACCATACATTTTATGAGTACTGGAAATTGTATAATCTACATATGCATTAGGTACCTCAGTTTTGGCAGAAAAGATCCCATGTGTTCATCTACAAAGATGATTAATAAACATTGCTACAGTATGTTTTCTCAATTGAACAATGAGTGAAATGACATGCAATAACATTCAAAGACAAAAACGAATCAGTACAAATACAGCCTTAGTTTCCTCGAGGTCCTGAACCTTCCTGACCAAACTCTGAATACGAGTTCCTTTCCATCAATTCATCTAATTTCACTTGAAGTTGTTTTGCTACATCACTTGCAACAAAGAGGTGCACTTCATCCAGATCATGAAGAATAAACTTTTTCCCAAGAAGGTTTTTCTCATCTAGGTACTTGATGTACTGCTTGATTGCAGCATCACTGCTGTTGAAATAAATGTATACATGAAATATAGTTAGGGAAATAAAACACTGCTTGTTTTTAAAATGATGAGCAATATCAATGGTAGCAAACACCAATTTGTTACAAGCAAACAATTAATGAATCAATTGCTGCAGATCGACGTGTTACATAAATCATGAAGTCTCTGGTTACAACAAGACATGAAAACATACACATAAGATGGCATGAGTATGTATAAATTGTTCCATAATTCAACTATTAATTAAGGCATGTGTATGTATAAATTATTCCATCATTCAACTATTAACTATTTTTAACGAGATTTCATTATAAAAGTGATGCCAATTAAAAACTCCCCCGAAGTGTTATTACTACATGTAGATTACTCTCCTCACACACACACACACACACACACACACACACACACACACACACTAACACACACACACACACACACACACACACACACACACAACGTTAAATCAGTTGGACAATACAACACAGAATATGTATACTGGAGCACAATCCAGTTACGTTATAAAAATTTAATTTCAGGATACAACTGCCAAACTAACGATGGAATTCAGAATGAATTAGTAACTGAGAAACAGCTGTTTTAAAATTGCATATATTAAGTGAGGATGAGAGTGGGCGTGCAGCTGTAGCCTATGCCATTACCGTACATCATCGTTGCTGTCACCGGTTACACGTACATACGAGCGTGTACTGTAAATAGTACATCATGTCTTAAACCTAGCCTCTTTTTCACTGTTGTTACAAACATTTACGTCCCCGTATCTAGCTCTCACTAAGCGCGTACCACTTCAGAAGTAACCCTTTAGAAAAGTTCACCATCACGAAATTAATGCGCACTGCGGATATTGAAATCTTTTATTCGAATTTAATCATTTGACGCGCTCTGGATGGATAAGTCGCTAAGGCAAACATATCGTGTGCACTCCAGTGGATTTGAACAGTGGATTACATTAGCGCTGTTCGCTGACGTACGAAACGCATCCAAGCTTCGTAGTGATGCTACGAATGGAGCGGTTTCAGCAGCTATGTTGGACCCAACCCTGGTATGTTGATAGATTTAGGGCGGCGATGTTGTAGAGTTGTATAATATAACGGTGCCGTGCAGTTTGCCAGCATATCTAGGCGCAGTTGCTTCAATAGAGAGAATCCCTATTATGATAAACCCTACACAATTTTCACAGTTTACAGTTGAGCCATATCTGGTGTAAATGAAAACAGTCTTATTTATTTCATTACACATTTCAGTGTCAATATATAAATCCACATCTTATCTATTTCTATATTTCAACAATCCTGATACTTACGAATGCAGACTTGGGTTTCTGGTGTTGCAATGTAATTCAAATCTAATCCATTGTAAATGTAAGAGGCATTGCATGCCACAGGTACACCTTGCCTCAATAAGATCACATATGCCACACTCCATGACATATTGGTGGTTTAGTTATGTAATTGATGACATGATGGGTGGTGGTGGAACAATGCATGTGAGCAATGAATGAATAGCCCACATTACATGAGTGTACGCTCTCCAGTTGGTACAAAAATATATATATGGTAAAATTTTGCTCAGCAGTACAAGCCAGCAAGCATACAAGTTTATAATCAGATACAGCATGTTCAATAGGTCTCAGACATGTCTCCTTTTTGAACGTTAGATCTGCAGATTTGGCAAAAAGTCGTTGCTGGATGCGGCTATCGTTGGATCTGCACACAATACGATTGCGCAGCATTTCATTCAAGCTGTCCCCAAATTTACACTTGGTAGCGAGTTGCTGTATCTCTGAGTCGTACATACCAACTTACTCGCTTTGCTAGCACATCTGCAAGTTGAATCGACTCCACATCAATCACAGACTTAGTTAGTCTGGAGCGTGTTTACTAGCTCGGCGAAGGATTTGTCAGTGTGTTTTTGTGCTCATGCAACATGAGCTGAGGAATCATTCTTTTTTTGAGACATTGTCGACATCGTTAGTGACAAAACACTGATCCAGCCGTTCAGTGTACTCCACCCAGTTCTCCTGCATGCTGTATTGTTTCGTGCTTCACTATCTCCCTCCGTTTACCCTCTTTGCCAATATGTTGCTTCCTTGTGTGTATGCTCTCACGTACGTACAACAATATATATATGGTAAATATATATATGGTAAAAGACTGCTCAGTACATACAAGCCAGCAAGCATAAATACAAGTTATAATCAGATACTGCATGTGCAATAGGTCCTACAGTAGATCACATGAGCTATGCATGTGCTGGCGACACTTGTGGTCAACTATGTCAGTTCCGCGTACAAGCCCCCCCCCCCCCTCCGCCCCCAACGCGAGTCCCTGAAAAAAAATGGCTAGTTTTTTTAATGATCGTATCTCCTGAACCATATATGTTGCGACCTACCTTTTTAAAAGTCTTGTTGTACTACCATTCCATTCCTAATATAATATCCTGTTTGGAATCACATTGACATGCATCACGACAAACAAGGTCTGAAAACATACCTGGTTCAGAACAGCCATATCGTTTGACCGCTCATCTCCAAACATGGAATTTCAGTGTATATATCGTACAAACACCGTTCAACACATGTGGCATGTTTTTGTTCCATTTACCTTGTAATTTCTCGCAGTAAACATACAACATACATGTACATCGCTCCGCCATTTCTTATTTCCATTGACCAACCTAGGCCCCATCCCAAACCATGTCTGCATGACATATTTGGAATGGAAATCGGGGGAGAGCGCTGATGAGATCGTATTCATAGCCCTGCTAAACTGAATTTCCTATTCATAGCTCGCATCTGTGCACACTCCTGTCTGCACTCTGAATGTAACTGCCGCTTCATTTACATCCCTCATTAGTTAGGTAATGTCGTGCAGACATGGTTTGGAATGGGGCCTAGGTTGGTCAATGGAAATAAGAAATGGCGGAGCGATGTGGACTGACTATGTTGTTGATGTTTACTGCCATAAATTCCAAGGTAAATGGAACAAAAACATGCTGCATGTGTTGAACACTGTTTGTACGATATATACACCGAAATTCCTTGTTTGGGGATGAGCGGTTCAAACGATATGGCTGTTCTGAATCAGGTATGTTTTCAGACTTTGTTTGTCGTGAGGCATGTCAATGCGATTCCAAACAGGATATTGTTTCAGGAAAGGAATGGTAGTACAACAAGACTTTGAAACAGGTAGGTCGCACCGTTTATGGTTCAGGAGATGCGATCGTTAAAAAAACTAGCCATTTTTTTTCAGGGTCTCACCTTGGGGGCGGAGGGGGGGGGGGGGGCTTGCTGTACATACAGCTGTATTATGCTTCTTATTTTTGGCTTACACATTTATTCACATATATCTTATCTGATCATTTATCCCTTGCATTTCTTTCTTCCAGTTGACCAGTCCGTTTCATGTTCTTGTAGCTGTCAATAAAGCTCTGGTTCAAAAGGAGCAGCTGCAGACAAAGACAAAGAATATCTATTCAGAAATAATATATAATTTATCCCAATCAACCAATGTAAGAATAAACACATCCTACATACTTTGTAATATGATTGAGTAATTATAAAGTGGTTGCCAAAATTCTGTGACATATTTCAATTTAATGTCACAATTACATTCTTCTCTTTGAAAAGGGACCTACATGTACAGTAGCACACCTTTTTTCATGATTTCAATTTTTGTCTGAATCTAGAATGACCTGTACACAGCGATTCTTACGCCCTGAGAATGAGTATCCGTCTAAAGGCACTGATTGTGTAATTAGCCATGCTTTGGAACATGAGTGTTACATTTATATTGCATGTACTAGAAATTGTAAAATGCATGTGCAAGGCCCCTTTTCGTGAAAAAATCCCATATACATGTAAATGTATAAATGAAAAAAAAAAACAAAAATAGAGAGAGCAACAAAACAAAACTTCATGTAATAATTTTGTCAATTGTGAAGTGCATTAGAAGCAGTGTACTCTGCATTTGCACATACTGTACATGTACATTTATCTGTATACACTGTACATGTACGCTGAACATGTAAGTTTACAGCTACAATTGTATATGGCACAACCTGCAGCTGCAGTGTAGAGTTATAGTACATGTACTTTTGTAGTGGGTTTCATGTTACAGATGCATACATGCATTTAACAGATATCCAGTGCTTTCAGGAAATTTGCCATCAAAGATGCATCTGAAAATGTCCTTTTGGTTATATTGCATTCTTCAAGGGATGGACATGAGGTTAGTCATACACACATCTATGCCTTAGAAATCCTACCGTACATGTATTTTCTGCATGTACATTTGATTGTGTATAAAGTGACCAGAAAGTTTCGTCATACACTGAACAGTGTACTGTACAGACATGTACATATACAGACAGTACATCAGCAGTATTTTAGTGCTTGAAGCTGCAGTCATGTGATACTGTATGTGTAAGTACAGTTGACAAGCTGGGTGCAAGATGTACTCCCCAAAATGCTACTGGGTATAGAAGGAGCTTGCGATGCATTAACACTAGCATGCTGTAAACAGTGTGCATGTAACATGTACATGTACAGTATTAATATTAAATATGCTGTATACAGTGCGAGCACATACATGTATGTACTCAGTACAGAATCGTTATTACTGTTTTTCAAGGGGTTTTGAAAACATTATTTTTCAGGCTCCAACTATATACATGTATTCAATTCTTGCCCAATTTTTAAACACCTGGGGTTAAGTGTTTCATAACTCCAGTGCTGAAAGCAGGTTTTTAAACATTCGTACGAAAATAATGTTCAAACAAATGGTGAGAATTTTCACAATACATGTACTATACATGTACCTTTTGATATACAGTCCTGCTAGATGATTGCAGTACCATATACCATTTCTTGTGTCTGTAGCAGTGAATGTAATTACATTCGTTTGATGTTACTGTAAATGTAACTGTACATTAGACTTGCAACCACAACACTACTATGTATGGGACATGCTTAACAAGTAGACTACAGAACTTATTTTATTCACAGTGCATGCCGTGTTGGCCTTGTGCTAATGCTGGATTTGCACGCACTGTATGTACACTCAATTGTAGTGCGCTTATGATATTTTAAGAATGTGTTAATCAATTTCTGTGTACTGTATGTTCACTGAGACTGTACATGTCACATGTGTTGTGTGTGGTAGACATCTTAAATACATTGCTTGTAGGATACAGTCAATATGCATGTACATATGTACATTAAAAACTTTATTATAAAGGTGAATGATGTGGTGTGCGCAGTGGAGGGTACTGAAGTCAATGTCAACAGTATCTCTTCATTCAGTGACACAGAGGCTATTGCAAAGGTAAATTGAGAGCAGGGAGTATTATGCACTTGCATCTATACATGTACAGTGTATGTACATAAACAAGCTGACTGGAAGTAAGCATGTATGAGATCGTAGTCTGGATCAGGTGAAACATTGAAGATAGATTAATTGAGGCTATCGTTGAGGAGTTGTACATGTACACTGTACAGTATGAGGTGACATATTTTTAACTTCACTGTTTGTGCCAACGCCAGGGTATTGAAAGTCAATGGTCTGAAGCTGCTTGAATGGATTTTGTGTTTTAGTGAGCATACCGTACCTTAAAACTGTAAGTATTAAAAACGCGTTGTAGGTTATTTTGGCTTCCAAGCTTCATTGTTATTGTATGTCCAGCTAAAGATTATAACTAATATATTATGCGTCATGTTCGCTAGGAATAAATATCCCTTCCCCACCTCTATGAAAAAGTGTGCTATTTTATGTGCCTATCAATGTTACCTGTACTGTATGTGAGACCCCCTCCCCTCGCTGTTTATGGTTGGGATTTGAACTTTATTAAATCAAGCAGCCTTTATTTGTGCTTTTACATCTATACACATGTATCCGCTCGCATGGTTAACGCGATGTTTTAGTTATGGAACATACATTAGTCAGTTGACAGAGCATGAATACTTCTCAATGTGAGTATTTGTATAAAGTGTAGTGTACATGTACACGTAACGTACACTACAGGTAGCTCAATCAGATGCACAATTATACATGTAGTAACCCAGGATCCTATACCCTGTCAGTGCCTAATGGCAATACAAGATGAGCTAGTCACCTATACATGTACACAAGACGAGTTAGTCCCCTAAATCATCAGCTACATGTACATATACACTGTTTTTACTCCATTTCTAAAACATACTGGTAAACTGAAATTCCCTAGACAATGACAACCATGTCTCTAGTAATGTGTCAAATCCCCACCCCCAATCTCCGCTTTTCTCTGCGGGAATGGAATGTCTCATGCAATATTGTTGGCAAATTACTTACAGTTTATCGGACTGTGCGTTTTACTGATTGTAATTAATATTTTTATTTGGCATGGAGAGCATGTACATGTATCTCTCTCTGTACATATTTTACTAGGTAGTAAATACGTAAAAATGAGTATACTGAATAATAAGGACACGTTCTGAGTGACACGTTCTGAGTTGTTGTCAGGCTTGATTGTCTTAACTTCTAGCCATGTTCATCGCTTCACTTAGCATCTTCATGTTTCTGTCACAAGATCCAAGAGGAACACATGTATGTATGTAGCTTCTGTTGCACATGTGCCTTAGTCTGCGACAGAGCTTCACATGAGCTGGCGGGATAAAAATGGCAGGGTAGTATAATTTCCTGCAGTACCATGTTACCAAACATGGTTCAATGATGGATGAACCAAAACAGTACAAAATACCATGTACCTTCATTTCTAAATGACCTCTGTAAGCTGTGAAGAAGTGACCTGTGTTGCAAATACATGTAGGTACATAAACACATTTGAGGTGTGAAAGAGATGGTACACAAAAATTCTGTGTCTAGTGCAAAGTATGACTATTGTAAGGTCAATACACCACCTTCCAGAATGGATACTCTTTGCAATTTTTGATTTGGTAAATACCAGAGATGCAGCGTATCCTCCACACACTGTGTATTAATGTCTGTACTGCCAGAGAACTGTATTTTGCATCACAGCATAGATGTTTTCTGATCTCTGTAACACAACACTGTGTTAATGTTATAAGAGATTCAGCGTTTTAATATGCAATCTGATTATATACTGTATTTGCATGTATTTGCATGATTGTTTTTATGTGCTGTTTTCATTTATCTGTACAATATATTGTACTGTACTTCCAACTTGAGTTGATGATAACTTCAGTGTTGGGATTGCTTTTTGTAATTGTGTTACATTTAGGATTTGTAAAAACGATTTGATTTTGTAATTTCCTTGGGATACCATTATCCACACCATAACCAAAGATCAACCAGCTGGTGATGCTGGGCTGCAGGAGGATGTAAGGATAAATCTAACACACTAATAGTACGAGCTGCAGGCTGTCAAAGATAGACTGTAGCTACTTTGCCTGTTGAAACTTACATGTACATGTAGATTTATATGTGCATGTAAAGTAGGTACATGTTATAATGCACCAGGCATTTCATGAATAAATATTGAAACCTCGTGTGTAAATGATAGCAGAGAATCGTGATTAATCCTGGTAGTTGTGATTGCGATAACAATTGGTACAAGATATTATATAGGAATTGGCACTATCATGAAAAACTGTGGACAACACATTAGTCACTAGAGAGTAGTTAGTTGGAGATTGATTTCAAATTTGATATATCACACTGAAACATGTCCATTTGAGGATTGCAATCCCCAGATTAACAACTTACTACACTAAAATCAATATGTTGTAATAATGATGATGTGTATGCCTTTCATTATAGGAATATCAGATCTCGGCTTGTGAAAGTGAAATTAGTGGCCTTGAGAACTCTGTAGTAACAAGAATTGTTGCTCGTGACATTATATGATGCAAATTTGCAATTCGTGCAGATTGTTATAATATGCTTGTATTCGTTCATGGGCATGTATTATTGCATGGCCCCATTGTCAATAACCAATTGCTCAGGAACATCAGTATGAATCGAATGTACCAACAACACTATCAGAAGCTTATTGATACCAAAAAGCGTATTAATATGATTGTAATGGTGTATCGTTATTCCGTTATGGAGTGCACTAATGACAAGACAACAATTTAGCGACAACGCAATTTACTCATGAAAAAATACTTTACTCAACCTTAAGTCTCCTGAGAAAGAAACAAAAGTTACAGAAAAATATATTTCTATGTGTTGTACACATTCTTGGTAGTAAGAATGAAGTGATGTTGTAGAGAGTATTATATTAGTGCATGGCATTGTAGAATAATGTGAAGTGATTTAAATATAAGAAGAGGGCTATAATCCTGTATATTCTACACAACAACTACACCTACAATAAACTTTATCATCTTCTGATCCTGCAAATCTGAAGGAACGTTTTTACTAACATCATAAACACACACACATGCAGCACAATAACACACAACTACTGTGCACTAATATTTTTTCATAATTGAATGATAGCTACATGTAGGGATGCACAAAACCTCTACTTTATATCAAATAATCAACTATATACATTACTTAACATTTTTGATTGTCAAGTGTTGTATTGTATTTGATATATTTAATACAGTTGATTCTATTGTTGGAATCATAAAAGATGTAAAGACTCATTTATTGTATGCAAAAAATCATGCAAGAGATACATGTATCTTCCGAGCATTTCTTGATAGATGCAACATACAAGCTAAATAATGACCATGCACTGTGCGGATAGCTGCCTCTGAAAGTAGAACCAGAACATGGTCCAGATCTTTCAACAACACAATTCTACAGTGCATTACATGCATGTCTGATAAGGAAATGATAGAAAGGGATGTACTTAGCGAAGATATAGCAAATGCAGTTCTATAAATGTGTCTTTTTCATACTCATACATTAAGAGGGAAATTTCTATTGAGAAAGTACGTATTAGGAGTGACAGATTATGTTGGACAAAGTTTGTATACTCCAAGAATGAGATTGAGTACCAACAACACTATCAGGAGCTTAATTATTGATACCAAATGAAGCCAGTTATTGACCACCTGAACACAGCAAATAACTGGCTGGATGTAATAATCAATGCTTTTTCATTTGTCAATTAGCAATTTGATGTTGTCTAAAACCTGAACATGTTGGTACTGAGAGCAATATATTATAATAATGGGAAGGTCTTTTAGCAGTGTAACACTTACCTGCCAGTGTACATGTGCGCGATCGATGAATTTGCGTGATCCATCAATAGAGCTGCGCAATCAAATGATCCATCCATGCATGGCATACGTGACAATCGATAGCTTTCGCAGGCGCTAAACATTAACGAACGCGTGCTTCATTTTTACTAGACACCTTTGCGCTCAGTATGCATGGATCCAGCATTTAAGAAAGATTGCCAACGATACAGCTGTTCAACGAAGAGCGTCTTTCTAAGCGAAAAGCGATTGTGAACCATTTTCAACTACTTGAAGACAAAGTTAACCCACACTTCAAGTTCTGGGTAAAAAGTAGAAAATTCCAACTTGCTGATCTATCAGGGCTTGGGCTCTATCAAGTGTTTGTGGACAGAAAGATGCAGTAAGTTTAGTTCTGGAAATACAACTGTAGCTGTAAAGCAATATTCTACGTACATATATGTGTTATGATAGCTCAAGGCTTCTAGCTTTGATGAACAACGGTCTGATCATGGAACTTACTTATTTTTAAGTGTATTTAGGAGTGACTATAGAAGGTTTATTCAAGAGTTTGTGTAAAAACTGCCGTGTTTGCCAGTTAAAACAGCCTGAGCTTACCATGCGACCATTACAACTAAATTGAACTAATCATTGAGAAAAACATACATGTACTTGACAGGGTCCAAGTTGATATTAATAACCTTACGGAACGTAAGTACTAAGGTCTTCAATCTATGGTTATTGTAACGTTCTATTATATCCCTCTGTGAACGGCTTGAGCCATGTATCTCCTTTGTTTCAATTACTAACTAGTCTCAACTATATTCTACTGGGTAAGGTTGCCACCAAACTTCTGGTTTTTTTTTTTTTTTTTTTTAAAGTACCATTTTTCATTACAGTAGCCTTTATAAACAGTTACTAGTATCGTTATGGCTGAGAAAGTGGGCGGTGGTACGACTCCAACCGAGAACGGTTCTTTCAGAGATAATATATGTTATCTCTGGTACAGGGCACCATCCATTCTGTTATTTCATCCATCTGTGAACGACGGTGGGGAGCAAGCAAAGGGGTAGGGCATATATATATACCCGCGTACCTGGGCATCGCTGCAGGAGAGAAAAGCTACTGAGTCCCAGTGATGCCCGGCCCTAGCTTGGCCCGGCCACAGCCCAGGTATGCTCTACCCAGTGATGCCCGGCCCTAGCTTGGCCCGGCCACAGCCCAGGTATGCTCTACCCAGTGATGCCCGGCCCGGCCACAGCCCAGGTATGCTCTACCCAGTGATGCCTGGCCATCGGCCCGGCCACAGCCCAGGTATGCTCTACCCAGTGATGCCCGGCCCTTGGCCCGGCCACAGCCCAGGTATGCTCTACCCAGTGATGCCCGGCCCTAGCTTGGCCCGGCCACAGCCCAGGTATGCTCTACCCAGTGATGCCTGGCCCGGCCACAGCCCAGGTATGCTCTACCCAGTGATGCCCGGCCCTTGGCCCGGTCACAGCCCAGGTATGCTCTACCCAGTGATGCCCGGCCTGGCCACAACCCAGGTATGCTCTACCCCTATGCGTGATCTCTGGCCCCGCCGTCGTTCACAGCTGAAAAGAGCCGTTTTTAGTTTGAGTCGTACCACTTTAATATCTATGGTAGTACCATTGGAAGCTGCGGTTTGAAGGTCTGGGTACGAGACACACACACACACACACACACACACACACACACACACACACACACACACAGGCTGTTTTAATGAAATTGATCTGAAAAAGAATTTTATTTTTTATTTTTTTATTTTTGGGGGCTGTATATGTAAGTCCTTTAAAAAGCTACATCCCATTATCCCTGAGTGAAGATATGCACATGAAGCTGGCACACACACACATACATATACACATACATACATATACACATGCATCCACACACACATACACACAGCTCATCCTATAACAACAATTGATTTATCACATAATTTCCTCGTAATGTTATAACGTTAGGTAGGAGGAGCAAGGCAGCATGTAAATGTGATAGAGGTCATGGCATCCCCAGCTTTTCTGGAAGGGGGGGGGGGGGGGGGGGGGGGGGGGGGGGGGGGGGGGGCAGGATAGGGCAAGGGGTGCCATTTGACAGCCGCGAATACGCTGGGTGCCATTTGACAGCCGCGAATATGCTGTCCGCTTTCGGCCGATTCAATGGAAACATTCAGATCATGTAATGCTCCCCTGTGCAGGCTTATTGTGACTGGGTCATCAGGTCTATATAGCTATGCCTCCTTGTGCACCAATATCCTGTGGTGTTGTTACAACGACCCAGGCCAATGTAAGTGTGAAAACGCATGTCTCATGTTCCTCTGTATGTTACCATGGTGCTCTGCATGTTACCATGGTGCTCCTCACAGGTGTGTCAGGAAAGCATAAAGATTCCTGGTATCCAGTACAATGCTGGGGTCTTCCCTGTGTGGTCTGTGACCAACTCCGATCCACTGCTGCCAAGGTCACATACAGAGCACTCAGTGAATCAGTCATTAGGTTTGTGCCTACTCAGCATATGCAGGATGGAACTGTGCCCTATGGCACAGGGGCACCAGGACTGGGAACTAGTCCCTTCCCCTAGCCTCATCAGGACTGGGGACTAGTCCCTTCCCCTAGCCCCATCAGGACTGGGGACTAGTCCCTTCCTCTAGCCCCACCAATATTTTTTCAGTTGAGACACTATTCACAAATTACAAAGTTATTAAATAGATCTGGGCGTTAATGAATTGTCAGAATGTGCTGCTGTGATGGTCATACATGTATGATGTCATTTACCCCTCTCCAAATTTGGTTCCCCTGCCCCTGGTATAAGGTGTCCTCCCACACACAATGTGTACACATTGGACCACACATACATTGGACCATACATACATTGGACCACACATACATTGGACCATACATACATTGGACCACACATACATTGGACCATACATACATTGGACCATACATACATTGGCACATACATTGGACCATACATACATTGGACCACACATACATTGGACCACACATACATTGGACCATACATACATTGGACCATACATACATACATTGAACTGTACATACATTGGACCATACATACATTGGACCACACATACATTGGACCATACATACATTGGACCACACATACATTGGACCATACATACATTGGACCACACATACATTGGACCATACATACATTGGACCATACATACATTGGACCATACATACATTGGACCACACATACATTGGACCATACATACATTGGACCACACATACATTGGACCACACATACATTGGACCATACATACATTGGACCACACATACATTGGACCATACATACATTGGACCATACATACATTGGACTATACATACATTGGACCACACATACATTGGACCACACATACATTGGACCATACATACATTGGACCACACATACATTGGACCATACATACATTAGACCATACATACATTGGACTATACATATATTGGACCACACATACATTGGACCATACATACATTGGACCATACATACATTGGACCACACATACATTGGACCATACATACATTGGACCACACATACATTGGACCATACATTGGACCATACATACATTGGACCATATATACATTGGACCACACATACATTGGACCACACATACATTGGACCATACATACATTGGACCATACATACATTGGACCATACATACATTGGACCATACATACATTGGACCATACATACATTGGACCATACATACATTGGACCACACATACATTGGACCACACATACATTGGACCACACATACATTGGACCATACATACATTGGACCATACATTCATTGGACCACACATACATTGGACCATACATACATTGGACCATACATACATTGGGACCACACATACATTGGACCGCACATACATTGGACTATACATACATTGGACCATACATACATTGGACTATACATACATTGGACCACACATACATTGGACCACACATACATTGGACCACACATACATTGGACTATACATACATTGGACCATACATACATTGGACCACACATACATTGGACCATACATACATTGGACCATACATACATTGGACCACACATACATTGGACCACACATACATTGGACCACACATACATTGGACCATACATTCATTGGACCATACATACATTGGACCACACATACATTGGACCATACATACATTGGACCACACATACATTGGACCATACATACATTAGACCATACATACATTGGACTATACATACATTGGACCACACATACATTGGACCATACATACATTGGACCATACATACATTGGACCACACATACATTGGACCATACATACATTGGACCACACATACATTGGACCATACATTGGACCATACATACATTGGACCATATATACATTGGACCACACATACATTGGACCACACATACATTGGACCATACATACATTGGACCATACATACATTGGACCATACATACATTGGACCATACATACATTGGACCATACATACATTGGACCACACATACATTGGACCACACATACATTGGACCACACATACATTGGACCATACATACATTGGACCATACATTCATTGGACCACACATACATTGGACCATACATACATTGGACCATACATACATTGGACCACACATACATTGGACCGCACATACATTGGACTATACATACATTGGACCATACATACATTGGACTATACATACATTGGACCACACATACATTGGACCACACATACATTGGACCACACATACATTGGACCATACATACATTGGACCATACATACATTGGACTATACATACATTGGACCATACATACATTGGACCACACATACATTGGACCATACATACATTGGACCATACATACATTGGACCACACATACATTGGACCACACATACATTGGACCACACATACATTGGACCATACATTCATTGGACCATACACTGTACATACATTGGACCACACATAAATTGGACCACACATACATTGGACCATACATACATTGCAACGCACATACATTGGACTATACATACATTGGACCATACATACATTGGACCATACATACATTGGACCATACATTCATTGGACCATACATACATTGGACCACACATACATTGGACCATACATACATTGGACCATACATACATTGGACCATACATACATTGGACCACACATACATTGGACCACACATACATTGGACCATACATACATTGGACCATACATACATTGGACCACACATACATTGGACCACACATACATTGGACCATACATGAATTGGACCATACATACATTGGACCATACATTGGACCATACATACATTGGACCATACATACATTGGACCACACATACATTGGACCATACATTGGACCATACATACATTGGACCATATATACATTGGACCACACATACATTGGACCACGGACCATACATACATTGGACCATACATACATTGGACCATACATACATTGGACCATACATACATTGGACCATACATACATTGGACCATACATACATTGGACCATACATACATTGGACCACACATACATTGGACCATACATACATTGGACCGCACATACATTAGACCATACTACATTGGACCATACATACATTGGACCATACATACATTGGACCATACATTCATTGGACCACACATACATTGGACCATACATACATTGGACGCACATACATTGGACTATACATACATTGGACCATACATACATTGGACCACACATACATTGGACCACACATAAATTGGACCACACATACATTGGACCATACATACATTGGACGCACATACATTGGACTATACATACATTGGACCATACATACATTGGATGCACATACATTGGACTATACATACATTGGACCATACATACATTGGACCATACATACATTGGACCATACATACATTGGACCATACATACATTGGACCCACTACATTGGACCATACATACATTGGACCATACATACATTGGACCATACATACATTGGACCACACATACATTGGACCATACATACATTGGACCACACATACATTGGACCACACATACATTGGACCACACATACATTAGACCATACATACATTGGACCATACATACATTGGACCATACATGTACATACATTGGACCATACATACATTGGACCATACATACATAGTACCATACAGCATTTGTACAATGTATGTACATATGTACGGTTCAATGTATGTGTATGTATGATCCAATGTGTAGTGTACATGTATAATTAATCTCTTTACTTTTCAGAACTTTACTGTAACTTTAGCTCCTGCACCTTCTGTTGCCCCTGGTACTAGCTACTGGATGAAGGCGATGAAAAATTATGTATTTGTTCTGCTTACGCTGTTGTTGTGGTGGTAGTGTGTGTGTATGTGTGTGTGTGTGTGTGTGTGTGTGTTTGTGTATGTGTGTGTTTGTGTTGTGTGTTTGTGTGTGTGGTGTGTTTAGTTCACAATTCTCTCTCCATCATGCAGCCAACATATTCTTGAAGAGTTTATAGTGTGCTAAGGAACAGTGTAAAACTGAAATTGAACTGACATTGAAATCTAAAATTAACTGTACATAATTATACTGTGATGTGAACTTACTGTACATTGAGTTGAAGTGAACTATGACATTGCTGATATGGAACAAATGCTAGAATACACTAGTGTGGTTGCACAATTACATGAGACAACCCTCCCCTGCTCCTCCCCCTCCCCTCCTCCCCCCCTCCCTCCTCCCCCTCCCCTCGCTCCCCCTCCCCTCCTCCCCCACCTCCCCTCCTCCTCCCCCTCCCTCCTCCCCCTCCCCTCCTCACCCCTCCCCTCCGCCACCTCCCGCTCCTCCCCTCCTCCCCCTCCTCCCCTCGCCTCCCACCTCCCCTCCCGCCCCCCTCCCTCCCCCTCCCCTCCTCCCCCTCCCCTCCTCCCCCTCCCCTCCTCCCCCTCCCTCCTCCCCTCCGCCCCCCCCTCCTCCCCCTCCCCCCTCCCCTCCTCCCCCTCCCCCCTCCCTCCTCCCCCTCCCCCTCCTCCCCCTCCCCTCCTCCCCCTCCTCCCCCTCCCCTCCTCCCCCCCTCTTCTCCCCTCTATCCCCCTCCCCATTCTCCTCCCCCCTCCCCCTCCCCTCCTTCCGCCTCCCGTCCTCCTGCTCCTCCTATCCTCCCTCTGCTCAGCTATTCTACCATACGTGGAGAAGTCTTGGACCAAATCAATCCATATCCACATTCTATAGTTTTTGATTCCTCTCATTGACTAGTGACACAGTACACTGGCCACAGGAAGGAGTAGTATGTTTGGACTGGGAGCAAGTATATACATGTGACCATATCATTGCCGTGTACGTAATCGAAGCCATGGGTACCCAGGCCACCCACATCACATCAGAAGGTACAACAATGTGATGTGGGTCAGCTGCAGCTTACTATTACAAAGACACAGGTGTAAAGACTTCAGAGCAAGTAAGATGTGGTCATTGCCATGTAATCAAAGCCACAGAATTATTTAATTTGGATTTCCCTTTATGGGGATTTTTCCCTAGGGAAAATAACATTTTTGTTCCAATGTAGGTGAAATCGTTTCCCATTTTCCCATGGGTTGAATTGATTGTGTGTGTGTGTGTGTGTGTGTGTGTGTGTGTGTGTGTGTGTGTGTGTGTGTGTGTGTGTGTGTGTGTGTGTGTGTGTGTGTGTGTGCAAAGAGAGAGAGAGAAGGCGTTTTTTTGGCACGTAAGCTGATGTACGCCAACACGCCGGTATTAGGAAATCGGCACGCCACTAATAGTGCACGATGGGGTGTCGTAGTGACACGGACCTACGTCACATGGCACCGGCATTCAGGTGTTAAGGGGTGCTCTTTTCAAAAGTACATCCGACATGGCCAAGAAGAGCGCGGCTTCTCTCTGTCGACGAGATCTGTAGCTACCTTCTCGTGAAGCTCCCAGATCTGGAGGGTGAAAACTATCGAAGCGTTCATGTAGAAACGTCTCCCCGTTAACCTTGTGAAAGCGGAACGCTTCGATAGTGATGCAGCTGACCAATGACGACATACGTGAACTGACCGCCCGCCTCGGGGAAAGAAAGGCTATCAAACGCCTTATCGACTCATCTCCCGACGTGAGTTTCTGCGCGCGGTGTTAACCCGCTGTGTCGCTCCGCTTATTCACTCGGAGGTCCTGTGGCGCCTTTCTGGCGGGAGTCTGCCTTGTCGTCAGTTAGACGTTAGCCAGTAGCAGGTTTTAGCTGTTCAGGAATCTGTAAGATGCCTTTGTGGGCGGGCGTGACCACACCCAAAGCATTTACATGTAACCCTAGGCTGAATAAGGGGGCAACCATCTCCTGTACACACAAAACACACACACAACACACATGTACACACACGTACACACACGCACCAATGCTCTGTGTATCGTTACTTGTAGTACCACCTACTACTGGACCACAAATATCAGCGTTTTGGTCTGCAAGCTTCCCCAGCAACAATGATACCACACCAACGGTAAATCTCTTTATTCATTACCCCTCTCTCTCATCTCTCTCCTCCTCTCTCTCCTCTTCCTTCTCTCTCTCTCACTCGTCTCCCATCTCTCCTGTCTCTCATCCTCTCCTCTCGTCTCCTCCTCTCCCATCTTCTCTCCTCTCCTCCTCTTTCTCGCATCTCCTCTCTCTCTCTCTCCATCCCCCTCTCTCTCTCTCTCTCTCCCTTGCTCTCCTCTCATCGCTCTCATTATCTGCTCTCTTCTCCTCTCTCTCTCTCTCTCTCCTCTCTCTCTCTCCTTCCTCCCCATGCCAGCTCTCAAGGAATACTAACATGTGTAGTGTTGTCGTAATGTTAGCATATAGTGGTGATGTCATCTGTTAGTATAATGGTGATGTCACAACTAATGCTGCTATCCAATTTTTGTAACTATACTTACCCCCAGTTGCCCCCACAGTTTTACATTGCTGTGAGCAGCAGCAGCGGCGTTCACAAGACCACACCCCCTGACCATTCAAAAGGTCCCCAGGCCGCCATGCATCCAGTGGTTCAATTACGTGCGCCTACAGTTGCAGCCCCTGCAGTTCCTCCTCGCATGCTTCCAGTCACACCCCCTAACATCCGCTCATGTGGGCTTTCGGTCACGCCCCCTCCAGTCCAAATGTGCACGCCCCCTCCAGTGCCAGTGGCCATGCCCCTTCCAATAGCAGCACCTGGGAGCAGCAGCTGCTGGATAAAGGCGTTCAAAATACCCGACTTCTCCTTCAGGACCCAGCAGGCCTGGAGTCATCTTGGTCACCAGTTCCCTGCACACCTCCGTGTACTCCTCTGACGTTGGGTACTTGGTGTGGGTCCATATGTGGTGGGCTATGTACGTCACAATGGAGTCATCACCAAAGGGGCCAGCAGCGACATTGTGACGTACATAGCCCACCACATATGGACCCACACCAAGTACCCAACGTCAGAGGAGTACACGGAGGTGTGCAGGGAACTGGTGACCAAGTACCCTGTGCTCAAGGACACCACAGGGACTGCTTATGTAAGTGGTTATTATTATTAATAACAGATTGCATAAGATTTAGTTATTTAAGGGGTTATTGTTGATTATGTAAGAGGTTATTCGATTGTTGATTATGTAAGAGGGTATTTGAGTGGTTATTAAAGAGGTTATCTAAGTGGTTATTATTTATAATAACAGATTATGTAAGAGGTTATTGATTTTAATAACAGATTATGTAAGAGGTTATTGATTTTAATAACAGATTATGTAAGAGGTTATTAATTTTAATAACAGATTATGTAAGAGGTTATTTAAGTAGTCATGCAAGGCATTTGGACATGTAGATATGGGAATAGTGGTATGGGAATGTGACTGGTCATGCATCAAGGTTCCATCCAGCTATCTGCTGAAGGCTTGATATGTGAGGGAGAAGGAGGAGACGAGGGATCCCATGACATGTCTCCCTAATTGCAACCAAAGTTCAAGAACCTTCGCAGACCGAACAGAGGAAGAGGGCGGGGCAGGGAGGGGGGCCAAGAAAGCAGCGGCTCGGGTCTCCAGATGGGTGTGGTCGATGGAGGGGGAGAAGGCCCCGAGATTGACTTTAGTGAAAGTGAACCTGAGGAGGATGACAAGAGCAACATATTGTGTGGGGACATTTATTCCATCACACACCCCCACTAGGAGGGTACACCGGGGGAGAATGGGGAACCCGCCATGAAGAAGATGAGGGGGTCTCCGGACCAGTCAACTACTATTGTACATGAAGCTGCACATGCCTCCCGGGGGGATGAGTTTGGCCCCCTGCACCGAAGCACACATGGCCCCCCGGGGGATGGATTTGGCCCCCTTCACATTGAGGAGATGAGCAGTTTGTGAGTTGATGACAGCTGGATGTGTGCATGTACTAATGGTGGGCGTGGTCTTTGTCCTCTGTGGGTGTGGCCTTTCTCCTTGTAGCTACAATGATTCCTCCATCTCCTCTTACCAGGATGGTTGGCCTGATGTTAAGATCAAAGTGAGCCTTTGTGTATGTGTGGGTTAAAAACTTTAGTTTAGGACTCCCGTGTGTCTATGGTGTGTGTATGTATGTGTGTGTGTGTGTGTATATATGGGCGTTTTGTGCGTGTGTGTGTGTGTGTGTGTGTATGTGTGTATGTATGTACATATATGTGTGTTTTGTGCGTGTGTGTGTGTGTATGGTGTGTGTGGGGTATGATATTGGGTGTGTGGAGGGTAATACATTTAGTGAGTGTAGTGTTGTCTTGGAAGTTTTGCTTCAGGGGTGTTGGAAAATAGCTTGTAGCTTGCACCATTGAAGGTGTTGTCACCTGACGTGCCATCAATACCCCATGTTGTCACCTGTAGGTGCACAGGATATCTTAGCTGCAAGTTTGCTGTAAATTTAGTTTGTGCACTGTTGCTAACTTCTTGTAATCTCTGCAGATGCCTGCTTTGGAGGAGACATGAGAGAGACATATTGTGTGTTGCCAGTGTCTTGTGTATCTATTTGGTCCTGTTGTATCATCATCACCACATCCATCACCATCCTCTGCATGGCAGAGTTTGAGCTAACACTGTTATGTTGCGTCTATCTATAGCCTGGCCTGACTTGGGCTGGGCACTAGTTGAAACACGTAATTAAATTCTCCCTTTGAACCTGGTTCATTGCCATGGAGATATTATATGGCGAGAAAGTATATGTCCATTTGTATCCATCCGTCCTTGCTGTCTTGGGATTGTTAATCAAATGCACGGTGAATTAATCATTGTTAACACCGGTTCCACGAGAAACGAGCATTTTTTTTGTAGAACACCATTTTTTGAAAAATAGTCGGAAACGGGTATTTTCCAGTTTAATAACATAATATGGTATTTCAACCCTCGCTGAGTACGCTGGCGATGTTTTTAACTTCTTGTCTAACTTTCAAACTTACCTGCATGCGTTTAAAGACACGCGGTTCATTATTTTTCATTTGTCGCGATACGAAAAATACACTTTTTTTTGAGGCTATTTTGTAATGATCTGATCATGCCGTTTCATAACAATCGAACTTATTTGTATATTATAGCTTTCTTACGTTCAGAGTATGTTCTGTTTGCTCACAAAACCGCCGAAAAACTTCCTTCACTGGTTCCCAGACCGTGATTACGAATACGTCATTGTTACTACATGTAAACAAATGTCGCTCGCTTGTTCAAGTACACATAAGAAACCCGTGTGTGACAAGTGCGATGCTGGGACTAATTGCACGAAGTGTTGTACATGCCAACCCCGTACACGTGGTCGCCCGAAGAAGGTTAGCGCAGTGCAGGAAACGCCTCAGGCTCAGCGATTAAATCCCAAGCGCCTTGCTACATGCACGTTACATTCTGCTGCTGAGCCGGATTCTGATCTTGATACGGCGCGTAATGAGGAATCCAGCAACGATGCGTCATCGCAAGAACGCATTCGTCAGGTATTAAAGCTAATGGGTTGCGATGAGTACGAGAGTTGTGTACGAACGCTGCCTAGCATCGAAATTAGGCGGCATGCAGAATGCGCGAGTGACAAGGAGATCGACCACGCCAGTATGACCCGACTACAGAATGTATTTTGGAAGGGAATCAAGGCGTGGGCACATGTTCTTCTACCTAACTTGAGACTCAATGAGGGCTCAAAAAAGGTATTCAACCTCCGATCTCTTGCTACTCCTGCTCATGAATCCACTCACATTGATACAGCTGATACCCATGTGAACACTCAAGTTGTAACCACCATCAGGGACATGCTATACGGAGAGAAACTGCTTACATCGTACAATTCCAGGATGCTTCTTGTGACCTTGGTGAATGTTCCGATATCATATGTGGCATCTCTTTTGTCTCTCAGCAAACACTATGCAGCTAGGTTGATGTTCCAGGCTAAGATTGACAAGGCATACTTAGATCATGGCATTAAGATTCAACAATTCTGCAAAACACACTCTCGGGTTCCTAAGGATGTCATAGAATGCGCTGTTGAATTCATCTATTGTGAGGAAAACATCAGCAGGTTAGCATGGGAGGCTAAAAAGCGTGCTCCAAACAAAAGCCAGAAGTGGAGGAAGCTCGAGAATGTATTTGCCATGAGGTCTCTTGTTTTGAAGAAAGACATAGCCACAATGTATGATGAGTACGTTTCCAAGCAAAATGATGCATTACCTGGAAAGGCACACATAAGCAAATCGCTGTTTTACACCATTGTGAAACATATCACCGGTGGTGGTAAACAACAAGAGGCACGTGCTGGGGTGGATTACATCAAAGTAAATTTTCACATTGATAACTTTATCATTGTAGATAAAGTGATCGACGCACTTGCACCACCATCAGATATAGACCAGACGTTGCGAAATGAGCTCTGTGGCCTCCGTAAAGATGTCTATACCTTTCTTAGCTACGGCTATGCCTTGCATGCAAGAGAAGGGGTGAAGTCATCAGAGATACATGACAACATGGAACATCAGTCTCAAGAACATGAAGCTTTGCAATTCAAAGCATATCAAGAGCTGGAAGAGTTGGTGTCACAGCCCGAAGATCTTGACCAACCAGCAATACAGGAGGCTATAGTTACCATGGTTAGAAGCCAGCTCAACTGTTGTGCTCAGGCCAATGGATCTGTGGTGGACCAGAGCAACAGTGCTACAACACACTCTCCTGTGTTTGCATTGGACCTGGTACCAAACAGGAAGCCCAACAAAAACCCAAAAGCTGGTGGTCGTCTTGAGTGCAGTGCCTGCCGAAGTCCTTTCCTATTCTTTGATAGGTTGAGGCATGTGGCTGTGACCAAACTTGATGTAAACCCTACCAGGCTGCCTGAAATAGCAGATTTACTTCTTGCCATACACCAATGCGAGCGTCGTTCATACAGGTATATGGCTCACGTAATGCAAGCTGCTCAACAGGCCTACAAAATGAAACTTGCCATTGCTGAGATGGACTCGAATACCGCCTACATAGTGTATGACTTCAAACAGAAGTTTCTAGCAAAGGGGTTTCGAGAAGGAGGCGACTCCTATTATGGTAAAAAAGGAATGTTGTGGTGGGGAGCTGGTGTTTTCATAAAGTCTGCCACTGCACAAGAGGACGTGACAAGCAGTCCACCTGCAAGTACTGATAAAAACTATGTGGAGATAGATTTTAGTTCAGAAGAAACACGTTTGATGAATCAGTTGGAGGCTGTGCAGAACATAGAACAGGATGCTAATGTCGATGAAGGTGATGGTTGTGCTCTGAGTGAGGATGAGGCGGCAAATTGTGAAGAAGATGAGCATGAGTGGAGTGAAGGACATGAATGTATGTGGGAGGAGGAAAGTGAACAGAAGTTGGATGAGTTTATTCAGCTTGAAGGAGATAGGCATCAAATGGAGGATGAGGAGGGAATTCAGTTTGATTGGGATGAAGGACAAAGGTATGAGTGGGGTGAAAGAAGCGAGCATGAGGTAATATCTGAGCAAGGGTTGGGAGGTGAGGGAAGTAAGGATCTGGTGAGAGGTAAAGGAAGTGAGGATGAGGTAGGGGGTAAGAGAAATGAGAGTGATGTATGTGGTGAGGGAAGTGAGGATGATGTGTGGGATAATGATGCGGTATGGGGTAAGAGAAGTGAGGATGAGGTAAGGGATGAGCAACAGTTGGGAAGTGAGCAGGGCAGTCAGCATGACATGGGGGCTGATGTTGAACAAGAAAATGACCAACAAATTCTGCACTTCTTTGATTGTATTGTGCAAGGAGAGCAGAAATGTGATAGCAATATTGTTCTCTCATGCTTTGAGGCTGCACTGCATGCTTTGAGGTGTCAGTTTCCTCATGTGAAAAAGTTGATAATCCAAAGCGACAATGCCAGAAATCTGGCTGGAAAGCAAACAAAACTACTTCTCCCTCACGTCTGTTCAGCTGCTGGTTTCAAACTAGTCGCATACTACCATAATGAAGCTCAGAGTGGAAAAGATGTATGTGACACTCACTTTTCTCACCAACAGACACACCTTGAAGCATACTTGAAGCACGGTGATGGTGGGCGGAAGATATCTACTCCAAAACAGCTGGCAGTGGCCTTGATGGAGAAGTCTATCACCAACACTACTGTGCTGCTGATAAAACCAAACTTCACTGCACCATATCGATCTGCTACGTGCCCTTCCATAAATGGGATCACTCAGTTCTATGCTGCTAAGTATACCACAACTGTTTTAAACCAGCAAACAGTTCTTTTTTACAATTGTCTTGGGCAGTCAATACCATCTCTTTGTGTAAATGTGCCGTCTTGCCATGCATTCTCACTCATTACCCCAATGGGTGAATATGGGATCAATTTCACAGGAGTAACGGTGTTACTGAATAGTGACAGTGATGACGCAAGCACCAAGGTGAGGGTGGTGAAGAACCGGTACGCAAAGAGGGCAACATGTAGTAGCAACAAGGAGCTGCAGAGAATGGAAGAGAGACAAGAATACGAGGAGACAATGAGACAAATAAGAGCTGTTTATCCTCAATGTTCGCAGTGTTTCTATCACTACAAGTCCCAAAAATTGCTTGATAAGCATGTCTGTGGTGGAGAGCAGCAATGCCAGGATGCACTTAGTACTGCCATGAGGCATGCTGATAAACTTCTGGCACAAATGAACTTCACTATTTCTGGTGCTATTAATAAAGCATCTCACATTGGCGCAAGTGATGCAGTTACATTTGCAACGTTTGAGCCAAATTTTTATTCTGGATGGGCCTACGTAAAGAGGAACATGCAACCAGAGCTCACAACAAGAGTGAAAACCATCATCAATGAATGCTGGAAAGCTGGGGAGAGCAAAGAGCAAGGTACAGCAAAAATATCTGCTGATGGAGTATTTTCCAGACTTGAAGAGATGGAGAAGCAAAAGGCCATTAGATTAAGTGAGCTTCCTTTGTCAGGAAAAATTCGTACAGTGTACCAAACTATTGGCCAGATGAGACAGGAGTCCATTTCTACTGGTGGATGCAAGCGTGTTAGTTCTCAATCTGAAGGTTTACATGGTACCAAGCAGAAGAAAGCTAGAGTTTCATTCGAGGAGCTCGACATTGCAAAGGACCTTTCTTTATGGAAGAAGCCTGAACTAGAGGCATATCTCTGCCATTATGGCATGAAGAAATCTGGAAACAAGCCTGAGTTAATCAAACGCATCCAAGAGCACAAGATTACTGTATAGCTACATTTGTATATACATGTATTTTGTCTTCGCGCATAACTGTACGTGCACTGTTAACCTAGTATTCATTGTTGTTTTTCTTGCTCGATCGTCGCGCTCGCGGAGCGATGCTACTACATGTATTGAATTGAATAGCATTACAGAATACTTACGCGCATGCGTAGTTCATTGCCTCTCCTCCCCGGACCGTTATAAAATACTGACACTTTTCTAAAACTCGTCTTTTCTCTTGTGTAGTCCTTGAGAGCCATTCTCTCAGTATGAAATTAGCATAATTGGTCCACAAATTAGTTTATTCCATGTTTTTTGGCATGAAAAATCCAACAGAAAAAAAGTGTACCGTTATCGGTAAAAGCACTTACCGGGTTCACTTTACGTGAACGTAGTAAAACATACAAGGCAGACACAAAGCTGAAAATTACACCAAACATCATAAATATGATTGGATTACAATAATATACACTATTTTTAACTTAAAACACGTTTCCGACTATTTTTCGAAAAACTCGGATCTACAAAACACCCCCTAAAAAATGCTCGTTTCTCGTGGAACCGGTGTTAAACAAATGCAGTAGTGTTCCGGTTCGGACCGAACCGGTATCCCGGTATCGAACGGTTCGAGGTTCGACTCGGTTCGATGTTCGGTTCGAATATCTTTCGAACATCTCATTAAAAATTCATTGCCTTGTATACCAGCGCCGCGAATTCATAATGATGATTGGTTTTGTGGTTTTAGTTTATTTTATGTACAAGTACATGTAGTCAGGTATACGTAAGAACTGTACGATAGAATACTGTACTTACAGTAGCTAGCGCTCGCCCGGGAGTCGGGACATTACAGTGATTACACTTATGCATGTATGACGTATGCTTCCTCAATGTGATTAAAAAATTGCAGCGTAATTCCCAAAAGTTCAAAGTGGTCTATGTTTCTTAACTTTCTTTTAAGAAACAGTTGATTCGGCACTGATTCGCGCGATCACGCGCGAATCAGTGCCGAATCAACGGTCATACAAAATTAACTTAACCAGTAAATTTCGTTGATAATTTTTAAGTACGAACCGTTCGAAGTTCGGTTCGAATTAAGTCGGTTCGGTTCGATGTTCGGTTCGAATGGATCGAACCGGAACACTAAAATGCACGGTGAACTAATCATTAATCATTGCTAATCAATCAACGTGTATGCTATTCCGTAACGCAACAGAATTAATTGAATGTGAAATGGGATACTAAAACCTTGGGACAGCCTACCTGCATGAGAGATGTTTTCGCAGGGCCAGATCTCGAGAGGGATGGCACCTTTGTCCCTGCTGTGTGAATACGCATGCCCACATGATTTGATTTCTACGCCACGTGTATGAAATTGTTGGATTCAACTCATCCAAGGGTTTGAGATGCTTCATCTCATGCATTTTTGTAGTGATATGACTGAGGACACCACAACACAATTTTTTAAAATTGTATTATTTATTTATCTAGCAAATATAAAGTATTTATGTCATAGGCGGCAGTTTGCACATCTACAAACAGAATATACCATTTTTGATAATTTTTTGAGTGATGGAGTCCTCACAATTCATATAGCAAATGCAATAGTACACATTCATTTATTCTTGCATGTGTCGTGGTGTCGTGCACGTGTCAGCCTATATCTATTGGTACACGTTTATGTCTAAAGCCCTGGATGTCATCCTGGGGAGTACAATGAAAGGTTTCCGCCATTCAGGGGACCTATTATACATTTTACGGTACAGACATTCAGCAGGGCTGAGGTACAACCTTTTGATACTCAGCTCATTAAAAAAAAAAGCCTAATACATACGTTTATGAATAAATTATGCACCTGCCAGTTAAAGAGCGTATAAATTTATAAAGTACACATCATAATCAGACCGATTTATCGTATATATGTTTAAATCCCAAGATGACCGCCGATGTATTGGCGATTTCGCGATATGCGTTAATACGTTTGGTTACTTGGCACGTAGCCGCACGTTATGTGGGGGCAATGAACACTGAGCAATTGTTCCTTCATAGTTGAGAGCAACTTCTGGACCTTACTCAATGTATGGTGCAGTTAGCTAGCCTCCTTGATGACTAATTAATCATATCAATCTCATTCCCATGCATGCATGCAACCCTCATCTCAGCCACCAGTACCAACCTCATCTCAGCCAGCCTCATCTGGTATGAGTCTATGACTTGAAAAAAAGCATGAAATGTGGGTCACAAAAAGTATGATTTATGATGAGCTCTAAAAGTAAATTATTTTACACCGTTCAAAAAGGCATACCGTAGTAGCCAATTATTTAAATATAGCTACGCCGCCGCTGCTGCTATTAATTTGTTTATAATTACATTTATGTTTTTACGTTGATTGTAATTTATCAATCCTAACCAATTTGAAGTTATGAATTAAAAATAGATAGCTGTGAGATCTACGATCAATAAAAGCTGTCATAATATAGATCTGACTTTACGAGGAAGTGTAAAGCTATGCTGAATGTACATGCACAGCTTAGCCTCAGCTTTGGTGGGTTAGAGCTCCGCTCCCTTGCACGGCACTCCCCAGCTGCCTTTATCTCTTCTTTGGCTGCTTCAGGGTGTGCTAGCCTAGGCAACGTCCACCTACAGAAGGCTGTGGCTTCATTCACAACCAGGTCTCCATGCTTGATTCTATAACAGTTGATGCAGCCCTAGCAGTCTCCCCATATCAACACACTTTGTCCATAAAATTGGACAATCACCTCTTCCAATCTCGGCTTCCCCAGTAAACAAGGCACACCTCTTCTCTGTCTCTGCTCCCCATGCAGGTTCTTGGATCTCAGTGATCCCTTCTACTGGCCTGGGTCTTCATCTCGATCCTGCTGAATGTCAGACAGCCATCAAATGGTGGCTTGGCCTTGCCACATCGAGAGGTTCCCTTTTGTCCTTTCTGTTCTGGTATCGCACTTGACCCTCTTGGACACCATGCCATCTCTTGCAGACATGGAGGGTTTTGTTGTTTCACGGCATAACAACCTTCGTGACACCATTGCCAACTTCTGCCGCCCAGCCCACCTTTCAGTGCAATTGTAAATGGCTATCCCCAAATCATTCAAACTCCCGTCCAGCTGACATTCTTGTTCAGGGCTGGGAAAGGGGCCTACCTACAGTCTTACCTCCCCCAGCTCCCCTATGGTACCTCCCCCAGCTCCCCTATGGTACCTCCCACAGCTCCCCTATGGAACCTCCCCCTGCTCCCCTATGGTACCTTCTCTTGCTCCCCTATGGTACCTCCCCTGTTCCCCTATGGTACCGCCTCCTGCTCCCCTATGGTACATGTACCTCCCCCAGCTCCCCTATGGTACCTCCTGCTCCCCTATGGTACCTCCCCTCGCTCCCCTATTGGTACCGCCTCCTGCTCCCCTATGGTACCCCCTATGGTACCTCCTCCTGCTCCCCTATGGTACCTCCTCTTGCTCTCCTATGGTACCTCCCCCTGTTCCCCTATGGTACCTCCTCCTGCTCCCCCTATGGTACCCCCTATGGTACCTCCTCCTGCTCCCCTATGGTACCTCCTCTTGCTCCCCTATGGTACCTCCCCCTGTTCCCCCTATGGTACCTCCTCCTGCTCCCCTATGGTACCTCCTCCTGCTCCCCTATGGTACCCCCTATGGTACCTCCTCCTGCTCCCCTATGGTACCTCCTCTTGCTCCCCTATGGTACCTCCCCCTGTTCCCCCTATGGTACCTCCCCCTGTTCCCCCTATGGTACCTCCTCCTGCTCCCCTATGGTACCCCCTATGGTACCTCCTCCTGCCTACCCCTATTGCTCCCCTATGGTACCTCCCCCTGTTCCCCTATGGTACCTCCTCCTGCTCCCCTATGGTACATGTACCTCCCCCAGCTCCCCTATGGTACCTCCTGCTCCCCTATGGTACCTCCCCCTGCTCCCCTATGGTACCTCCCCCTGCTCCCCTATGGTACCTCCTCCTGCTCCCCTATGGTACCCCCTATGGTACCTCCTCCTGCTCCCCTATGGTACCTCCCCCTGCTCCTCTATGGTACCTCCTCCTGCTCCCCTATGGTACCCCCTATGGTACCTCCTCCTGCTCCCCTATGGTACCTCCTCTTGCTCCCCTATGGTACCTCCCCCTGTTCCCCTATGGTACCTCCTCCTGCTCCCCTATGGTACCTCCTCCTGCTCCCCTATGGTACCCCCTATGGTACCTCCTCCTGCTCCCCTATGGTAACTCCTCTTGCTCCCCTATGGTACCTCCCCCTGTTCCCCTATGGTACCTCCCCCTGTTCCCCTATGGTACCTCCTCCTGCTCCCCTATGGTACCCCCTATGGTACCTCCTCCTGCTCCCCTATGGTACCCCCTATGGTACCTCCTCCTGCTCCCCTATGGTACCTCCTCTTGCTCCCCTATGGTACCTCCCCCTGTTCCCCTATGGTACCTCCTCCTGCTCCCCTATGGTACATGTACCTCCCCCAGCTCCCCTATGGTACCTCCTGCTCCCCTATGGTACCTCCCCCTGCTCCCCTATGGTACCTCCCCCTGCTCCCCTATGGTACCTCCTCCTGCTCCCCTATGGTACCCCCTATGGTACCTCCTCCTGCTCCCCTATGGTACCTCCCCCTGCTCCTCTATGGTACCTCCTCCTGCTCCCCTATGGTACATGTACCACCCCCTGCTCCCCTATGGTACCTCCCCCTGCTCCCCTATGGTACCTCCCCCTGCTCCCCTATGGTACCTCCCCCAGCTCCCCTACGGTACCTCTCCCAGCTCCCCTATGGTACCTCCCCCTGCTCCCCTATGGTACTACCCCCTGCTCCCCTATGGTACCTCCCCCTGCTCCCCTATGGTACCTCCCCCTGTTTCTCTATGGGCATGAGGTGTGACCATGAAGGTGTGGGCTCACCACTACCCAAGCCAACGATAACCATATTAACCCCCTGATAACCATATTAACCCCCTGACTATTGCTGTGTTTCGTTGTCTGTATTAAGCAATGGCTAGCACAAAGAGGAGCCTCTGAGCGTCCTAGAGAGTTTCATTTTGATTAATTCAATGTTTTTATCAGCCTCATTGTTGTACATAAATAGTAATGATTCCACTGATCATATCAATGTCATCATGATCAGCTGGCACATGGAGTGGATTTTTTTGCCTTCGCAGGAATTGTGATATTTCATTTGTACATTTGATTTAAGTGCTTTCTGATGGACTGACGTGGTAGTTCTAATGTGCATCACATAGCTTGGTTGTATTGGTTTGTGGTGGCTGCTGTAGTGGTTCAACTAGTTGGGAGGTTGTAAGCAGTTTTCATCCAGAACTGGGTTTTATAGATTGAGCTGAAACATTTTACTCACTCAGTATTACCATTGACAGATTACTCTAACAGTAAACGTAGTCATTTGTGCAGTTTTTGTGACCTAAAGCATCGAAGAATCAAAACTGCTGCATTCATTTTCTTTCTTCATTCTGTTTCATTAAATTCCCAGCACTGTAAATTCATAACATACCAACACAAGCTGGTAATGCCCCTTTCAAGATGCTGACACATGTTATGACAGTCGGTAGGCTAGGTCCTTCCAACAAGTTATGATGTTTTTTTTTTTTTTTTGCAAAAGGGGTCTAAGGCCAAGGAGATTTTTTAATGAATAAGTTTTTGTGTACTAGTTACACATATATAGCAGCTGGATACATGTACGTTCTCTTTCTAAAACTAAAAATCAGCTTGTGCTTCAGTACTCTTCCATTTCAGCTTGCTTCTGAGGGTACACATGCAGAGCAGTTAATATAGGCTGAGTAAATAAGTGATGTAATAAGCTCACCTCAGTTTTGGCATCATCATTGTACTCAATCCCTTGAAATTTGAAGTCCCTGCCTCCATCTGTGCAATACAAATGTCATGATACCACAATCAAGAAGGGAAAAGGCGGGATACATCCTCCTAATGATGAGCCTACATTATAACTTGAGTTGTTGTGCAGTAAAAATATTTTTCACCCCGCAATATCAAATTTATTTTTGCGTTTTTGTCATGAATACAAACTTAGTGTTGCAGTTGCCAATGCTGGTTAACCGCTTATGTAATGCTAATCTGCACTTTAGTATATCAGTTGCAATTTTAGTGCACACTTCTAACCTGTGATATCTTCACGAATCTCATTCTCCAACTCTTCCACAGTGTGCAAGTGTACACCTTTTTTTAGCAGGGCTTCTTGTTCTAAAGTCTGCCGTGTTTATTTAAATGAATGCTCACAACCCCAAGGTGCACATCATGCATCACTTACACACTGTGTGCGTGTATCAGACAGCCATAGCAATAGTCTCAGGTTTATTGAAATTTGCAAATCTCAATCTCAAAGATGCTTACCGACTATACATTTGTTCCATCGCAGATGTAAAACAAAATTGCACACATAGTCAGCAACTTCATGCACAAATCTGTGCTACTTACAAACTAGATTTTGACGATACATGTTGACAAATGAAATGGTGCAAGAACATCACACAATCAATAGAAATACGTACACAACAATATATTACTTACACACTGCCAATACAATATTGATATTTTGAAGTGAATGGGAAGACAATTTAGTATCACGCTTACTATGGTGCAGTACAATTAATCTAACTTACACACTATTTCACCAACAGATACACAATTGCATCAGAGACATGGTGGGGGGAAGCATTGAGTCCTTATATGCCATGCATCTCAGGTCATTAACTTACCAGCTGAATTTTCATGCCATACAGATCAGCATGTAGCCAGGTATTTTGAAGCATGCACAATACAACGATATGTGGCATGGCAAGTAAAGCCAAAAATGGAGAAACTTACTCCCCCCTAGGAAGAAAAGTACATTGTTTTAATCCACTGCACATGCAACTGGATTGAATTAATCAACTCACTTGCTTTATATATAGATGGCACACAAATCGTTCGTTTATTTTGTCGGTAATGAAGCCATTGCAGGAAGGTAAGATATTATAGGTGGATCGAAGATGAAATGTGGCATACTTAGTGTATACTTACATTCCTACACTTCAATGTTCAAATGTTCATCAATGTTTCATTCCACTAGCTCGTTGGAAACGTTTAGTACACTTACCTTCTGTGTATTTGGAATGCAGTAGCATGTGAACGAAGAAAAGCAGGCATGTTAAAAAGCAAATGTGCAATGTTGGCTGTGAATCCTTACTTTGCACTGCATGCCGGATCGCAGAACGTTACGTAATAGATAATATGTTATACATACCGGCGAGAGCAGTTTCGTCACTTACGCATCCCTTTTCATCAGAGGAAGGAAGGGGTAGAGAGAAGAAACAATTTATTTATACGTTGAAAAGCGTATAACGTAGGTGCATCTATCCGCATAATCATAGATCGCGAGTAATTACTGCTCTTCACATATCATACCAATTTTTAAAGTTCACTAGCTAGCTAATTTCCATTGATTGTATCATAAGAAAAATCGTCACGTGAGCACACGTGTTACGACGCCGAAGTCACGATGTCCAATTCCACGAGCACCGCATTTTTTTAATTTTCTACTAGTGTATGGAACTGAGAGCTTTACACTTATACATGTGCGTAGCGCAGACCGTTCTTCTCAGTAAATGTTCCTGCCGGAATACATATGCGTACTCGTTTCTCTCCTAAGGCTATACGAATAATCGAGATGTAATTACATCTCATAGACATAGGTTGTTTACGTCCGTCCGCGCACGTTTATTTCACGATACTGCGCGCGTCTTTTTACGCAGCCTCTCAGTTCTCCCGTAAGCCAAAAATTCCGCTCAGTTTGGTTACGCCTTTCTTCAGTTCAAACTAACTGCCACGCGGTAAGCACAAGAAATGCATGTATAAGAAAAGGCGCTGCGTGCGACACACAAGACAAAACACCAGCGTGCAATATACGATTGCACATCACTTACGTATTTTTGTGTCTTCGCGCGATGGTCAAAACCACACACGACCACAAGAATAGAGAGCAATATACATACGTTCAGGAATCTCGGTCCCTTCACCATTCTGCGTGATGTCGTGATGCCGTGATGATAAAATAAAAGCGCACGTCTCGAATGCACGGTTATATACGCTAGCTATGCATTTCCTGTGAATCCCTGTCCAACTTCCTGCGTCGCCGGCTGACCATTTGATGTGGAAATATCATCGCGCCCTTTGGCATGCGCATGCAAGGGCCATAGCGTCACGTGCCTACAATCCTAATTTGAGGCCTATTATAAGGTATAAGAGTTTGGGCGGGAATCTTTATCAGTAATACTGCTAACACTAAAAATGGTTCCAGTGCGATTCAGTTAAGATTCATTTACAACTTGACATGAGCTGTATACAATGAAATTAATTTCCATAGCAAGGGGGATGTATAAAATATCACAGCATACACCACTAGATTCAACGGCAATCTTTATCTGTATAGGTAAGACACATTTTAAGAGTAATAGCACTCTTATGTACACCTAACCTAAGGCATGGTACACACAATCATTTTAGATAGTAGCCCTTGCAACACCCTAGGTGTGCATGGGAGAATGGTGTGGTTCAAGGTGTGGCAGCTTGGATGCGGTTTGCCTCCTTACTTAAAAGGATTCCACATATACATGGGTTCCACATATACATGCATATGTATATGTGGAATCCTTTTAAGTAAGGAGCAAACCGCATCCAAGCTGCCACACTTGAACCACACCATTCTCCCATCCACACCTAGGGTGTTGCAAGGGCTACTATCTAAAATGGTTGTGTGTACCATGCCTTAGGTTAGGTGTACATAAGAGTGCTATTACTCTTAAAATGTGTCTTACCTATACAGATAAAGATTGCCGTTGAATCTAGTGGTGTTTGCTGTGTTATTTTATACATGCCCCTTGCTATAGAAATTAATTTCAGTGTATACAGCTCATGTCAAGTTGTAAATGAAACTTAACTGAATCGCACTGGAACCATTATTAGTGTTAGCAGTATTACTGATAAAGATTCCCGCCCAAACTCTTATACCTTATAATAGGCCTCACATTAGGATTGCAGGCACGTGACGCTATGGCCCTTGCATGCGCATGCCAAAGGGCGCGATGATATTTCCACATCAAATGGTCAGCCGGCGACGCAGGAAGTTGGACAGGGATTCACAGGAAATGCATAGCTAGCGTTAATATATAACCGTGCATTCGAGACGTGCGCTTTTATTTTATCATCACGGCATCACGACATCACGCAGAATGGTGAAGGGACCGAGATTCCTGAACGTATGTATATTGCTCTCTATTCTTGTGGTCGTGTGTGGTTTTGACCATCGCGCGAAGACACAAAAATACGTAAGTGATGTGCAATCGTATATTGCACGCTGGTGTTTTGTCTTGTGTGTCGCACGCAGCGCCTTTTCTTATACATGCATTTCTTGTGCTTACCGCGTGGCAGTTAGTTTGAACTGAAGAAAGGCGTAACCAAACTGAGCGGAATTTTTGGCTTACGGGAGAACTGAGAGGCTGCGTAAAAAGACGCGCGCAGTATCGTGAAATAAACGTGCGCGGACGGACGTAAACAACCTATGTCTATGAGATGTAATTACATCTCGATTATTCGTATAGCCTTAGGAGAGAAACGAGTACGCATATGTATTCCGGCAGGAACATTTACTGAGAAGAACGGTCTGCGCTACGCACATGTATAAGTGTAAAGCTCTCAGTTCCATACACTAGTAGAAAATTAAAAAATGCGGTGCTCGTGGAATTGGACATCGTGACTTCGGCGTCGTAACACGTGTGCTCACGTGACGATTTTTCTTATGATACAATCAATGGAAATTAGCTAGCTAGTGAACTTTAAAAATTGGTATGATATGTGAAGAGCAGTAATTACTCGCGATCTATGATTATGCGGATAGATGCACCTACGTTATACGCTTTTCAACGTATAAATAAATTGTTTCTTCTCTCTACCCCTTCCTTCCTCTGATGAAAAGGGATGCGTAAGTGACGAAACTGCTCTCGCCGGTATGTATAACATATTATCTATTACGTAACGTTCTGCGATCCGGCATGCAGTGCAAAGTAAGGATTCACAGCCAACATTGCACATTTGCTTTTTAACATGCCTGCTTTTCTTCGTTCACATGCTACTGCATTCCAAATACACAGAAGGTAAGTGTACTAAACGTTTCCAACGAGCTAGTGGAATGAAACATTGATGAACATTTGAACATTGAAGTGTAGGAATGTAAGTATACACTAAGTATGCCACATTTCATCTTCGATCCACCTATAATATCTTACCTTCCTGCAATGGCTTCATTACCGACAAAATAAACGAACGATTTGTGTGCCATCTATATATAAAGCAAGTGAGTTGATTAATTCAATCCAGTTGCATGTGCAGTGGATTAAAACAATGTACTTTTCTTCCTAGGGGGGAGTAAGTTTCTCCATTTTTGGCTTTACTTGCCATGCCACATATCGTTGTATTGTGCATGCTTCAAAATACCTGGCTACATGCTGATCTGTATGGCATGAAAATTCAGCTGGTAAGTTAATGACCTGAGATGCATGGCATATAAGGACTCAATGCTTCCCCCCACCATGTCTCTGATGCAATTGTGTATCTGTTGGTGAAATAGTGTGTAAGTTAGATTAATTGTACTGCACCATAGTAAGCGTGATACTAAATTGTCTTCCCATTCACTTCAAAATATCAATATTGTATTGGCAGTGTGTAAGTAATATATTGTTGTGTACGTATTTCTATTGATTGTGTGATGTTCTTGCACCATTTCATTTGTCAACATGTATCGTCAAAATCTAGTTTGTAAGTAGCACAGATTTGTGCATGAAGTTGCTGACTATGTGTGCAATTTTGTTTTACATCTGCGATGGAACAAATGTATAGTCGGTAAGCATCTTTGAGATTGAGATTTGCAAATTTCAATAAACCTGAGACTATTGCTATGGCTGTCTGATACACGCACACAGTGTGTAAGTGATGCATGATGTGCACCTTGGGGTTGTGAGCATTCATTTAAATAAACACGGCAGACTTTAGAACAAGAAGCCCTGCTAAAAAAAGGTGTACACTTGCACACTGTGGAAGAGTTGGAGAATGAGATTCGTGAAGATATCACAGGTTAGAAGTGTGCACTAAAATTGCAACTGATATACTAAAGTGCAGATTAGCATTACATAAGCGGTTAACCAGCATTGGCAACTGCAACACTAAGTTTGTATTCATGACAAAAACGCAAAAATAAATTTGATATTGCGGGGTGAAAAATATTTTTACTGCACAACAACTCAAGTTATAATGTAGGCTCATCATTAGGAGGATGTATCCCGCCTTTTCTTTTCTTGATTGTGGTATCATGACATTTTTATTGCACAGATGGAGGCAGGGACTTCAAATTTCAAGGGATTGAGTACAATGATGATGCCAAAACTGAGGTGAGCTTATTACATCACTTATTTACTCAGCCTATATTAACTGCTCTGCATGTGTACCCTCAGAAGCAAGCTGAAATGGAAGAGTACTGAAGCACAAGCTGATTTTTAGTTTTAGAAAGAGAACGTACATGTATCCAGCTGCTATATATGTGTAACTAGTACACAAAAACTTATTCATTAAAAAATCTCCTTGGCCTTAGACCCCTTTTGCAAAAAAAAAAACAAAAACATCATAACTTGTTGGAAGGACCTAGCCTACCGACTGTCATAACATGTGTCAGCATCTTGAAAAGGGCATTACCAGCTTGTGTTGGTATGTTATGAATTTACAGTGCTGGGAATTTAATGAAACAGAATGAAGAAAGAAAATGAATGCAGCAGTTTTGATTCTTCGATGCTTTAGGTCACAAAAACTGCACAAATGACTACGTTTACTGTTAGAGTAATCTGTCAATGGTAATACTGAGTGAGTAAAATGTTTCAGCTCAATCTATAAAACCCAGTTCTGGATGAAAACTGCTTACAACCTCCCAACTAGTTGAACCACTACAGCAGCCACCACAAACCAATACAACCAAGCTATGTGATGCACATTAGAACTACCACGTCAGTCCATCAGAAAGCACTTAAATCAAATGTACAAATGAAATATCACAATTCCTGCGAAGGCAAAAAAATCCACTCCATGTGCCAGCTGATCATGATGACATTGATATGATCAGTGGAATCATTACTATTTATGTACAACAATGAGGCTGATAAAAACATCGAATTAATCAAAATGAAACTCTCTAGTATGCTCAGAGGCTCCTCTTTGTGCTAGCCATTGCTTAATACAGACAACCAAAAACAGCAATAGTCAGGGGGTTAATATGGCTATCAGGGGGTTAATATGGTTATCGTTGGCTTGGGTAGTGGTGAGCCCACACTTTCATGGTCACACCTCATGCCCATAGAGGAGCAGGGGGAGGTACCATAGGGGAGCTGGGGGAGGTACCATAGGGGAGCTGGGGGAGGTACCATAGGGGAGCAGGAGGAGGTACCATAGGGGAGCAGGTTGTCACATTAGCTTATTTAACTCCTTAGCGGCCTCATCTTGCCCGCAAGATCAACGTTTGCACCTTGCGGTCAAATGCTGTTGCCTCATGATCACATGACATACTGCTGTGATCACATGACATGATATCATTTTGTATGCGTTTCATTGCCGCACGCAACTTTATTTGTCTAAGTACTGTACCGGGTATATCTTGTTTGAAATAGAACACACACACACACACATTATATGGAGAAGAAGTGATCAGTTTGCATGAAGATAGAATGGTGCATCCATTCTATATCCAGCTGTCCTTGTTGTTGTCTTGGATCTGTGCCATCTGGAGGCTCTTCCTCACCCGCCCCACTGTCAGCCTGGCGTGGGGGTTGGACCTCCAGCACTCCTGCATCAGTGAGGAGACCACAGCAAGGACCTGTGCCATGGGGGGCAGCACGATGTCATACGTATCCCCCCCACAGTTCCAGCTTGATTTAATTTAACCCTTTACCACCTGGTGGTTTATCACTAAATTAACCCCTGGTGGCCTGCACTAAATTAGCCGGTGGTCTGCACTAAATTAACCCCTGGTGGTCTGCACTTAATAAACCCCTTGTGACCTGCAATTAATTAACCCCTGGTGGTCTGCACTTAATTAACCCCTTCTCACTTGAGCATGCTCTAAACCTCTTTGTTATGCCCCACCCTCACACGCCCACACTGGAATGTTGGGTTGTACCTCGTTTCTGTTCCACCTTTCCTCCAGCTCCGGCCTGATCTCCCGCAGGACCACTATGTCCCTCATCTCCTCCACAGATGGGTCATGTGGCACGTGCCCCTGGTAGGGCACTGCATACTCAGGGGCCTTACCTATTGGAGCAAGGGGGACAGTGAGGGGTGTGGCTAAGGGGTGTGACTATGCAATGGTGGATGTGGTCTAAGTAAAGGGGTAGGATTTAAGGTTAATTGGAACATCTAATTATGGAGTAACACAAGGAGATGTGTGAAGAGGTGTGGTTGGTGTCATGGAAATGCAGGGGCGGGGCATGTGGGTGTGGCATGGAGGGACGAGGATGAATGAGATGTCGAGGAGTGCAATGCTTTGGAGTTACTGGGAGAAAAAAACCGATCTATGTAGATGGACAGGTTATTAGAGTTTGAGTGGATGGTGATGCAAGTGTGCATGTAGTGTGGGGCAACTTGTAATGCTTTTATATGCAGAAGTACATGTACATTAATGGACCATTTGGTCTCCTGCCTCCGAACACTAACCTATCTCCTGCCTCCGAACACTAACCTATCTCCTGCCTCCGAACACTAACCTATCTCCTGCCCTCTGAACACTAACCTATCTCCTGCCTCCGAACACTAACCTATCTCCTGCCTCCGAACACTAACTTATCTCCTGCCCTCTGAACACTAACCTATCTCCTGCCTCCGAACACTAACCTATCTCCTGCCTCCGAACACTAACCTATCTCCTGCCTCCGAACACTAACCTATCTCCTGCCCTCTGAACACTAACCTATCTGAACACTAACCTGTCTCCTGCCTCTGAACACAAACCTATCTCCTACCCTCTGAACACAATCCTATCTCCTGCCCTCTGAACACTAACCTATCTCCTGCCTCTGAACACTCACCTCCCACCTGACATCTTCTCAGCAGTTCCCACATGACCAGGCTGAGGGCATACATGTCTGCCTGTTGGTAGGTGCTGAAGCTGTGTGCGCTGATGCTGCTGTCCTGGATCTCGGGGGCCATGTACCTCTTGGTCCTCTGCTGGGGATGTGGGGGGGACCTTCTCCACACACGACTGCTTGAGCAGGTCTTGCCTGATGGCCAGTCCAAAGTCTGCCAGGCAGCAGGTCATGTCTCTCTTCACCAGGATATTCTTGGACTTGAGGTCGCGATGTGCTATCCCAGGTTTGACCTCATTGTCCGCACGTATCTCGGAGTGCAGGTGGGCGAGGCCTCCCACAATGGAGGAGAGGAAAATGTGCACTTGTGGTGTGGTGAGGGTGTGGTTGGAGATGTAGTCATACAGGGAGCCGTTCTCGTGGTACTCCACGATCATCCAAAGCTCTGTGTGACTGGATAGGGAACTCCACACTGGGGAGGTAGGGGGAGTGGGAGTGGGAGTGGTAGTGGGAGGGGCGGGGAGTGGGCGGGGGAGGGGGGTGGGATGGAGGGGAAAGGGAAGGGGAGGTATGGTAAAAATATAGCTTTTACATGTATTCCAGGCCATGCAAAAGTGAAATGAAAGTGAAAGGAAAGCAGGTTATAGTGTGTGGGTGTGGTTATAGTGTGTGGGTGTTATATATGATTGTGAATGTATGTGAAAAGCCGGCTTCAGTTCAAAACAAGAGAAAAACAAAAGGAATGCCATTAGACTTCAAAGGTAGTAAATAAAAGATTTCCCGCCATGACTGACATTCACTGAGCCACTGTACCAATGCAGTCATTTTGATTTAGGGTAGTGTGGGTAGGTTTATTTAGGGTGGATTGTTGATACTACGACTTTCTATATGCAATAGAAAGTCTCCCCAATGAGTATTGACTGTAGCCATGGCCTGCCTCACAGAACACATACACAAATTGATAAATACTTACCACATGCACAAAGCCTTGCCAATTCAATATCTATTCCCTAGGGTACCTATACACACCAGTACACAAAGAGCAGTGCTACTCCCCCCTCCTCCTCTTATTTAACCCCCATGGCAACCACAACCCACACAAACAAGTGCCTCCTCCCCAGGCTCACTTGAGCAGGTGATGCAGTGCAGGATGCTCTCGTGGTGCAGCATGTTGGTGTGGTACACCTTCTGCTCGTGCTCCCAGCTCTCTATGTCCTCACCTTCACCGCCACCTTCTCACTCCTCCACTCTCCAAGCCACACCCTCCCAAACCTCCTGTTGCCGATGTGCTTGATCCGCCTGATCTCGTCCACGATGGTCTTCTGCTCCATCTTGGCCTCCCCATGGCCACTGCTGGCCTCCACCCCCTTGAGGAGGTCCTCCACTACCACTACCTTCCTCCTCCTCACCAGGAGCCCCGCCCCTATGATGGTGGCCGCCAGGGCAGAGGTCAAGATAGTGACCACAACCAGAGCAGCTATGACGATGGGCAGTAGTGCTGGGGGCGGGGTCTGGGCACAGTGGAGGGGTGGGAGAGGGAGGGAGGAAGGGTGGGAGGGAGGGAGGGAGGGAGGGAGAGAAGGAGGGAGGGAGGGAGGGAGGGAGGGAGGGAGGGAGGGAGGGAGGGAGGGAGGGAGGGAGGGAGGGAGGGAGGGAGGGAGGGAGGGAGGGAGGGAGGGAGGGAGGGAGGGAGGGAGGGAGGGAGGGAGGGAGGGAGGCACATGCCCATTAGCTTCATGTGGTGGGTACACATGTTATGGCTACACCACTACTGTAGTATAAAGCACAGTGTGACATGGTCCAATTCCCATGTCAAGTATCCACATGCAACCACGCCCACATTGCAAGTCTGGAAAATGCAGGTCTACATTGCAAGACACCTGCCCATATAGTTACACCACAGTCAACATTGTACACCATCACCAGCACATACCACATCATCACCAACACACACATCGTCACTAGCATACAATTGCATTCATAAATTGGCTTACCAGTATTTGCACGAGTATTTCATTTCACGCGTAATTGGGCCGCAGACATCAATATTTCTTTGTACACATTGATGTCTGGGATGGTGTGTAGTGATGGTGTGGTGTGTGCTAGTGATGGTGAGCACACACCACACCATCACTAGGTTCACTACATACACCATCCCAGACATCAATGTGTACAAGGAAATATTGATGTCTGCGGCCCCAATTACGCGTGAAATGAAATACTCGTGCAAATACTGGTTAATTATGGATTTAATCAATTAATGAATGCAATTGTATTCATTGCATAGTAATTCAATACTTCTTCCAAAGAAACAATCTTTTCCCTTCCTGCACTTACCAGCAATTGGAGTAGACCAATGGTCTCAGTCGGTGTGGCTGCAGGGACCATTGATGGAGGAGGGATTGGGGGACAGCCAGGTGGGCATGGCACTAGGTACTGCTGGTTCAGGGGGAGGGTCTCAAGAAGGCCACACCTGTTACACTGGTCTGTTGTGCAGCACAAGGTTGTAAGCAGTTAAAGTTTCCTGACAAGAGAAGGAATCATGGGGCATGGTAAGAACAAAATATCTTATCTCCACTCCCCTCCCCTCACCTCACTCCCCCTCCCCTCTCCTCACCCCACACCACCCACCCATACTAGTCAAAGTATGATTACAGCCATCGTGTAGCCATTGACTACAGTGACTTGGCCCCAGACTCATCTAAATGAAGCCTTAAGGGTCACTTTCAGCACGTAAGTATGGCACACAGGCTGATAGCTGCTGCTTGGAACATCTGTAGATGGTTTGCATGTAGGTACCGTCCAGTGCAAAGTCCACCTCAGCTTAACATCGGAAGTTGCTAGAAGAGTTGAAGAGTTATTGTCTACATGTATGGTGCACGTCTCCATCAGAACACCCGCCACCATTACAATAACAGCTGAAGTTGCCTGCTGAATGGAGCAATCAAAGGGTCAGTGAGAATTGAATAACAATGCAAGGGGGGAGGGAGGGGGGAAGGGAGGGAGGGAGGGAGGGAGGGAGGGAGGGAGGAAGGGAGGGAGGGAGGAAGGGAGGGAGGGAGGGAGGAAGGGAGGGAGGGAGGAAGGGAGGGAGGGAGGGAGGAAGGGAGGGTGGGAGGAAGGGAGGGTTGTGATGGAGGGAGGGTGGGATGGTGTGGGCGAAGGAGACATGATGTAGGTATTTAAATCACGTGCGTACATATCTACGCATGTGGTGATGTAATTTCTTGTTAGGCCATTTGATACGCATACATAGGCAAGGGATCGATTCCTTTGAGCAACAGATGGTTTGAGAAGTGCTTAACTTCAAGGGATGGAAGCATGGGATCGAATGAGTTTGTGTGGTTATTCAAACGACAGGCCAACTCTTAAGCTGGACCAAATGATGACTAGGGTTATGTGTGCATGTGTGTGTGCATGTGTGTGTGTGCATGTGTGCTTGTGTGTGCATGTGTGTGTGCATGTGTGTGTGTGCATGTGTGTGTTATTTAAATGTGTGTAGGTGTGCACACATGTACATGTGTACATGTGTGGGAGTGATGTGTGTATTATATGTGGTACTTGCATCTGTAGGTGGATGTGTGCATGTGTTTTGATTGGGTTCATTAACCCTTGGCCACACTATAGTAGTTCACATACACAGTTTTTGTAGGACCACAACATGTCACCATAAGGGGTGTTCCTGCTATCATTCCATCAGCTGTGTACAGGTGGCACATGACCAATAAAACTGTTGTTTTGATAAATACACATTCTCATGAGGAGGGAATCAACAATGCACAAGAAGTCTTAATATTGATTTCTTTAAAATGTCAATCACTAATTTTAAAAGTGCCTGAAACAATAGTGTGTCATATTATTTGGCATAGGTATTAGTACCCAGCCAAGTCCTTCACATTGACCAGCTGTTCTCATTACAGATAAACAGCTTTCTGTTGTTTTGACTAGTCTCTGCAAAAATTGCCCCATGCATATAAAGAAAAAACACACATAGTGCTTTACATTTCAACCAAATTTTCTATACACTAGTCCATTCTGTAAGCTATTCTTCAAGAGCTAGGCTTCGAGTACACAAGTGCATTGGAAGCTACTACTTTGCAAGTACTCACACAATTTAATTTATTACACATGTTGCCATGTGAACACATCAGCTGGTAATGGAGTTAATTGATAACAGGTTGCATGGTGGGTAATCTGTGATACATGTCTTCTTGACTATGTAAATGCACAAAAGGTTTCAGAGGGCAATCCTTGCTTCCAAAAATCCATCTCAACCCAGTTTGCTATGAAAGAATCCAATATACACGTACATGTATGGATGATGGCATTTAAAATCTCATCATGAATTTCCCATTTACCAAAAATATTAAAATCTAAAACCAAATTTAAATTTAAAACTTGTAATGTAATAAATAAATGATGAATTGTTTTTACGGAAACAAAAGGCAGCTTAGATATAACTCAAATATGGTACTTGTGCGGTATAAGAAACACTTACATGTATGTACATTTATAAAGAAACTGACTTATCAAAATAAATTATGGTTGATGAGTTATGCAACAATCAAACCAACAGGAAACAATTGTGACAAAGAATAAGAAAAACAATTCAAAATCAAATCAAAGAAGTAATAAAAATGAGCAAACATATGTATCAGTGTATTCAATTAGCATGTTAAGTTTACGCTATACAAAGTATATCAGTTACTTCATAAAAAATACATGTTCAGCAAATACACTGTACATGAATCCTATAGAGACCGGCTCTAAAAAAAACAAAAGGAAAAAAACAAGCACACATGTGTACATGTGATGATTGCAGACAAAATAAGACAATAAAACAAACAACAAATTATCATTTAGAGCTTCAATCACATTCATAGTTATTAATAGTCATACTGTACATCACTGCAATGTTAGTGTAGTGAACAGTAAAGTTTACATACATTTGTACAGAAAATAAAGTAGTTAAGATGTTTAAGTTCAAAATACATGTACAAATTATTTTTACTTGGATAAAATTGTAACACTGTACATATACCACAGAAACTTATTTTAAAGAGAACAAAAATCATAATAAATGACTTGATAAAATCAAAGATGCAATGAATGTTGGATTTAACCATTGAAATGAAGATTTTTTAAATGCATAAATAAATCTTTGTTTTGCCGATAATCACATTCATTTGTATGTAGGTGAACAGATTCCCTAACATGTTACTAAGCAACATGTTGAGACAGCTGCAAAAAACCATCATACCACCTAAATGAATGTGATTATTGAAAAATAATATTGACCTCAACTTAGTTTAATTAATTATCAAATGAATTGCAATGTACATGTACAACATAAAGCATACACTGTACACTGTAAGCTACTATGTCAACATACATGTATTGAATGCATACATATGTACTTTGTTGTGCTTGCATTCACCTACTGGGTCAATAAAAAAAAAAGGACCAATAGTGCTTCAGATATTTGAACCAAGCTTTCTATATTTATTTATAATTACTGGATATAAATGTTTGCATTGGATTTTTTCTCCATATACATATACTGTAAATAAACACTTTATATGAAACAATAATGAGCTATTAAAATTCAAAGTCCATTTAAAGTACTGTATATGTAATTTGTAGTGCAATCAATTTTGATTTGAACTTCAAACCACTACGTGTTCCTCTATAAATTGACCTGAAATTACACTGTAGCCGATGTACTTTAGAAATTCAACACTTCATTAAATGTTGCCGTACATTATTAAACCACATTCGCTAGTTACAAAGATTTGAAATACAAAGTTTGCATTTGCCTAACTTCCACCTTGTTTGTCCATAAATTCATTTTGAGTAATAATCTGATTCAGAAATCATAGTCATTTAAAACTGCTGCCTTCATTTGCGAAGACCTGGTATATATACAGTACTTTGGAGTAATCTTGAAATTTTGTTCAATATATACAAGTATTGCAATAATCAGTTTCATTTATATGTAGGTGGTTTGACTATCATAACATGTTTTTGACATGTCCCTAAGCAACAAGTTCAGACAGCTGACTTAACTAAATATGATTATTAGCAAAAAAAATATTGACTCTAACAGTCAATTCATTTTTATACACACATAATATTCAACATCCATTAACCTGAATTAAAGTGCTATTGGGTACAGTCCGGTCAATTTATAAAAAACACTTTGTGCAGGCTTGTCTGCATGAGATGAATTAATTTGTTCCTAGTTAAAAATATAAAGTTCATTACAAGTTTAATGGGTATCAATGAGCACTGTCACGGTTAATTTGGTCCGCCAGAAATTTTGGTCCCGGACCAAAATTTTCAGGAAATATTGGTCCGCGCGGACCAAAATTTCCTGGAAAAAATTGTCCGAATCGGGAATAAATGGTCCGTGAAGTGATTATTGGGCCACGTGTCCGAAAAAATAGTTGAAGAAAGAAATGGAGAGCGACATTGTGGATGACCTGAGCGACGATCTAATCCGCGACGTCTTTACGTACCTTTCCACAAACAAGTACCCAGAGGCATCCTCCTCTTCTCGGAAGAGAGTGATACGAAAAAAGGCGTTAAAGTTTTTTATTTCCACAAGTGGCGAGCTGATGTACAAGCAGAAGTTAAAAGGAAAGGTACGTATCAACGGTTAATGTATTTGGAGCTACGTGGGAAGCCTAGCATGACGTGGTGGTGCGGTTTGAAACCCACTTTTGAATAGCGTTTATTTTCCATAGGAGCCCACATTTCTTCGCTATGTTCAAAGTCCAGAGGAAAGGAGACTAATTCTGCTAGCCTGTCACGTTCATCCAACTTCAGGCCACATGGGAAGAACTAGGACGCTACATAGGATAAAGGAACGTGTCATGTGGCATGGAATGGTGAAAGATTGCACTGAAATGGTAGGTTACAGTTCAATAATTACATTACACTGCCAGAGGAGCAACCTCAATTTGTGACTGCGACTAGTATAGTAGAGTACGCATTTTAAAAAGTAACCACACTAAAAATTGATTGTCCAACATACTTGCCTTAGATAATGCTTGACATCACTGAAATGTTTAATCAGAAAATGAGGGAAAACTATCATAGTCAGCATTATAACCATATGGTCATATTTTATAGATACGAACATGTGACATTTGCCAGCGAATGAACAGAAAGCTCACTTGTGGCGTGCCTGAACTTCACCCAATTCCCGTGAAATCCCCATGGTACATGATAGGGATTGATTTCATTGGTCCTATTAGCCCACCTGGAGAAGATGGAAGTCAATATATTCTGACAATTAGTGACTATTTCACAAAGTGGGTCGAGGCCATTCCAACACCAGACAAAACAGCAACTACTGTTGCAAACTGCCTTTTTAAGGTATATAGCATGTATGAACTAATGATTTATATGCTGCAATTCATTACACTTTAGTGTTTATATTGCTTAGCATAAGCATTGCCTAGATGTAGGTGCAGAATGTAGCAGCGGTGTATGCACGTATAGGTGTTAGATTCTGATCATTTTCTGTATTGAGTGATTCTATTCACTATGTGTGTATGCATTTGTGTATGTATAAGTTTGGTGTTGCATAAGTGTGATACTGTATGCATGGCTATAATTATGTCACATTATGTATGGCCCTGATGATGTCACATGGGTCCATCAGGTTCTACCACATCTTCTCCTATTCTGTGAGAGAGTATATATTTATTACATTACAAAAGCTTGTGTTATTAAATGCTATTATTTAAAAATTCAGCAAATGTCTGCCATTTTGTGCTGTGCATACATAATCATGTATTCTTGTGCAGATCTTCATGAGAATGGGATTACCCAGAGTTATGCTCTCTGATAATGGTTCAGAGTTTTGCAATAAATTGAATGACAAGCTGGCTGAGATTCTAGGAGTGAAGAGGCGGCTTACAACACCATACCATCCTCAGGTAGGTATCTAAAGCTATACTACATGTCATCAAACCTTGATTAACATTATTCACAGGCAAATGGTCTGGATGAGCGCTACAATCAGACACTGCAAAACATGCTGGCAAAGTTTGTTTCAACCAAACAAACGGTGTGGAGCTCCTACCTAGACACTTGTACTTTTGCATACAATACATCAAGACATGAATCAAGCACCTATACACCATTTCAATTAATGTTTGGTCGTCAAGCAATTCTACCTGTTGATATAGACCTACAGAAGGAATCAGGTGATGAATTGCATCACAAGTATCAAATGTTGAATGATCCAGATATTGTAGCAGTTCAACACAAGCATCAGGTCATTTTGGAAGATGCAAAAAAGCACATTCTTGACGCTCAAAAGAAACAAAAGCAAAAGTATGACTCAAAATGTGCCAAGCCAAATTGCTTTCAAGTAGGAGAGCTAGTGATGAAGAAGAATTTTAGAAGAAAGAAAATGAAAGGTGGTAAACTGCAAGACCGATTTGATGGTCCTCACAGAGTTGTGAAGAAGATGCCACATGGAGTATATGAACTGATCAGCAAAGACGGCACTCTAATTCGAGCTACTGGAGGTCACCTTAAGATGTATCACAGCAATATGCTCCAAGGAAGTATTTCATTTGATGACAAGCATTTGATGACAAGCAAGCCTCCAGCAAAGTGATATCTGATGATCCATCAACCAGTGGTGTTAAGCCTGATGACACATCCATCTGCAGACAATATAATACATGCAGCTCAACAGCTTCTTAAACAAAGTCATCCTCATATATCTGGCCTTCAAAACCCAATTCTTCAGAAAACAAAAACCTTTGATGTGCAAAGAAACCTAGACTTTGTACAATGCCTAAATATCAAAGACAACCACTGGATAACAGTATCTGCTGCTTCAAGCATTCCAGACACCATAAATGTATATGATAGCTTGAATGGTACATTAACTGAACCTTTGAAACAAATTATTGCAGATTTAATGCATTCTGCGGGAAAGCAAATCACAGTACAGTATGTGAGTGTTCAGTACCAGAAGGGCTCGCAGGACTGTGGCTTATTTGCAATAGCCTTTGCCTGTGAAATTTGTTTTGGCAAAGATCCTTCATCCGTTACGTTTGTCCAATCCACAATGAGACAGCACTTAATAGAGGGACTAGAGCAAGGAAATATTTTGCCATTTCCATCAGCTGTAAGACGACAAAGGTCACAGATGGTGCGTCAAGAGGTGTTTAGAATATTCTGCTCTTGCAGGATGCCTAATGATGGTAGAAAAATGATTCAATGTTCAAAGTGCAGAGAGTGGTATCATTTGAACTGCGTCCGAGTCAGCAGGAAATTTTTGAGACACACTGTGCCGTGGTTCTGTGGTTGTAAATAAGCTGATCAGTTTAGTACTCAACGTTATCTATTGTACTCTGGTTTTATATTATACTCTGGTTTCATATTCTGTTATTACTCTGGTTTGGTGTGAAGAATGTATTCAATTACTTGCATGTACTTGCATTGACCAAGACAGACCCCATTATTTCCGGTAAAACTCACGGCTGGAAATTTTGGTCCATACATATATACGCCAGTTAACGGACCAATATTTCCAACACGGACCATTATTTCCGGTAATATCGGTCCGGCCGGACCAAGATTCGTTGGAAATTTTGGTCCGCCCGGACCCAAATTTTCAGGACCAAAATTCCGGTGACAGCACATGTAATTTCTTTAATAAGTGTTTCACTAGGTCTCAGAAATTATTCATTTACACTTTGATTTCCTATGCCCCAATAAATAATATTAATACAAGTCTAAATCAAATAAAGAAAAATCACCATTTCATTGAGTATTATAATGAGCTATTAAAAGTCCATTATAAGCATTGTAATTGTTAGTGTTTTCTAGTTTGATTTAAATTTCAAATCTGAAGCACTAAATATTTTTTAAAAATTGAGCACATGTAATTTCTTTAATAAGTGTTTCAATGTCTAGATAGTCTCAGAAATGATTTATTTACACTGTGATTCCCTATGCTCCAATATTAATACAAGTCCAAAATCAAATAAAGAAAAATCACCATTTCATTGGGTATTAAAATTACGTAATAGTGAGTTATTAAAAGGCAAAGTCTATTTTAAGCATTGTAATTGTTAGTGTTTTCTAGTTTGAATTAAATTTCAAATCTGAAGCACTAAATATTTTTTATAAATTGACTGGACATAACCCAGTAGCAGATTTAATACTTTAACTAGTAGTTCAGAAATTCTCCAAATCATTAAATGTTGCCGTACATTATTATAGCACATTCGTTAATTACAAAGTATTTTAGATTTGAATAACACAGTTTGTATTTCTAACGTCCACAATGTATGCATACAGAAGAGGCCTTACAGTCAGGTTAATAACATCATACCACTTAAATGAATATGATTATTGACAAACATTATATTGACCTCTACATTGTTCAGAGGAGTTTAATTATTTATCAAATGAATTGCAATGTACATGTACAAGATAAAGCATACACTGCACACTGTAAGCTACTATCTCTACATACATGTAGAGAATACATACATATGTACTTTGTTGTGTTTGCATTCTGCTACAGAGTAGTTTTAGGTCAATAAATAAATAAAAAACAGGTAAGGCTTCAGATTTGAAACAACCTTTCTATATTTATTTATCATTATTGGGTATAAACATTTGCACTCCACATACTGTAAATAAATAATTTATGTGAAATAGTTTATTGATATTTATTGACTTTGTTGGTGTATTTCCTATGCCCTGATTAAAAATACAAATACAAGTCTACAAGCAAATAAAGAAAAATGTTTTCTGAAGTAATACGTGTTTTAATAAATTGACTGGACATAACCCAGTAGCAGATGTAATACTTTAATTCAGGTTAATGTGTAGTTTAGACATTCTCCAATTCATTAAATGTTGCCGTACATTATTATAGCACATTCGTAGTATTTTATATTAGAATAAAACAGTTTGTATTTGCCTAACGTCCACATTGTATGTCCATAAATTGATTAATAATCCAAAAACCATTTAAATCCATTGCCTTCAATTGCAAAAACCCGGTATACATTTTTGGAAAATTCTTTTTACAGTTACGCTTTCAGTGCAGGTATATGTATGTACTTGCATCCTAAACAAACACTTCTTCTAATTGATGCCTTCTGAAACCTTTATGTGACTGATTAGAAAACAATGAAAGAGCCTTCACAGCAAAAACTACTCACCCGACAATGCTTGGAGTAAATATGACATCATTATGCATTCATACCTTGTGTTTGGTGTTAAGAAGCTGTCTGACCTTTCTGCATGTAAGTGCTCAAACCTGTGTACATGTATGGTAGTATGATGTCATTCCTTCCATCCTATGTGATTTAAAATAAGCACAAGTAATAAAATGATTGGATGACATAAAAAAAAGAAATGTATACTTTATACTGAAAACTGTATAACTCTAACAGATTCTGTGCGTTACATGTCAATGAGTATCTTACCAAGATGCTCTTCTGATCAGGCAGTGTGTTGCGGAATAGCTGGCCTTTCTCTAGTAGCGAACTTGTCCTGCACATGAAGGGATTCGCAATCTTATTCAACAAGCTTTAAACATCTACTCTTCTCAAAGAAATAACAAACCTGAATTCGTCAAGCTTGCCTGCATGCGCAGCTTTTGCTCATCCTGGACGATCCTAAAAGTGAGTGCATTTGCGGCCACAGCTGTATACATCCTATCCAGCATTCCTGGCAATGGATGTGGAGGTGTGGCTGGCTCTCTAATAGTCGCACGTGGAGTTGCCAAGGTTCCTACCACGTTGACAACCTCTGACGATCGGAGCGGATGGCGTCGTACGATTAACATTGGATGCCCTTACATCATTCTACGTTGTCATCAGAACATTCCTATGGATGGTATCGATTTACTAAGTCTAAGAGGTCTAATCAACTTCTCAGTGTTGCCATTATTTCCCGCCAACTTGGAAGCCACGCGCACGTGCATGTAATCATTTTTTTATGTTACATGGTAAAATTTATCTCTAGCTCTTCACGAAACTGGCGTGCATGAGTGTACACATTATTTGCTAGGTAGAGAGACAAATCTCTTACTTGAAAGCCTAGTCCAAAGGATAAGTATAAAATGGGATAAGCCACTTGGACAAACCACAGGATGGCTGCGCACAAGGCTTTCGAGCCACAAATCTTTGCTTGCGTGGTTCTCGCACCACGTGAAGATGCGAAGTTGGAATAGACGATGGTGCCGGGCTGCCGACAAAGTTGTGAAGATTTGATAAAAACGTCTGTTACATTGTTTCCATATAACAAACATTTATTTCATTGTATGTATTGTATTCTAATTTATTGTATTAATTCCATTGCAATTGAGATTGTGCTCTATTGCAACTATGTTCATTTGTATTGATGTCATCATTCATTAGCATGCAGGCTTTGTGCAACCACACGCTAATCAATTATCTTGTCTAAATAATACCTAATGCACATGCACATACATATGTATCGTACTACATGTAACATGCATCACCGTACAAACCATGTGCTAACTGCTGCTGCTGGGAAATATTCAGCTGCTTGTGGCACTGTACTAAAAAGGTTTAATTTAGGTATGCAAGTTGTGGTGGCAGACCCAAGAGGCCCAGATGACGTACGTGAAAGGCCACGGAAATGGCTGGGTTGGGTGGTCCAAGCTCATGAACGTTTAGAAGATGTTACAAAATTAGTAGCTTTGTTGTGTAAGTAATGATAAATGCTTATTTACTTACCACGTGTAATTGTTGTGGCATGAAAGTGGCATGAAATGAGATGTCAATAAAAGGGTAGGCTGGGCATTTATGTGAGGATACATTTTCCAACTCTAGAGATTGCTGGAGCTGGAGTGGAACCAACCAGCAATGGAGCAGGTTCCCCCCATGCCTGTGTTGGGTGGGCAACAGAAGCACCAGTGAGGATCGAGGCAGTGAGAGGTCACTCTCCAGCTGCAGGTGGTGGGCCTGTTGTTGGCCGCTGGTGCATTGAGGGGTGTGGCCACAAGGGGGGAGTGGATGCTCACTTGCCTTAAATAGGTGCACTTTGCTGACCACTGGTAATGTCCCAGCTGAGCTAAAACACATATTGATCCATTTGAAGGCAGAGGAATGGGAGAAGATGCTTATGGACCACCCTGATGATGGGTTTGTGGCATATCTCCTGTCCTGAATACAGGAAGGTTTTCCTAGTAGGCTTCCATTGTCTCCTACCCTGTCCAAAAAGGCTTCCATTGTGATCAATTGACTAGTGATGTATGACCCCAGAGTAACTGGTTCAATGGATAAATACAGATGACCACACCCAAAATGCCTTCACTCTCCCTCTTCCCTCCTCTCCATCCCTCCAGCTCACCACACACACACACATCCCATGTTAGACATAATCATTAATGGATGATATTGAAGTGACTCCAACAGAAACATCCTTGGAGTATGAGCACTTGGTTACCATGGAGATCCAGTGCTAGATGCTCAAGATGTTTGGAACCAATGAACTAGCTCCACCCCTTTCATACATGCTCCTCCCTTTTTGTCATATGTCATATGTGAACAATAGATGACATCATTCTATGCATTTACATACAGGCAGCATTATTTGAACCCATACATAAATATTATTCTACCCACCAGTTCCTGTGGTACTATTAAATGTCCATACTCATAAGTATTCATGTGGACAAAGACATTCAGGCTGTACTCCAAAGGATGTCTGTATACACACACCTCCACCCTCTCATCTGTTCACATCACATGATCAATAGATGACATCATTCTATGCATTTCACATAAGAACTGCATTCTAGAAAAGACTATATATAATTCTACCCACCAGTTCCTGTGGTACTATTAAATGTTTATACATCTTATCAAGTGTCAGCATCTTCACTCTTGTCTTAGACATCATAGCATCCATCAGATACTGCACACCATCATCTGACATCTCTTCACATCCCCACACCCTCAGCTCCTCCAATGTTGGGTGGTCTTTGAGCATGTCAGCTAGACCTTTGGCTCCTTGGTCTCCAAATGGATTGAAGCTAAGGTCCAGTTTCTTCAGTTTGCACCACTTCAGTCCACCACAGAGCTCACATATGGCTTCATCCCTTAGACCACACTCCTCCAGGCTCAGCTCAGACAGTGTTGTGTTGTGCTTGAGTGCATGTGCTGCACAGATAAGTATTACCAATAATACTAACACTCCCTGTGTGCATGCTTATATACATGATGGACACAACATAACAGGATGAGAAAAAGTAAAATCACAAGTCACACTTCAGTGGTGGTACCAGGTTGTGTGTGGGGATGGGGAGGAGGGATTGGCTGTTAATGGATGGTGTGGATGCTTCACACTAGATGAGGGTGTATATGTGATATATGGATGGAGAGACAATATATGTGCACATGCTCATATTGGTTTGATATGTCATTTGTAATGCACTCCTATGCTTCCATGCATACATGCAATGTACATTATGTGTGCTCATGATTCTGTGCACGTGATGTCTATTCATGAGCACACATGTGCACATATACACACACATGCCCTTACACACACAGACATAGACACATATATACAAGCATAAGTATGGAAGACATGAGTGGTACAATAGTTTTGGGGCATTAAGTGTACACATCATTTATATATCGATATCATTTTTGTTTTGTAAATGATGTGTGCACTACATGGGATTAACTCATTGCATCATGGAAGCCATGTAGTAATGGAAAGGTTTAGCATGAGTACTGAACTTGTAACACCTTCTTTACACAATCCATGCTATGTACATGTAGGAATAGTCAGGTGATCAAATGACACCTCTTCTTCACATTATTAATGCCAGTAGAGTAACTTGTTCCGTTTATGAAGCAAGTACAATGTGCATTGGTCACCCACATCTGTACATGTACACTCTACATTTTATGTTCAGGCTATGTACATGCGCATACATAAAACTGTGCTAGTATGTGCTGTAAACAAATTAGTCTATTTGAGATACAGGTGGGAAGGAAGGTTTAAAACATGTCTCACAATTAGGGAACAACATCAATCTCATCTATTAAGGGTTAGAAAATGATTTTAGCATCCAGTTACTAATCTTTTTTGGGGGGTGTTGACCCACTCCCCCCTCCTTCTAAGCAGGATGCATTTCATTTTCCATCGCAGGAAGTTATAAGAATATAATTGATAGTTGCAAATAATTGACTTCTCTGTCAATCATAAATTTGCATTATGTGTAAAGTCACTGCGTGTGTGCCTGTTTGTGCGTACAGTTGTAGGTAGGTGTGTGTATACAAAATGTTTGTGTCTGGTAAAATAGACATGCATGTTTCATAAATATCAGACTACAACAGTTCATACACAAAACGGTCATGTGGAGTTGAAATGAGGGTTTCCAGGCAACTAGGAAACAATGCTGGGTACAACCCTGTTATTCTTCCATATAGCAAGTGGAGCAAATGTGTAAATACAATTGACACACACACATAACACCACTTGTTGTACCACTAGCGATATCCAGGCATCACCTACACCTAGTCCTGTATCTAGTGTAAGCTTAACTAAACGCTTCATCAGTACGTCTGGGTCACAAATCCACTCATCTACTGAACCATGTTTGTCATCATCTGTTTGTAGTACAACGTTTGAACCACAAGTTCACCAGCCTCCTATTTTCAGTCAGTCAGGAGACAGTTTCACCCAGACATTGGAATCATATATGTTGACTGTAAGCAGAATTCACACAATTTTTGCACTAGCATTCAATCCTTATCAGCTGCTGAAAAGTATGCTTTGTTATTAATAAGCCATCTGAGGATCATGCATTCCCTTGTACTTTGTTTGGGAAGTACAATCAGTTTAAATGGTTCGATATGTACTCTTGGATTGTGTACAGTACTGTAGTTGAGGGTGTCTATTGTATTTTGTGTACTCTTCAGTGATAACCGTGTCACTATGGGTTGCCTTGGGAATGAACCCTGTGTTGAGTGGAATAAATTGTAAAACACATGGCAGCTCTAAAAAATATCAGCAATGAATGTACAACAGGATCGAGCACCCTGAAACTGGGCTTATTACCACAAAGCGCATAGCTAACATAGCCCAAAACAGGGTGGTCCTGAAGTTTATCATTGAAGCTATTCTGTTTTATGCTAAACAATGCGTAGCATTAAGAGGTGATTGTGAAGACCTGGAAGTAAAAATCCTGGTAATTTTCTTAGTATTCTAAAGCTTCTGGTCAAATCACAATGATATTCTATGTACCCACTTATATTCACCTGCAATGAAAAATGCTACATACAAATCTCTTCGTACGCTGCTTAATATAATGGAAGACATATTGCGTTATTTGAGATTGTACATCAGATTAAAACAGTAAAATTTAGCAGATGAAGTTACTTCACATAATACAGAACATTTGGCACTTTGTACTCGTTTTGTTGATGCTAAGGTGATATTAGGGAAGAGTTTATGTCACTGGAACGTATAACTGGGAGATATATTACTAAGAAGATTATGGAACTTCTTAAGGATGATGATTTGCCTATTGAGAATATTTGTAGCCAGGGTTATGATGGTGCAGCAATATGTCCTCTGAGCCTATTGGTGTTCAAGCACAAATACGAGAAGTGTCTCCACTTGCAACATATGTCCACTGCAGTTCCCATCAATTAAATCTAGTTATAAGTCATTCATGAATGTGCCTTAATAGAAGTTCGTAATGTAATTGATCATCTGCTGCCGGTTTTTTCTGGCAAGCCCGAAGAGAAGTGGTCTGCTAGAGCTGATCGAGTTGTTGACAAGTGTAAAAGTAAGCTCTCCTGGATCTATGTTAAACTCGATGGGCTGAATGCCATACAGCATATCAGCATTTCTACCAATCCTTTCCTTATATTGTAGAAGCTCTAGAGTATATAGGATATACATGTAAGCTGCATCTGCATGAATATGAGAATTATTTGTTGATTGGGATGTAAACTCTCGAAGTGAAGCTCAGCAAATACTTCATGGCCTTACCAACTTTAACTTCATTGTTGTTTTCTTGACAATTTACAAATACCTATCTCATTTGTCAGGCATTACTATATAGCTTCAAAGTAGAGCCATAGATGTGTATGAAGCATTTGAGATGATTGAGAGTATATAAGAATGAAAGAGATAATGTGGATAGTGGATTTCAAATAATATTTGATCAGCCGGTACGAATGGCTGATAAAGTGGGATGTACAGTTTCAGCCCCTCGAGCTGTTGGAAGGCAGCAGCATTGAATTAATGTCTCTTCTGCTACCCTTATTGAGCACTATAAGAGGAATGTCGCCATACCATTTCTGGACCATATCCTCTCTCATCTTAATGAGCAGTTTTCAACTTTGCCAGTTAATGCTAGTTATCTTTTAACCATATTTTCATCTGTAATGTTCTCCAAACCTTCAAAGCTGAGTGAAATTATTGCTCAGTATCAACATGATCTTCCCAATGAAATGTGCAGATGGAAGTCTAAATACAGTACTGTGCCTAGCAGATAAGCTTCCCAATTCACCATCAGAAGCCATCAAGGAGTGTGATGCACAGCTGTATCCTAACATCAGAATTCTTTTGCAAATTGCATGCACACTACCATGCAGTAACATCTTGTGAATGTGAAAGGAGTGCAAGTGTCCTGAGGTGCCTGAAGACCTATATGAGAGCCACAATGGGTAATGAACGATGGCAAATTTGGCATTCCTTCACAATCATTATGACCAGCACACAGATATTGACAGGGATATTGATATGTATGCACAGATGCATCCAAGAAGAATTGAATTAGAAACACTTCTAATGAAACCTTTCATTGACTGTTATTGCATCTAGCTGAATTATTTGAGTGTACATGTGAATAGAATTGATTGAACCATAGATACATGCATGATCGAACAGATGGTAGCACATGCATGCTGGTTGGTTCGTTTAATCAAATAACTGCACCCCCGCTCCCCCCTCCCCCCCCCCCCCCACTTGAAAACCTGCATACGGGCCTGGGCATACTGTACATGTACATAATATATGCTGGCATGTGCATAAGTATACTGTAAATGTATCAGTCTGTTTCTAGATGCAGGTAGGAATCTTTAAAATGTATCACAATCAGGAAACAACGTAAATATGGAACGTTCTATACGAAAATGGGTCTTGTGGATTTTTATTTTATAACATAACCTTTAAATTGATATATCTTCCGAAATATTAAAGCTATCGGGTTACTAATTTTATCACAACATACCACACCATTACTATATGTGAAAATCCATTTTGGTGACTTACACATGAAGGGTACCAACGTTTCAAGGTCCGATACCCCGTAGAGTTGTCCAAATCGGTTCAAAATAGGTACCTATGTAGAAGGGTCCTACCGCTATTGATGTGTTGTGTTCGTGAATTTTTGCTTTATCCGTTATGGAGATACAAGTGTGCAACGAAATTGCATATTTCCCGGGCGTTACGCGCCATTAAAGTATTACGACTGGCTTCGAGGACGTCCTTGTAATACGTTAATGGCGCCTAAAGCCCAGGAAATATGCAATTTCTTTGCACACTTGTATCTCCATAATGGATAAAGCAAAAATTAACGAACAGAACAAATCAATAACGTAATATACTATCATCATTCCAAAATAATAGGTAAGTAGTGCACAGAGATGTGATGTAATGCTCTTTCATACATGTATGGATATACTTGCATTATGTCATTCTTACCAAGGCATGATGCTCCCTTGTTATCAATGGTGCTGCCTGACAGGTCCAGGGTTTCCAACTTGGTATTGACTTGAACACATTTGATCACTTCTTCTAATCCCTCTGGTTGTAGTTCACATCCCCTAAGAACCAGTTTCTTAACAGTATTATTCTCCTTCAACATCATACCTGTGTGAAGTAATGTCCACAATGTTGAGACTTGTTATGATGATTGACACACATGAGGGTCAGGGATTGAATCAATGAGTGCAAAGTGACTGTGTGTGGTTAACATAGCTATGGACCTTGAATGTGGGTGTGTGCAATTGTACTCACAATACACAAAACTTCACAAGTAGGGATAATTCAATTCATGGATGATTCAAGCACCCTGAATTTTGATTATGACCAAATATGGTCACTCAAAAGCAAAGCCCTAGTTCAATCTACTCATCATATGTTTTTGCAGTTCCATTCGCTGCACACACTGTTGCATTTTCAAACGTTTATACATGTATGAATGAACGTTTTTGTCAAGGCAGTGAAGTACTCACAGTACACACACATACACATAAACAGACTGACATCTCCTTATCCCCACTTTGCCCAATACTTCCTTCACATAGCTGTGCATCTGCCATTACAGAGACACATTCATGACACACATGAGCGCCAAGGATTGAATCAATGTGCGCAAAGTGACTGAGTGTGTCTAACATAGCTTCCTTGAGCTAATGTTAAACATTATTTACTACATACATCTGTGTTACTAAATACAGTGTTATGCTCAGCTATAAAAAGCATTTTCTATAGACTACAAATTAGCATTTTAGACATTTGTTACATTAGTGTTTATGTGTTACAACCCGCTATGCAGTAACATAAAATACTACACTTACACACAGATGTGTTTTAATAAATCACCATAATTCCAAACCAGTCGGATCATACCAATGTAATGTTCTTTCATATAGACATATGCCACATCGTATGATGTCATTCTTACCAAGGCATGATGCTCTCTTGTTATCAATAGTGTTGTATGACAGGACCAGGGTTTCCAACTTGGTATTGACTTGAACACCTTTGATCACTTCTTCTAATCCCTCTGGTTGTAGTTTACACAAGGCAAGGTTCAGTTCCTTAAGAGTATTATTCTCCTTCAACATCATACCTGTGTGAAGTAATGTCCACAATGTTGAGACTTGTTATGATGACTGACACACATGAGGGTCAGTGATTGAATCAATGAGTGCAAAGTGACTGTGTGTGATTAACATAGCTTCCTTGAGCTAATTTTAAACATTATACATGTATAGTATATGTAACTGTGTTATTAAATACAGTGTATGCTCAGCTATAAACAGCATTTTCTATGAACTACAAATTAGCATTTTGGACATTTGTTAGAGTAGTGTTTAATTAAACGCCCGCTGTACAGTAACAAATAAATTACTACACTTACACACAAATATATTACAATAATTCCAAACCAGTCAGAACAAAACTCTTTCATATAGACAAACATGTATGTACATACAATTCCACATGGTATGATATCATTCTTACCAAGACATGATGCTCTCTTGTTATCAATGATATTGTGTGACAGGTTCAGGGTTTCCAACTTGGTATTGACTTGAACACCTTTGATCACTTCTTCTAATCCCTCTGGTTGTAGTTTACACAAGGCAAGGTTCAGTTTCTTAAGAGTATTATTCTCCTTCAACATCATACCTGTGTGAAGTAATGTCCACAATGTTGAGACTTGTTATGATGACTGACACACATGAGGGTCAGGGATTGAATCAATGAGTGCAAAGTGACTACATGTATGTGGTCAGTCTAACATGTACAAGGTCCTTGAGTGGTGCTATTGCTAAGATGATGGCCCAACCCCACCCCAGTTGCAATCAGCATTTATGGGATTTATTTGGCAAACGTGTATTGGGAAATATGTAGCCTGCTTGGCTGCTCTGATCACATTGCACTCACACCACTTTCACACACTGCAATGCTCCACACATTAGAGATGCTTTAAGAATGAGGACTAATGAGTCATGTAGCTAAAATCAATAACCAGGACAATTTAGCTAGATATGTAGGCTCAGGAACTATGTGCAATGAATAGCACATAATAAGAAAAGCATAACAACAGGACTTACCTAATAGGGATGCCACGGAAGCTGTTATTGTATTGCTTGATAAGCTGAAGCTTGTAATGTGGTCAAAGGCTTTTCCATCTTCCACCAAGAACAGCATTCTCATACACTCATCAGTCAAATGACAGTATTCCAAATCAACAGACCACAATGTGGAGCTGTTGGCAATGCAGTACCCAAGTACATGTAGATCAAATGGATTGAGGACAGTTCCTGAACACTTGAAAGTTTTCTCCTTATATCCCATCAACCTCTGAATGAAGGTGGGGTTCTGGGTTTCAAGCATCCAATGCAGGCTTTCTATTAATCTCTCTTCATCAGTAGTCTCCAATGAAATGACAATGTCTGCCAAGTCATCCATATTCTCTGGTGATGTCTGGAACTTGGTAAGGCCCGCCATGAACCGTACAGCCATAGCCATGTTAGGTTTGGTTATGTAAGCTGTGTGTATGGCTATAACGAAGGGGGAATGGAGAGGAAGTGGTGACCCTGCAAAAAAAGCTTGCCGATACTTGTCATGAATTTGTAACACCTGATTTTCAAGTGTTCTACAATTGCACATTCCGTTGTAGTACTGAATTTATAATTAGCTCTACATTCCTCTTGTCTGAATACGTTTACGGGGGCCAACTAGTCGTTTTTCAGGGCAAGTATAAGAAGTTGCCGCTTGCTGGAATGTATAGCAAATTATGCATGTGCCAATTGTAACTGCATGTATATGCTTAGTAACAGAAAAGAACGTGTAGGGAAAGTGAGATTGGGGAGGAGGGAAGGAGTGTCAGCTATTAAACAAGTGTCATTGACGAAGTGAATGAAGTCATATACAAAGTGGCTACGCCTCGACTGGATGACGTGATCGCGTGACCGTTCTATAAACAGTCAGCTAGAGGCAAGGTAAGGCTTTCCGTTAAAGTTTAATAATGAAAAGAGCGATGTATCCATTTGATAAGATTTGATGATATGTGGCTACCTGCGCTGCACTCTATATGAAAATGCATCTTACGCTACAAGTATATAATTTCTCCCGAGAGATCGCTTTTTTGAATCGTAGATAGAAGAATACCATATGCAGTTTCATTATGCTTAGTACTATTGGTGTGTGGTTTTAGACGATCTGTTATACTAGGTAGTGTAGGAAGTGTTCAGCATTCATGTTAAAGGGAACGTAGTTGCTTTAAACTATACTTACTGCGTCCTAAGACAACCCCAGAAAGATGGTTTTTAACCTGTTTTGAAATATTGAAATGGCTTTTTTTGAGGCTCTGTATTGTGTTGAAAGTGCGGTTGCCGAACACCCCTACTGCCGACCGTACCTCACATTACTCTAGTACAATCGGAGCGTGTAAAGAGATCTAGTTTGTACCCTTTCAATGGTATAAACGCAGTTACACGTACAACCTATTATGGTTTGTGCAGTAATTTATTTCACTTCCATTACTCCAGTCATACAGCCAACATGGGAAACCAAGGTAAGCTTGTCTGTAGGGATGGATACGTGCTACCTGTATGTCATGCGAAGAGATTGTTCTGCTGATTAAATCAATGTCTTCAGTTATAGCACCCCACCTCCATTCAAGGCCCCTTACTTGTAGTTCTATCATTGTGTGCATGATGATACTGATGAATAAACCTTCTGGTGACATTTGTTGTTCATTCTATTGGTATAGTACCACAGGGGGTGGAGCAATACAGGACATTTTTAGCAGCTTCATATGAATGTGTAGAAGTAACAAAAGACCAGTGGCCACCTGTCCAATTTCAGGAGTACATCAAACTGGCTACAGTGGTGAAAGTAGAAGATTTTATGAAAGAGGATGAGTGTACCAAAGCTATGATGAATGGGAACCTTGAGATCATTAAGGGATTAAAAAAACCAGTTCAATTGGAAAAGGTAAGTCATTCTTTATGTATTCATAATTCCATTACCCATTCACTGTCCAGATTGGCAGGTTTGAGGATGGCACATTGGCTAGCTGCATCATTGTGGAAGGGATTCCTGGTGTTGGCAAGTCCACCTTAGCCTGGCAGTTGGGACGACGTTGGGGAAAGAAGGAAATCCTTCAACACTTCCAGCTGGTTATTGTGCTGCGTTTGAGGGATGAGAGGGTGCAGAAGGCACACACCATTTCAGAGCTGTTGTACCATCCAAATAAAGTCATACAAGAGTCAGTTGTTGAGTGGATAACCACTACTCTGGGGGAAAATGTGTTGCTCATTCTGGAAGGATACGATGAACTGTCTTCAGAACTTCAAATCGGAGATCAGTCAATATTTGCTTGCATTATAAAAGGGGAGGAGCTTCCTAAGCTGACTGTATTTGTGACTAGTCGTCCTTCAGCCAACAGGAACCTTTATCGGTTGTGTAGGATACGAGCAAAGTGTCAGTACATTCAAGTTGTTGGCTTTGGTGAGGACGAGATCCGAGAATATGCTGAGCTTGCCTTCAAAAACAATTTGGAGCTGAAGAAACAGTTTCAGTTATATATCAAACATCGTCCTCACATCCGCAGTATGATGTATGTTCCCTTGAACTGTGCCATTGTTGCAGAGCTATTTAGAGAGCACAAGGGAAAACCCCCACAGACTCTGACTGAGGTATACACTGCACTAACCAACACACTTCTGCAACGTCATGAACAGAAGACCAAAGAGAAGACTGGTATGTAAATTGTGTGTATGCAGCTGCCTAATTCTTGATGTTATCTTATCCTTCCCATTGTCAAGTTTGTCCCATGTACATGTACATGTAGCTGTTTTGTTGAACACATACTGTAACATTATATCTCTTTGACTAGTTTATACATAATTTGATTCATTTGCTTCTACGTTGCTTTTTATTGCATTGATTATGAACTTGTGCAGTATGATAACAAATTTGGACTCTAAAGTATATATCTATTTTCATGTCAGGTGACTTAATGAAGGAATACTACAGTGACCTGGTGGGCACTATTCAGGATCCTGCTGGTCTAGCCGGGTCACTGTACTCCAGAAGAATAATCTGTCAGTCTGTGAGGGATGAGATACAACAGAGAGGTGACCTGATCACAAAGAGGAAGAATGAAGTCCTCATCAATGCAGTGGAGGCTCAGGTGACCACAGACCCTTCAATGTTCCAGGTGTTCATTGAGGTATTGAAAGAGGAACCATCTCTCTCCACCATTGTAGAAAGGATGTGTGCTTTAGGTGAGTGTGCACATTGGGAGATCAGAGTGTGAGATTGCGCACATGGCCTTTAGGTAGATAATAGTTTGTGTCTTTCTGTGGCTGTACATGTAAATGTATTGTATGCTTTGATGTGTAGTTTATCTCCTTGAGTTTGTAGCACAAGGTACATGTAGATGTACACTGTATGGTACGGTACAACTTGTATTGCATATGGATATATAGTAAGAACTATTACTGAAACCATATGCATGGGCAGTTCAAATGAAATGATTCAGTAATGTGGTCATTCCAAATCCATCTTAATTGACACTGACTTCGAGTACATGTATGCAATGTTATTTCGGCCAAATGAAGAATAGATATGTTGTGTGTATGGATATGAAAGATCTATTCTGACTTAGAGTACATGTATGTATACAATGTTATTTCTGCCGAATGAAGAATAGGCATGCAGCATGTACATGTATGGATGTGAAAGATGTATCAAAGTACATTTTAGTTGTGAACTGCATCCTTTACGTAGTTCAAAATAGATATGGCTTTCTAGTTCGGATGTGCCAATATTGTCTTGGAGTAATTCAGAATATGGACATTAACCGATTATATGCAGAAGACGCAAATTTGCATCCGCGCAGCTCTGGCCGTACAGCATGTACTCCACGACATTGTCAGTGGTTATTACGTATAGACGGCCGTAAACGTGTGATTGTTACCAACCGCAGCAAAAGTTAAATAGCTATATCATACAGTCTTCATGTAGGGGAGGGATGCAGCGCGTGATAAGGTCTGACACTGCACACTCAGCACAAATACACGGCTATCAACACATCACTATATACGTACATTCAGCGTTTGCTACCAACGCATCCCTAAGTATACTCAGCGTACAACCATGTATGCATCCACACACAACACAAAGTCCACTCAGCGTATGGCTACATGTATACGCTCTACCATGCAGCTACCTACATAACTACATACAATACTAATGATCGTCTCTGGTTCAAAAGCGTTCACATCGATCACAACTGCTGCAAAACAAAGCCTCACAAGAACTTAAATATTTAGGCTAAATTCTCTCCCAAATATTCAGTCCACACCATGCGATACAGTATGAACCGGACCGACTCTGATACCATGCATGAAAATATTACTATAACAATTCCGCGTATAATCGGTTAAACACCAAACCACTGTGCATATTTAAAATTTGTGTGCAGAATGAGGCATTCACATGTAGGAAGCTACATGTATCAGTGAGCGGGGAAAAAAATTTTTAGGAGGTATATAAAAAAAGTACAATGATGAATCCCACATGTATGTTAATCATACTCCTTGACTTCATAAATAGCAGTGTTTTGTAATCCTAGGTGTTTACATGTAGTTCTCTGAGTTCATTTTTCATAGAACATAATTCAGGGCCATCAGACTGGAAGAAAAACAGGTCTGGCCACTGGTGAGGGGGAGGAGGGGAGATGTATCCCACTCCTGGCTCACAGGGAAAATGGAAGCATACAATAGCTGGTGCCATCTTTATGAGTGTTCTTCAGTTCTTTCTACAACCAGTCCAGCCATGGCTGGACTGGTTGTTACTTCTGTAATTTATAGTACATGTAGTTCTTATTTGTTCAACTCATACATGTACATGTATACATGTGTATTTAGTTGTGAGTTCATTTTTCTTGGAGCATAATTCTAGTATTTGTAGTTTGTTACAAGTTGTAACCTTAAACAAGGTCTAATTCAGGCATGCAGTAATTGTCATTATTTGTTTCATTTTGTTTGATCCCAAAAGGAGGCACGTACTTGTAGCTTCAAGATATTATGTCCTTCTAGTTCTTGAATAATAAGGGACTTAAAAATTCATAATCCAAATGCTATTTTTTGTTCTATTGCGTCATGTTCATTTTGCCTATAGCAATGTATGAAAATAACACAGGACATGGCTTCCTGATAAGTAGGGAACATTTTACATCCACAATTGAATCCAGTTATTATATAACCTCCATTGCCACATGAATATAAATTGTGGTTGTGGATTCCAGGATTGTACTTGACGTTATTATATGGCTGTTTTATTTACTTTCACCCACTAGAAGGCACAAGGATATAAATAGCTGAGGTACATGTAATAATGGACTTTTTTCTGAATAATCTGCCATAATATACATGTAATATACATGTAAATGCAAACAATTTATCATTTTTTTGCGTCATGCTCCACCAATTCCTATGCATGTACATATTCAAACTCCATTACACAATTTAGCAAATAGTTGTGTTAGTATTCACTACTTTTAGTTATAGGCAGGGTCTCTTTTCATAAATTATGTAATGGTATCAAATGTTGAAGTGGGGAAACATCCATTTACATAGTATACTGTCTACAAAACGTAGGATGAAAGGTGTGTGTGTGTTTCCTTCCCTTCCCTCACAGCTGTGACATCATCAAAGATGACATGTTTTGAAGGTCTATCATCTACCACACTCTCCCAGTTACAGTCTGTGGCAAGGCTAGCCTACCAGGGCACACTAAATGACCAATTGATATTCCATGATGTGCAAGAGAGCATTGAATCCTTAGGTATGCCAGTTGAATGTGCTAAGTGTATCGTTTAGGTAATTGTAAACTAAAAGAAATAACTAAAAGAATTAACTTGTTACTGTAGATGATGGAAAGCGATAAATTTTTAATGTTGACTAATAATCCAATCCGGATTAAATGTTACATTCGCTTTGCAACGATTACTTTGGTGTCAATATGCCAAAAATAATTGCATGGCAGCCATCACGTACTAACGTGTTCATGCATGTACTAGAATTGCGATAACACTGTATTATGGCCCCTTCCACGCATTGTTGAAGCTGTGGCTTTGTCCTGTGTCTTGCATGCCTGCTTTACCTTTCCTTTTGACTAAATATATGAAACTGATTCACAAATCAGCAAATACAGACTTGTATCTTACTGTAACAAATGTTGTTTAATTTCTTGTGGCTTTGAGGTGCTATCAGCTTCAATCTTTCGTTCTTCATTTGTCTACATACATTAAAATCTTTTTTCTTAATAATCCTATTTGTAGCACACGAATAACATTATATCCTGCAAAAGTGCTAAATATCGGATTGTTACATTATTCCTTATATTTAGACCCTTGTTTCCTTGCTTTTTACACCACTATTGCCTTCAAATCCTCAATATTCTCATAGAGAACGTTTTTAGTTACTTGTTTCATGGATTTTTTTTCATACGATTGTCACACAAAGGACACACAGTACCATGAAAGTTGTGAAAGTCTTGTTTCCAGACCTTAATGTCTTGCAGTCCAGGGTTTACCTCTACAATTAAGGGGTTAACCCCAAATAGTAAACACTTGAATTGCTAGCAAATAAACAATCAGTGGAAGATTACCAATTACCATGTTTGTTTATCTACCTTTGCTTAAGAGATGTACAGCATTTCGTAATACAAATATCTTTTAGTGCAACATTATATCAGAGCGATAATGTATCTCAATGTTTCGAGAAATACCGCGTGTGTGTATATTAACTCTGGTTAGCGCAAACATTTGATTTAACCATTCATTAAAGTTGCGTATCCTTGAATGGTAAGTGCCAAATAGGTTGACTGTTTGCTCTTACAATTGGTACAATTTTTTAATTCATATTAAATGAACCATGAATTTTGACATCAAATATGTACGGGGTTAGCCCCTAATTTTCAGGGTTAACCTCGTTACGGACCGCAAGACGACAAGCATACCTTACCTCGGCTAGATCGTCACTACTGGCTGCATTAATAGCATGTAGAATTTCATCTGCTACTTTTCTATGCATGCGCAATGCCTTATTATACGCTACTGACATCACTAACAGCTGCAAGTGCACATCTACAGTACAGCCCAACAATGGGTGAAACTTAGGTGAAACTTGCAAAAGGCATCCTAACAACATACTATTTCTGAGAATAGCCCTTTCCAAGACCGCCTTTATACTCCTTTCTCATACTATCCTTAGGAGAAGCTGCAGATGGGAAGGAGATGAATACATGCATTCAAATTATCAGCATGCCATACTTGTGACCACTAAGTGTGTAGCCACAAAATCATGTACCTGCATATGCATGAATTTAATACAGAAGTCACATACTAATAGCAAGCAAATACCAGAATCATAAGATCAAAAGCCACCTTATTACTTGGTAGACTGTGAAAAATCCCATTACCTCCCCAGACTAGGGCTATTGGCTTCATCAAAGAGTGTAACTGATAGTAGTATCTTGATGGAAGAACTGGTGTTAACACTGGTACGAAGCGAACCTTTATATGAACTTCACTTACTGTGTGAGATCTTGATGAGGGAACACCTCGCATTCACGCAATACATAAGCAACCACACGAATGCCATCTTCGCACAATTTTGAAAAAAAGTGGCGGTGATCAAAACCAGTGGTATTATTATACATAGATAGGCTGCATGTATAGCTATAGCAGAGATAATGTATATTACCTCCGGCTATAGCATCCATGGGCATATACGCAAGCACACACACAACACATACGGAAACACATAAATTTTGGAGTGTAAAATACAGATCATGTACTTTTTTGCTAAATTAGTTAATATGTGCTTAGCATGTAAGCAAGTGCGCTATAAATAAATAGTTTATTACATGTCACTGTTGATTTTAAGTAGTGGCTTCCATACATGTATGTCTTCAATGGATGTGCCCATTCATTCCTTATCATCCATCAGGTCTCCTTCAGAAGGTACCACAACTGTACTCGACAAGTTTCTCTAAAGCTTCATACAATTTTATACACAAGACTCTCCAGGAGTTCCTCACTGCATGGTATGTTTCATCTCTACCAACAACAGAACAGAGGGTCTTTGTGGAAGATTCCTTATACATGTTATTCTACTTCATAAGAAATGTCACGAATGGCCTTGAATTATATCAGATATCACAAACACTCCACAATAGAATGGAAATAGAGGAAAAGATGTGCTGGTGGTTGAGGACTAAGGAATTAGCCAATGTTGGGTCTACAGTGGTTATATTGATACAACCTGCTGGCTCCATCCATGGCCCACATCCTGGAGCTGTGCTCACTGACTCCTCCATGACATAGTGAGCAAGGGCCAACTCATGGTGGCAGTGGAGATCTTCTCTGCAAGACATCACACTACCTCAACACACACACACAACGATCTGTACCTGACTGCATGATGGTGTGAAATGGGACCACATGCTACTGGCAGTGATACAGACCACAACACTAGTACACCATCATCGTGTAGTCGTATGCATGCATGTGGAGAATGTGCACAAGCCGCAGGATGACATTTCCAGTTAACACACACACTTTTCATGTGATGTGATGTAGAATTGATGTACAGTTAGCTTAGCTAGCTGAAACTAATGATAACTGCATGGGGAAAACAGTGCTATCTAACAGGCTGTTCCAACAGCCTCCTTCCTTTACCTTGGCTTTAACACAAGTCCCTTCTCCAATACATGTAGATTAAAGAAGGCTGTTTTAAACACCTGCATGGGCAATTCAAATGCCAAATGAAAATAAAAATTAAACTTTTTACTACATATATGAATACATACACATAACCATAACCAATGCATACATGTATACATTTAGTTGCCATCAACTGTGACCAAGAGCAATGATAAAAACAAATGCATGCAGCCATAACAATCTGTTCATAATTTAAAACTAGATGTTGATTTAGTTACATGTACTTATATGTTTGGTTGGTCATAATTGTGATTGAGTTTATCGGCTTCGATTCAGTTACTAATTCCTGATTCATACATGTAGTCTAAATGTGTACAGCAACACTATACCTCGGGGATCACCTGACCAGCCGTGGGGGGCTGGGGAGCACTGAGCTTGTCAAGACATCAGAGACACCAGTGGACATGTTCCTGGACACCATACAACCCCTCCTTCACCAAGAGCACCTGCTCTGTGGTGTGCAGGTGTGTGTGCTCATACTGCACATGTATGCATGTGTGTATGTGTTGGACTCAATGACGTACAGGTATACAATGTGACAACCAGATCTTGACTCAAAAAAGATTATTATTATTGAAAGGCTTTGGGGACCACTGGTTATGTCAAAATACAGTATAGTACCATATAACAATTCATCACATGGAACAATATGTCACCACTTCTTTAGTTTTAGAGGGCCTTCACCCTTATGAAAAATGTTGCACTCATTTGTCCTTAATGATACAGCTCTTAGTGCAAATGATTGTAATCTTTTCACCACAACTGCTCTACAATAAATAGTTTTTTTATTCTCATTGAAATTAATTTAACTTTACAAAGCACTAATGTAAAAACCATAGAAATTACGGTGATTACTAAAACAACAATTAAAATCACTTCATTGAAGCTCAATCCTGCATACGGTAGTATGAAAACAGATGTAAAAGTATAGTTGGCCATAAGTATTGTCCAAGGCAATAGACCATGGCTAATCAATTGAAATTCTTTATCCAGTGCATGAATGTCACATTTAACATCATGGGCACATTGTGTACAATAGAATACAACCAATGACATACTCAGTGTTCTTAAGTATAATTTGCTCACCATGACAGTGCTCCAAGAGAGCTGAATGCCCACACCATGGCACGAGCCTTTTCAGGATGGTGACAAAGAATAAGTAAACAAATCAAAGAGGTTAAAAAAATAGCTGAGCAAAACATTGGTATCATTGTATTCAGTTTTTATGTTAAGTTTACACTCTAAATAGTTTACTAGTTACTTAAAAAAAAAACATGTTTCATGCAGATGAGTCATCAATCAAATAAAAGTGTAGTAAACAAAATCTAACAAATGTGACAAAGAAAAAGTAAACGATTGAAAATCACATCATAAAGAAATAGTTGAGCAAACATTTGTATCACTGTATTCAGTTTGCATGTTAAGTTTACGCTATAAAAAGTATATTACTTGCTTCATAAAAAATACATGTTAGAGACCAGCTCTAAAAATACAATAGAAAAACAAGCACACATGTATACATGTGATGATAACTGATAGAATAAAGACAATAAAAGAAACAACAAACACAATGAAGCTTCAATCACATACGCATTATTCATAGTTATTAATAGTCATACTGTACATTACTGCAATGATAGTGTAGTGAGCAGTAAATTTTAAATACACTTGTGCAACAATTTAACTAAATAACTAAATGATTATGTTAATAAAAATTACATACAGTAGGTTTAAGTTCAAAAGTATAACTTGATGAACTGTACTACAGAGACTTATCTAAAAGAGAACATAAAATTTATAATCAAGGAACTGAAAGAATCAAAGATGCAATGAATATAGGATTTAACCACTGAAATGAAAAAGGTTTTTTTAAATGGTATACATGAAACTTAGTTTTGGCTCATTTGCATGAAATGAAAATAATTACATTCATTCACATGTACAGTGACTATCATAACACTTTTCTTCAAGCTGCCCTAACATTTTACTAAGCAACATGTTAAGACAGCTGCAAAAAACAGCATACCACCTAAATGAGTACGATCATAATATTGACCTCTACTTATTAAGAAAAGAGTTTAATTATTTATCGAATGAATTGCAATTTACAAGATAAAGCATACACTGTACACTGTAAGATAGTAGTATGAACATCTCTACATACATGCATAGAATACATACACGTAGATATGCACATATAGATACATACACAATGTACCTTCAATGAATGAATATGATACACTTTGATAAATACAAACCATTACATGATGCTTATGAATTAAATGTACAGTAAATCAACTGTATTATTGTGTACATGTACATCATATGTTGATTAAAATTTTATACGCTCATAATATTCAACATCCATGCTTTGCAGGCTTGTTTAAATGATATGAATTATATTAGTTTGTTCTTAATAATATAAAGTTCATTACAAGTCTGATGGGTATCAATGTGAACATGTAATTGGTACTGATTTCTTTCCAAGTGTTTCAATGTCTCAGAAATGATTCACTACCACAGTGGTAAAAGAATATGATTCATTGAATCAACGCAACTAACAAAAGCAATTAACCTCGATTATACGCGGAATTGTAGTATTTTAATCATTTTTCATGCATGGTATCAGAATTCGTCAGTACTGTATACCGCATGCCGTGGAATACTTCATAGCCTGTTTTTTGAGATCTTGTGAAGATTCGTTTTGCGACGTGAACACTTTTGAGCCAGAGATGATCATTAGTATTGTCTCTAATTGAGCTACATGTATACTGTGTATGTTGTTATACATGTATATGTAGCGAGTAGTGCGTAGCTGTATACGCTGAGTGGAAATCCTGTTTTGTGTGGGTGCATACATGGTTGTACGCTGAGTGTTACTTAGGAATGTGTTGGTTGCAACGGCTGTAAGCTGAGTGTACTTAGCGACGTGTTGATAGCCATGTATGTGCGCTGAGTGTGCAGTGTTTACGCTGCAGGTTTGAAGACCTTTTCATGCGCTGTGTTCTTCCCTTACATGAAGGTATAATATATTATTAATCACTCGTTTACGGCCGTTTATACATAATAACCACTGGCAATGTCGTGCTATATACAGCCAGGGATGCGGACGTAAATTTGCGTCTTCCGCGTATAATCGGTTAATATTCACAATTCAAGTTCAATGGGTATCAATGAGCACATGTAATCTCCTTTAATAAGTGTTTCAAAGTCTAGATATTCAACCATTTACACTTTGATTTCATATGCCCCAATTAATACAAGTCACAAGCAAATAAAGAACATTCACAATTTTATTGGGTATTAAAATTATGTAATAGTGAGTTATAAAATGGCAAAGTCCATTTTATGCATTGTAATTGTTAGTGTTTTCAAGTTTGATTTGAATTTCAAATCTGAAGCACTACATGTTTTTTTAATAAATTGACTGGACATTACGCAGTAGCAGATTAAATACTTTAATGTGTAGTTTAGAAAATTCTCCAAATCATTAAATGTTGCAATATACATTAATATAGAACATTTGTTAATTAATAACACAGTTAACGTCCCCAATGTATGTCTATAAAATCATTTCAATTAATAATCCTATTACTAATTAAAACCATTGCCATCAATTGCAAAAACCCAGTATACATATTTTGTAATAATCTTTTTACAGTTAAGCTTTCAGTGAAGGTACAGTAGCGGTCAAATTACATCGTCTTAGTGCTACGATGCAGAACAAGGCACTGTTTGGTAGAAACAGTGTTTAATGGAAATTTAGCAAGTGCATGCCCACAGAGGTGTCTAACCACCTCAATAGACTAAATCAACCGCCACTTACCACACTGCATGCCTATCACACGCAATCAGGCAAGGCAAGACCTCCCCAGGGCGCCCCCTGGTGCATGCATATAAGCCCATCACACACCACACACACATCCTCTCAGTTCACCCAGCAGCTGGATCTATATCCTAGCAATCATCATGGATTCGGAACGAGAGAGGGATCGCGCATACTTAATGGGTTTGTCTGCCGAGGTCTTGCGCGTTCATCTTAATCGGGGCCAATCTCACTATGTCCGGCACAAAGAAGGCACTGGTCGACAGGATGCTGGAGAATGGCATCATCCCTAGCGACGCCCAATCCGAGGGCGAAGGGACTGGCAACAGCGACGAATCAGAGGAGGAAGACGCAGAAGGTGCGAATGCACAGAACGAGTCGCTCGCCGACGATGACGATGCAGACAAACAAAACGAATCGTCCTTAGAAGAAGACCGCTCCTCGGACGTGGATCCCGACGATCGTGTTGACGCCGCAAGGTTTGCCCGAGAGCGTACCACTGCCCGCCCAGCTTTGCAACACGCACGTCCTGTCAGCCTGGAGCGACCCCACAAGACACACCGCGAGAAGACCACTCGATCTCGCTCGGTGCAGAAACGATCCGGCAGAACCACCCGCCGGCATAAGAAAAAGCGCCACCACTCGCGCTCGCGCAGCCCAAGTGACAGCTCTTCATCGCGGTCCTCTTCGAACAGGCATCGCAGCCGTTCCCGCCGCCGCCGTCATCGCCGAAGACACCGCAAGTACTCAAGCTCTAGGTCCAGCGGCAGCAGCAGCGATCTTGGCCCTCTGGCAGACTCTCCCTTCGTCTCGTGTACTGCTACTCCTCCCAAGCATTTGGTCCGTCGCATCAAGCAGGGTAAGTTTATCAAATTTGATAAATTACTACCCGCGCATGACGACCCAATGTTTGGCGGGCGCGAGAGGCAAGGTACTAGTAGCAAGAAGCAACGCCCCGCTAGGAGGCAAGTGCACGACCTGGCTTCATGGCTAGAGGCTTGGAATATATTCCTGGCGGTGCGCGTCCAGTCCCATCCCCGGGAGGCTCTCCAACTGGTGACGTCATCCAGTCGGGGGCGTAACCCAACTAGCCACTTGTAATATAATTTCATTCAGTTCGTTAATCATACAGTTTGTTTGCAAGCTGACACTCCTGCCCTCCTCCCCAATCTCACTTTCCCTCTACAATAAAAAAACTTGTCAGGAACACGTTCATTTCTGAAACTAAGCATTAAACTATATGCAGTTACAATTGCACATGCATAATTTGCTAAACATTTCAACGGCAAGCGGCAACTTCTTACACTTGCCCTCAAAAATGATTAGTTGGCCCCCGTAAAGGTATTCAGACAAGAGAAAAGTTGCCACTTGCCGTTGAAGTACAGCTAATTATAAATTCAGTGCTAAAACGGAATGTGCAATTGTAACGGAGTCTCAAGAAAACTTGGGGGGAAAAAGGTGTTCCAGATTCATGACAAGTATCGGCAAGCTTTTTATTTGCAGGGTCACCACTTCCTCTCCATTCCCCCTTCGTTATAGCCGTACACACAGCTTACATATACATGTATTCTACTTCATAAGAAACGTCACGAGTGGCCTTGAATTATATCAGATATCACAAACACTCCACAATAGAATGGAAATAGAGGAAAAGATGTGCTGGTGGTTGAGGACTAAGGAATTAGCCTATGTTGGGTCTACAGTGGTCATATTGATACAACCTGCTGGCTCCATCCATGGCCCAAATCCTGGAGCTGTGCTCACTGACTCCTCCATGACATAGTGAGCAAGGGCCAACTCATGGTGGCAGTGGAGATCTTCTCTGCAAGAGATCACACTACCTTAACACACACACAACGGTCTGTACCTGACTGCATGATGGGGTGAAATGGGACCACATGCTGCTGGCAGTGATACAGACCACAACACTAGTCATCGTGTAGTCACATGCATGCATGTGGAGAATGTGCACAAGCCGCAGGATGACATTTCCAGTTAACACACACACTTTTCATGTGATGTGATGTAGAATTGTAGAATTGATAGCTTAGCTAGTTGTAACTAACAATAACTGCATGGGGAAAACAGTGCTATCTAAAAGGGAAAATCATACCTTTTCCAACAGCCTCCTTCCTTTACCTTGGCTTTAACACAAGTCCCTTCTCCAAGACATGTAGATTAAAGTAGGCTGTTTTAAACACCTGCATGGGCAATTCAAATGCCAAATGAAAATAAAAATTAAACATTTTATACTGCGTATATACATAACCATAACCACTGCGTACATGTATACATTTAGTCGCCATCAACTGTGACCAAGAGCAATGATGATAACAAATGCATGTAGCCATAACAATCTGTTCATTGAAATTTAAAACTAGGTGTTGATTTAGTTATATGTTTGGTTGGTCATAATCTTGATTGAGTTTAGAGGGCTTTGATTTAGTTACTAGTTCCTGATCCATACATGTAGTCTAAACGTGGACATCACAAACACTATACCTCAGGGATCACCTGACCAGCCGTGGGGGGCTGGGGAGCACTGAGCTTGTCAAGACATCAGAGACACCAGTGGACATGTTCCTGGACACCATACAACCCCTCCTTCACCAAGAGCACCTGCTCTGTGGTGTGCAGGTGTGTGTGCACATACTGCACATGTATGTATGTGTGTATGTGTTGGACACAATGACGTACAGGTATACATCAGGGTAATGTGTAACATAGGGTGCATGCATGCAGGTTACCTAGCAACCATACTTACATGTAGCTTGCTGTTCCAAGTGGGATCCAAGTGTTCTGGGAGGCAGAGGATGGGGAGGAGGAGGGGTGTGAGAAGAAGATGAATAGAATGTGACAACCAGGATCTTGGCTCAAAAAAGATTATTATTATTGAAGGCTTTGGGGACCACTGGTTATGTCTAAATACAGTATGGTACCGTATTACAATTCATCATATGGAACAATTCGTCACCACTTCATTTAATTTAGAGTGCATTGATTTATTTCTTCATGAGTTCTAGATTATGAAAAATGTTGCAATCATCTGTCATTTACGATACAGCTAGTGCAAATATTTATAATACGTGGTAATTAATAAAGTTTAGTTAATTTCGATATGATGAAATCATTTATTTTATTGTAGAGCAGTTGTGGTGAAAAGAAGTCAACTTCTTTTCACCACAACTGCTCTACAATAAAATAAATGATTTCATCATATCAAAATTAACTGAACTTTACACAGCGCTGTCTTCCTAACCATGCACTTTGTGTGTTTTAATTATACTTGTTTATTCTTAATAGTATCAAGTTATTAAATATTTAATTGGTATCAATAAGTACATGTACTTTCCTTTAAAGGCACTTCCTTTTCAAAGTGTTTAAATGTCTACATATTCTATGGGATACCAGAAATGATTCATTTACACTACCAGACGCACCACAGGCATGTTGGTGATAAACTGAACCAATTTACCAGTTACATGTAAAAGTACACGAAGTTAGCAAATTAAATAGCTGTAAAATCTATATCAGTGTTTTATCCATGTACTGTACATGTTGATATTGTATGATTTCATAAGCAAGTACAGGTTGGTCAAGATGATTAAGAAACATAAAAAGTATACTATAAATTAATAGTTCATCAATATTCCAGCAACTTTTTATTTCTTTGACTAATAAAGACAAATAATTTAATAATTATAATATTTTTTAGACACTCAAGATTATGAACCAAAGTTTTAATATTAAGTAATTATGGGCACCACATGTAAATAATATTCTAAAAATTACAAAGATGCATTGTATAGAAAATAAATAAAAATTAACATATATACATTGATTAACTATACTGTAACATCAAACAGAACAAAACAAAATTAGGCTAAACAGCTTCGATGATAAACAGAACTTACATACAAATGCTATGCTCAAGGGCACATGTGTCTAAACTATCACATTTACATGCACAGTAAGTGTAAAAGTTCAACAAGTCACATTATGATCCAAAACAGGATTTTCTCAGTGTTAAAAACTAGTTATAAGCATGAAGTATGTATCGTATGTATGTATCATTACCTTACCTTAGTAAAACCAAAATAAGATATATTAAACATTCATAAAATAATGTTCGCGAATCAACTCAAATAACAATACAAATTCAACAAAATCAATACTGTACAATGATATCCCCATGTTATGGTGTATGTACGTAGATGCAAACAAGTATAATGATTAATATTAATTACAAAATGAAATGAAAAACAAGTTCATTGAAGCAGAATGTGGCAACATATGTACTGCCAATGCTTAGCTTGCCACAAAAATTGTACAAAATCATGGACATTCGCTAATCAATTTTCTTTATTCAGGGGTACCCTAGAAGATTGGTACAATAGAATTGAATGTCACAATTAACAGTGCCTGGCACATTGAGTACAAAACAGTGCACGGATACAACCAATGACATACTCAGTGTTCTTAACTATATTTTGCTCACCATGACAGTGCTCTAAGAGAGCTGAATGCCCACACCATGGCACGAGCCTTTTCAGGATGTGCATTTGAAAAGATGTGCATAAATGCCACAACCTGATGTGAAAGAGGCACAGGGGAATAATGGATCAGAAACAATCTGAGCTTGCAGTTAATATATTGCACTGTAAACACTGTTTAGATTGGGTTTTAATTGCCATCAACTGCAATGTTATGAGCAAGGGCAATGATAATAACTAATGGCATCAGTGCAAATATTAGTAATTTGAGCTAATCTATTGCAATAGTAAATGCAAATAGCAGATAAACAGTGTTTTGATTGGGTTCATTAACCCTTGGCCACACTATAGTAGTTCACATACACACAGTTATTGTAGGACCACAACATGTAACCATATGGTGTTCCTGCTATCATTCCATCAGACCAATAATGACCAATAAAACTGTTGTTCTGATAACTAGAATTTCATGAGGAGGAAATCAACAATGCACAAGAAGTCTTAATATTGATTTCTTTAAAATGTATACACATTAATACATGAATGTATCCACAATAAATCACTGATTTTAAAAGTGCCTGAAACAATAGTGTGCCATATTATTTGGCATAGTTATTAGTACCCAGCCAAGTCCTTCACATTGACCAGGTGTTCTCATTACAGATAAAACAGCTTTCTGTTGTTTTGACAAGTCTCTGCAAAAATTGCCCCATGCATATTAAAAAAACAACAACATTGTGCTTTACATTTCAACCTAATTTTCTATACACTAGTCCATTCTGTAAGTTATTCTTCAAGAGCTAGGCTTAGAGTATACAAGTGCATTTGAAGCTACTACTTTGCAAGTACTCACACAATTTAATTTATTACACATGTTGCCATGTGAACACATCAGCTGGAAATGGCGTTAATTGATAACAGGTTGTGTGGTGGGTAATCTGTCTTCTTGACTATGTAAATGCACAAAAGATTTCAGAGGGCAATCCTTGCTTCCAAAAATCCATCTCAACCCAGTTTGCTATGAAAGAATCCAATATACATGTACATGTACAGTGTATGGATGATGTCATTTAAAATATCATCATGAATTTCCCATGTACCACAAATATTAAAATCTAAAACCAAATTTAAATTTAAAACTTCTAATGTAATAAACAAATGATGAATTGTTTTTACGGAAACAAAAGGCAGCTTAGATGTAACTCAAATATGGTACTTGTGCGGTATAAGAAACATTAACATGTATGTACATTTATAAAGAAACGACTTATTAAAATAAATTATGGTTGATGAGTTATGGAACAATCAAACCAACAGGAAACAAAATCTAACAATAGTGACAAAGAATAAGCAAAACAATTCAAAATCAAATCAACGAAGTAATAAAAATAGTTGAGCAAACATTTGTATCATTGTATTCAATTTGTATGTTAAGTTTACGCTATAAAAAGTATATCAGTTACTTCATAAAAAATACATGTTCAGCAAATACACCGTACATGAATCGAATATAAAGACTCGCTCTAATAAAACCAAAGGAAAAAAAACAAGCACAATGTGTACACGCGATGATAACAATCAGAACAAAGACACTAAAATGAACAACAAAACAACAACATAACACCAAATTATCTTTTAGAGCTTTAATTACATTCATAGTTGATACAAGAATACACTAATGAGAATAAATGCACTATTATTATTATTATTACATGTACTATAATAATACACAATCAAAACATATACTGGTCTAAATAAATGCACCTTAATTATAGTAAATTGATAACAGGTTGTGTGGTGGGTAATCTGTGATACCTGTCTTCTTGACTATGTAAATGCACAAAAGATTTCAGAGGGCAATCCTTGCTTCCAAAAATCCATCTCAACCCAGTTTGCTATGAAAGAATCCAATATACACGTACATGTATGGATGATGGCATTTAAAATCTCATCATGAATTTCCCATTTACCAAAAATATTAGAATCTAAAACCAAATTTAAATTTAAAACTTGTAATGTAATAAATAAATGATGAATTGTTTTTACGGAAACAAAAGGCAGCTCAAATATGGTACTTGTGCGGTATAAGAAACATGTATGTACATTTATAAAGAAACTGACTTATCAAAATAAATTATGGTTGATGAGTTATGCAACAATCAAACCAACAGGAAACAAAATCTAACAATTGTGACAAAGAATAAGCAATACAATTCAAAATCAAATCAAAGAAGTAATACAAATAGTTGAGCAAACATTTGTATCATTGTATTCAATTTGCATGTTAAGTTTACGATATAAAAAGTATATCAGTTACTTCATAAAAAATACATGTTCAGCAGAATGCAAACACAACAAAGTACACATGTATGTATTCAATACATGTATGTAGAGAATTAGTAGCTTACAGTGTACAGTGAATGCTTTATCTTGTACATGTACATTGCAATTCATTTGATAATTAATTAAACTAAGTAGAGGTCAATATATTCATTTAGGTGGTATGATGGTTTTTTGCAGCTGTCTCAACATGTTGCTTAGTAACATGTTAGGGTATCTGTTCACCTACATACAAATGAATGTGATTATTGGCAAAACTAAGTTTTATGTATGCATTAAAAAAATCTTCATTTCAATGGTTAAATCCAACTTTCATTGCATCTTTGATTCTATCAAGTCATTTATTGTTCTCTTTAAAATAAGTCTCTGTAGTATGTACAGTGTTGCAATTTTATCCAGATAAAATTATTTGTATTTTGAACTTAAACATCTGTAATTTGTATCAATCATAACCACTTAATTTTCTGTACAGGTGTTTGTAAACTTTACTGTTCACTACACTAACATTGCAGTAATGTGCAGTATGACTATGAATGTGATTGAAGCTCTAAAATATAATTGGTGTTATTTGTTGTTTGTTTTATTGTCTTTGTTCTGTCTGTTATCATCACATGTACACATGTGTGCTTGTTTTCTTTCCTTTGGTTTTTTTAGAGCCGGTCTCTATAGGATTCATGTACAGTGTATTTGCTGAACATGTATTTTTTATGAAGTAACTGATATACTTTGTATAGCGTAAACTTAACATGCTAATTGAATGCAATGATACAAATGTTTGCTCAACTATTTTTATTACTTCGTTGATTTGATTTGATACATATGTACTTTGCTGTGTTTGCATTCTGCTACTGGGTCAATAAAAAAAAAGACCAATAGTGCTTCAGATATTTGAACCAAGCTTTCTATATTTATTTATCATTACTGGATATAAATGAATTTTTTTCTCCATATACTGTAAATAAACACTTTATATGAAATAATAGTGAGCTATTAAAAGTCATAGTCCATTTAAAGTATTGTAATTTGTAGTGTTTTCAAACTTCAAATCACTACGTGTTCTTCTATAAATTGACCTGAAATTACACTGTAGCTGATAATTTTCTGTACTTTAGAAATTCAACAATTCATTAAATGTAGTCATACATTATTATACCACATTCGCTAGTTAAAAAGATTTGAAATACAAAGTTTGCATTTTGCCCTAACTTCCACCTTGTTTGTCCATAAATTCATTTTGAGTAATAATCTGATTCAGAAATCATAGTCATTTAAAACTGCTGCCTTCATTTGCGAACACCAGGTGTACTTTGGAGTGATCTTGTAATTTAACCATTGACATGAGATTTTTGTTTAATATAATAATGTATGGTAACATTTAATGAATTGGTGAATTTCTAAACTACGAGTTAAAGTATTAAATCTGGTACTGGGTTATGTCCAGTCTTTATAAACAATATTTAGTGCTTCAGATTTGAAATTTAAATCAAACTAGAAAACACTAACAATTACAATGCTTATAATGGACTTTTAATAGCTCATTATAATACTCAATGAAATGGTGATTTTTCTTTATTTGATTTTAGACTTGTATTAATATTATTTATTGGGGCATAGGAAATCAAAGTGTAAATGAATAATTTCTGAGACCTAGTGAAACACTTATTAAAGAAATTACATGTGCTCATTGATACCCATTAAACTTGTAATGAACTTTATATTTTTAACCAAGAACAAATTAATTCATCTCATGCAGACAAGCCTGCACTAAGTGTTTTTTATAAATTGACTGGCAGTCGCAGATTTAATACTTTAATTCAGGTTAATGGATGTTGAATATTATTGGTAAATTAATTGACCATTAGAGTCAATATTATTTTTGCCAATAATCATATTCAGTTAAGTGGTATATTTCAGCTGTCTGAACATGTTGCTTAGTAACATGCCAAAAACTTGTTATGATAGTCAAACCACCTACATATAAATGAATCTGATTATTGGCTATAGCTCATTCATTAATTACAAAGTATTCTAGACTTGAATAACACAGTTTGTATTTGCCTAACGTCCACAATGTATGTCTATAAATTCATTTTGATTAATAATCCTTTAATCCCTTAAGAAACCATTTAAATCCATTGCCTTCAATTGAAAAACCCGGTATAAAAAAAACCAGTGTAGAATTCTTTTTACAGTTACGCTTTCAGTGAAGTACTTTACGTCCTAAAGAAACTCTTCTTCTAATTGATGCCTTCTGAAAACTTTACTAGTGTTCCGGTTCGGACCGAACCGGTATCGAACGGTTCGAGGTTCGACTCGGTTCGATGTTCGGTTCGAATATCTTTCAAACCTTTCAAACATCTCATTAAAAATTCATTGCCTTGTATACCAGCGCCGCGAATTCATAATGATGATTGGTTTGTGGTTTTAGTTTATTTTATGTACAAGTACATGTAGTCAGGTATACGTAAGAACCGTACGATAGAGTACTGTAGCTAGCACTCGCCCGGGAGTCGGGACATTACACTTATTTGCATGAATGCATGTATGACGTATGCTTCGTCAATGTATAATGCATGATAAATAAATTGCAGCGTAATTCCCAAAAGTTCAAAGTGGTCAATCTACTTTTGTTTCTTAACTTTCTTTTAAGAAACAGTTAATTCGGCACTGATTCGCGCGAGCACGTGCCGAATTTCATGTAACTGTTTTGTGGTCATACAAAATTAACTTAACCAGTAATTATCATTGATAATTTTTAAGTACGAACCGTTCGAAGTTCGGTTCGAATTAAGTCGGTTCGGTTCGATGTTCGGTTCGAATGGATCGAACCGGAACACTAAACTTTACGTCACTGATTAGAATACAATGAAAGAGCCTTCACAGCAAAAAAACTACTCACCCAGGATAAATCACAATGCTTGGAGCAAAGATGACATCATTGTGCATTCATACCTTGTCTGTGGTGTTGACATTTGGAGTGAACTTGAGAAGCTCTTGCGCAATCACAATGACACCCTTGTCACTGGCCCTGTCAAGAGCTGTCTGACCTTTCTGCATGGTTCAAACCTGTGTACATGTATGGTAGTGTGAAATAAAGGATGTCATGTCCTCACTCCATATTGTACTTCCATCCTATGTGGTTAAGATAATAGTAAAAATAATATTAAAATTACACATATTTAAATTCATATACAACACAGCAGGAATACATGTGTACATACACCTACAGTTATTATTATTCTAATCATTATTCAACATAGGAGGCATATGTACAGAAGAGGCCTTACAGTCAGACGTTTAAGATGAATGATTTTTACGTGGATAAAATTGTAACACAACACTACAAAAACTTATCAAAAAAGAATAGATAACAATTTATAATGGTGGAACCTGATAAAAATAAACCCAAACACAATAAAAATTATGATAAAATCAAAGATGCTATGAATGTTAGATTTAACTTAGGGTATATGATAAATAAATTTTGTTCTGATGCATACAGTTGCTCGTCCTTTATCAGCTCCATCTTTGTTCCCTGAGCTTATAAGGAATTTGAGATTGTAACGATGTTTTTTTGCATATACCTACAATAACATTATTAATTTAATTACACCATTAAACTGCATTTTGTCCTGCAAACACACTAGATACCTAAAATCCTCCTCTGAAAAGATGTTCCCACAAACTGTAAAAGACTAGACACACTGTCCTTTGCCCCCAGGTTATGAATTAATTTAGGTACACACCCCTGAGCTTTATAAGGAGGAAAAGAGCTTATAAAGCAGTATGCTTATAAGGAGGGCAGACTGTACATGAAACTCAGTTTTGGCAATAATCACATTCGTGAATATTAGGTGGTTTGACTATCATAACACATTTCTTCAGCTACCTTAACATGTTACTAAGCAACATGTGAAGACAGCTGCAAAAAAATCATACCACTTAAATGAATATGATTATTGACAAACATTATATTGACCTCTACATTGTTCAGAGGAGTTGAATTATAAATAAATTGCAATGTACTGTACACTGTAAGTTACTAGTACGAAAATCTCTACATACATGTATAGAATACATACATATGTACTTTGTTGTGTTGTAATAAATTGACTGGACATAACCCAGTAGCAGATTCAATACATCAGGTTAATGTGTAGTTTAGACATTCTCCAATTCATTAAATGTTGCCGCACGCGCTGACCATCGCGAATGGTCTCGTAAGAATTGTACGGCGTCTGAGCTATAAGAAAAATAAACACCGTTTAACGGAAATAAATGCATGGTTTCATGGCAAGAGATTTTTACCTGGGTTTACTCCGACCACAATGTCGATATTAAAGGTGACTTCATGGCACATTCGTTAATTAAAAGTATTTTAGATTTGACTAACACAGTTTGTAATTGCCTAATGTCCACAATGTATGTCTATAAATTCATTCTGATTAATAATCGAAAAACCATTTAAATCCATTGCCTGTATACATTTGGAAAATACGCTTTCACACTACTATGGTATATGTACATGTACTTGCATCTTAAGCAAACTCTTCATCTAATTGATGCCCTCTGTAACCTTTACAGCATGTCACAGATTAGAATACAATGAAAGAGCCTTCACAGCAAAAACTACTCACCCAGGATAAATCACAATGCTTGGAGCAAAGATGCCATCATTATGCATTCATACCTTGTCTTTGGTGTTCAGAGCTGTCTAACCTTTCTGCATGTAAGTGCTCAAACCTGTGTACATTTATGGTAGTATGAATAAATAATGTCATTCCAATGTGATTTAAAATAAGCACAAGTAATAAAATGATTGGATGACAATAAAAAAAAAGAAATGTATACTTTATACTGAAAACTGTATAACTCTAACAGATTCTGTGCGTTACATGTCAATGAGTATCTTACCAAGATGCTCTTCTGATCAGGCAGTGTATTGCAGAATAGCTGGCCTTTCTCTAGTAGCGAACTTGTCCTGCACATGAAGGGATTCGTATTCATATTCAACAAGCTTTAAACATCCACTCTTCTCAAAGAAATAACAAACCTGAATTCGTCAAGCTTGCCTGCATGTGCAGCTTTTGCTCATCCTGGACGATCCTAAAAGTGAGTGCATTTGCGGCCACAGCTGTATACATCCTATCCAGCATTCCTAGCAATGGATGTGGAGGTGTGGCTGGCTCTCTAATTGTCGCACGTGGAGTTGCCAAGGTCCCTACCGCGTTGAGTTCAACACATCCTCTGACGATCGGAGCGGATGGCGTCGTACGATTTACATTGGATGCCCTTTCATCATTCTACGTTGTCATCTGGACATTCCTATGGATGGTATCGATTTACTAAGTCTAAGAGGTCTAATCAACTTCTCAGTGTTGCCATTATTTCCCGCCAACTTGGAAGCCACGCGCACGTGCATGTAATCATTCTTTAATGTTACATGGTTCATCTACAAACACGGAACTGCGTGCATGAGTGTACACATTATTTGCTGGGTAGAGAGACAAATCTCTTAATTGAAAGCCTAGTCCAAAGGATAAGCATCAAATGGGATAAGCCACTTGGACAAACCACAGGATGGCTGCGCACAAGGCTTTCGAGCCACAAATCTTTGCTTGCGTGGCTCTCGCACCAAGTGAAGAAGCGAAGTTAGAATAGACGATGGTGCAGGGCTGCCAGCAGAGCTGTGAAGATTTTATTTAAAAAAACTTATTTCCATAAAACAAACATTTATTTCATTCCAACTTCTCTATGTATTGCTTACTAATTTATTTTATTAAATCCATTGCAATTGAGATTGTGCACACAAAATGGATTGATGTCATCATTCATCAGCAGGCTTTGTGCAACGCACGCTAATCAATTATCTTGTCTAAATAATACCTAATGCACATGCACATACATATGAATCGTACTACATGTCACATGCATCACCGTACAAACCATGTGCTAACTGCTGCGGAGTTCATATCGAGAAATTGGCGGTCAAAAGGATTACGCGGTATTCGGTCATTGCGTAATTCAATGTCCATAGAAAATGTATGGACGCATTCAGAAAACTGCAGCTAACTGCAGAAAAAAACCAAACATTGACTAGCTGCTCTCGGATTTGCAATGTGGGGACTAGTTGACATATTTTGTGTAATTTTTCGGAACTTAAGTACCTATATCCGCACTTCCACATTAATTATGCAAGGTTTCCAATGTCCATTCATTTTTTCTCATTTCCTTATTCAGTCATCAATAGTTTCCAAACCAAATGATATTTTCCTTACCTGCTCACGGATTACATGAGAGTAATCAATGAACTTATTTATCATTATTTTTTCAGAGCTTAGGGCCTTCAAATCGCACTTCCCTTGAATGGTAGTGAGATACACCCCACATTCAATGTGCCTACCACGATCATCACGTGCCACTCTATCGTCAGTCAGCCGTGCCCAGACCTGGTTGTTGTATTAATGACCAGACTTAGCATGACCCCTTGTAAGAGTGGGCACTAATTGGGATTATATGTTGCAAAGACGGAGGTGGCGATTACACAGAGGAGTTTGCCACTTATAGAATCGACACAGGAGTGCCTGGGCATGACAACCAACCAGTCTTCTTACGGAAGCATCTTGCAAGTCTCAGAGTCCTAGGTTAGCATGAATGTGACACGTACATGATTACAGTAGCGACGTCCGTAATAGGCTAAAATGGTTGTGTAACTGTACTATAACGAGCCGTTAGTACATATAAGCATGCAGGCCCGTAGCCAGGAAGTTAGCCGGGGGGGGGGGGGGGGGGGGGGGGGGTGGGGGGGGGGGGGGGGGGGGGGGGGGGGGGGGGGGGGGATCGATTAATACTTCTGAAAGCATTTATCCGGGGCCCCAAATACGAGATGGGGGGGGGGGGGGGGGGGATGGGGGGGGTGGGAGGGGAAGTCTCCCGGTCTCCCTCGCGTTTAGCAGGGCCAATACGAAAAGAGAGACACCTTCGGGCCTAATGCATTTTGATAAGTACCATAACTATAAGAGGGCAGAGATAAATATATAGATTATCTCTGAAGAGGCGGAAGTGCAGCATCGACCCCGGGGAGGGGGGTGGGGGGTGGGGGTGGGGGGTGGGAATCCCCCTCTGGCTATGGGCCTGATAAGCATATAGATCTCTAAAACTATCTACATGGAATGGTAACGTCCTGGTACCAGACCGGTGGAAGCATCAAATGTCCAATAGGCCGTCATTACACTGGCGGTACACACTTATTGACCATTTCCCATTGAAAGTAATACCTTATTAAAGATTCCACACACTTTTAACTTTGCAATAGTTAGTCCGACTATAAGTTGAGGTGGGGGGGGGAGTAAGTCCGTCAGGTCCCCCTCGCGTTTAGCGGGTCAAATACGAAAAGCGAGACACCTTCGGGCCTAATGCAAGTTCCATAATTAGAAGGGGGTGGGGGGGATCCCCCCCCCCCCCCCCCCCCCCCCCCCCCCTGGCTATGGGCCTGATAAGAGCTTACACATAGTGAGGTAACGTCATAGATCTCTAAACTATCTACATGTATGGTAACGTCTGGTACAAACGGTGGAAGCATCAACTGTACAATAGCAGTCATACACTGGCGGTACGCACTTTATTGACCTTTCCCATTGAAAAGTTATGCCTTATTAAAGATTCCACACTTTTTACTTTGCAACAGTTAGTCCGACTTTAAGTTGAGGTGCATAAGATTTGTGTCAACTATAACATTTGAAAACTACCATGTTTTCTCTGCCCCATATGTGTATGTACATGCATGTACATGTACATGTATATGGGACAGTTTCCACGAAAACGGCCCATCGCATATAATACATGAATGTATAAAATGGTATAAAAATTCTTTGTGTTTGAATCATTATAACTTCCGAATGATTAACGCTATCGACTTCCTATTTTCAACACTTCATACATTTTGGGGCCTTGCACTTGCTCTGTGCAAGTATCGCAACGTCCAATACCCCACCGGGTTCAAACTTAGTAGGAGTAATCAAATCGCTTCAAATTCGGTTTGTAAATAGAGAGGTGCACATTTTCCCGCTTGATATGGCGGGACACAGTTTGCCGCGATAGGTACAGGAACCTCTGTACCCACAAACCGAATTTTAAAAGTGATTTGATTATAGGAGAACTGAAAGGTATTTGGCGGGTTTGAACCTAGTGGGGTATCATACATTACAATACCCCAAAACGTATTTCACCATACAGAAATGGTTTAGTATGAAGTGTTGAGAATAAGAAGTCAATAGCCTTAACCGTTTGGAAGTTATAGCGATTCAAACGCAAGGGAATTTTGATGGGCAATTTTGTGGAAACTGTCCCATATATATAAATATGTGTGCATACATGTAGGTGTATGTACATGTATGTATGTGAAAATTCTATGTTCTTGACCTTCATGTCTTCTCAGCCTTGTAGAGACTCACTGATGGAAGAACCATGTTGGTGATTCAGTGTCAACTCTCTTGAACTATTCGGCATGCTCCCGCGTGAAAGAGTGCTGCAAGATGTAAAATAGGTCACAGTCAAGTTGAACTTTGATTTAGGAGTATTGGAGTTAATGATACATTAGTGTGTGCTTAATTGTGGTCATTTCAGTACTTCACCACAGGCCTATTGCTTTCTGGCCACTTAATTATATGTAAGCTTTTATTTTAAGTAATGAATTGCTTCCAAAGGTGATAAAAAGATCTTGTTATGACTGATGTTTGTTTTATGGAACACAAATATAAGGCATAATCTCCCTGTCTGAAGTAATATCTGTGGATGCTATCACAGCCTCACCCGTCCACCAAAGGGTACTGTCAAAGAAACTAGAGGACCCAGTCTCATTGTTGTTGAAAGCATCATCACCTGCTGACAAGGCTTGGCTGCTCTCTGTGCCATGCTACATCCTGGCTACTGGTCACACCTCCTAGTCTTGACCTGAACTTTGAACCCAATGAACTGTAATTCTCCATCCAATGGTGGCTAGGGATGGACACGGCTAGAGGCTCCTCATGTTCTTTGTGTACTACCTGTAAACAGGGTGGTGATGTTGTCCAGTGCCCAGCCATTGAATCACATATATGTAACAATGAGTAAACAAGCACATACATGTACGTTGTGGGTGCAAGGGTCAAGCATTTTAATAAAAGATGATGGTGCAGGGACTGATACAGAAACCAAAGATAGAGGCAGCAAAAACTGTTAGTCATTTTGCAACCACCCCCATGATGGGTGTGGCCTTAGGAAGAAAGGTATCAAGTTTTTGAGGGGTGACTCTTTCATTGTAAGGGCATCCTGTTCAGCTGATCCTGACAAAAGAGTACATTCAATTTCAGTGATGGATCCAGGATTTCCAGTTTGTGGGGGGGGGGAGGGGGGGGAGGAACAAATGACCCATGTCCACGTCCTGCTCCAGCTGGGGTATGGGGGAGTGGCTGTAAGCTCCTCCATAGGGTCTAGGGAAGAGCACATAACATTTTAAGTACTTCAACATCAACCCATATTTCAACAAGTCAAAGAGTGTATGGAAGCACTTGTGCCTATGTACACAGAGATAATGCCCATTACATAGAGGTGTAGCACCTCCCATGGATGTGAGATAAGATAACCACAGGCATTACCACTTACACACACACACACACACACACACACACACACACACACACACACACAGGGAAAAGTTTCCGATCCAAGATCCCAATGTGATAAGCAATCACAGTAGACACAACAAACCACATCAAAATGCCCAATGTTGATTTAAGCCTTTCCACCCAGGGATTGTGGATCAAAATCCAACTAGGGAATGCGAAACTTTTCCCTGTGACACACACACACACACCCTCCTTCACAAGAAATCCAATCTTCATGTAAAGGTATATCTGCCAATCAAGTGAAGGTCAGTATACACAGCTCACAAGATGCTATTCATTTTAGCCAGGACAATGGTTGTGTACACCTTGGACTGCCCTTGTGGGTTTTGTGGTAGCGGTCAGGCCCCAAGGCCAACATAAACAACAGTACCTAAGAAGTACTATTTCAATGCTAATAGTACATGGCTACACTACACCCTTCTCCTACAACTCTCCTCTCTGCTAGTGGAGCATACTGCCCCAAACATTCATGACTCCAACAAGTCAGTACAGGGAGGATAAATGGTATGTGTAATTTTGCCAGTGATGTCCCTGCTGGTGTACATGTACATGACTACAGGAGGACAGGAGAGAGGGAGTGAGGGAGGGAGGGGGAGGGGGAGGGGGAGGAGGAGGGAGGGTGAGGGAGGGAGGGAGGGGGAGGGGGAGGGGGAGGGGGAGGAGGAGGGAGGGTGAGGGAGGGAGGGAGGGCGAGGGGAGGGAGGGAGGGAGGGAGAAAGTGAGGGAGGGAGGGACAGGAGAGAAAGAAAGGGAGGAGAGAGGATAAGAGCAAAGAAAGATGGAACACAAACTAAGTGATTGAAGTGTACACTGTACACAATGTACCTGGGCAGGCTGCCTGCAGCACTGTTGACGCCCATTCCAACTGGAGTGCAGTGCCTGCGGGCGTGACTGGAGGGCCTGTCCAACAGATAACATACTGAGCACAGATCATATACATGTACCATGCACACTGTTATTTGCGCATGTTGCACACAGTAGCAGAGAAGACATACATGTACATGTACAAAGTGAAGGGGAGGAGGCCGGTGGTGTTGTAGCTGATCACAGTAAGGGGCAGGACACCCGCCAGAGCACCATTGCAATACAAACTAAAGTTGATAAGGATGCCATTACTGTGAGTTGGCAAGTCCCAAGACACAATGATGTAGGTGGAGCCCACATTCTGCACTGACACAGCATCAAATCCATACCGGTGCTGGGGGAAGGAGGGGGAAGAGGATGACATCACATGCACACAATGACATCACACATACATGTACATGTATACACAGTCAGTGACACACAATCACACGCACCGAGGTACCATTCAGGAGGGGATAAGACACATGCTGTAAGGGGTTGCAATGCCATATCTGCTCATCGTGCTGGGAAATCCCTCAAAGTAGACTTTCATGGTCGGCAGTGATGGCTGCCATGTGCACCGTATCCACGGTGACGTAGAAGGTATTGGAGGCCGGCTCAAACAGTACCACGTACCCCTGGCCATCACAGAGGTTACAGGAGGGGACTGCACCACACTCGCACCGACGTACAAGCTCAACATGACCGATGAGTTCTGAAGCTCACAGTGTGCCATTGACCATCGTGAAGGTTCTGGTACTGTTGGATACAACGACAGCTGGTCCAGAGCCCACATCAAATATTAACCATGGCAACCCGCCATGAAGCTTCACTCCCAGGAAGTCAGTCACTACACTGTTGATCTGGTGGAAGAGAATGCCGCTGGGGTTGTAGGTATGGAACTGGACTGTGGCCTGGTTAATAAAACCACAAAGGAACATGTGCCCGCTGAATGTAGCCAGGCCCCTACCGTCGAAGGAGGTCCCCACATATCTGACTGGGACTTAAGGCTGGGGACTCGATGGTGCAAGGTGTTGGCAGTGATGACATAGTCGGGTTGGAGGGGAGCATTCCATTGGAGGGACATGGAAGAGGGGATGAGGGGCCCACAGGTGCTAAGGGTGTGAGAAAGATACAAAGTGGTTGTCAATGACCACTTCGGGCTTTGTTGAATATAATTGAACACATAACACATAACCCACACACACATCATGTGCACATGGCACACATGCATGCAAATGCTGCTTGTGTCTGCTAAGTGTACAAACTGAATGATGACTGCCATTTTCTTTACGCAAGGCAAGAAGAGAAGGCCATAAAACATGTACCTACAACACCAAATCATACACATGTACATGTACCTGCAACACAAACAACATCCACACACATACATGTAAATACACACCCCCACACACACATACACATGTGCACATGCACACACACACACACACACACGCATGCACACACACAACACACACAACACACACACACAAACAACACACAACACAACACACACACACAACACACAAACACACACACACAACACACACAACACACACACACACACACACACACACACACAAACCACACACGGTCCACATACACAACGTATACATACCACTATCGAGTGTTGTGACATTGGTAACACCACCAGTCTGACATCCAGCTGTGGTGCATGCTGCTTCCACAAAGCTGTACTGCGTTGACGGCTGCAGGTTATGTACCACGGGACACTGAGGTAGTGAGAAGGACGTTCCCCAGTACGGAAACAGCTTACACATTGCAGGCTGTGATGATCCCATTGGGAACTGAGGGGTTCAACTACATCACATTGACAGAAGAAGAGGAGAGTGCCAGAAGCCGAGGGCTTGGAACCCCCAATGGTGCTGTGAAAGGGACCAAGATGTGACAACCATACACAAATACACACACACACACACACAACAGTGTGCATATGTATGTGAGTATGTGTGCAAGTGATACATGTGTGAATGTGAGTATGCATGAATACATATGTTCACACACACACACACACACACACACACACACACACACACACACACGTGCCTCACATTGATTTTCATTGCAATACAGGGGGTGTGGCACCTACATGTACTTACACAGCATGAGGCGTGAGCGGGGCTACAAATACAAGTCGTGTTCACAGTAAATCGGGGGGGTGGGGTATATATAATAATCGGAGATCAAACACTTCCAAAGGGTGGGGTTTCCCCAAGAAAGGTGCCCCCCCCCATCCCACACATCATACTGGATCAGCAGGCCGTTTGGATTGGACAGTGCAGTCTCAGCATTCAGAGCAGTAACATTGAGAGCAGCCTGGGATGTGGGCATGGCTTGTAATGTCTTCAACCTGCTGGAGTTGCTTTGGCCACACCCACCGGATGTGCAGGCCTGTACCAGTTTGTACGCTGTAAACAGTTGTAGTCCATATACAGTGTATGGTATTGGACAGGGCAGGGATTTACCACTCTCACCCCCTATCCACCCCCTGGTTTGCCCCTAATTTGAGAAGGCCAACAGTATACCATATCCACACTCAACAAGGCCAACAGAATAGGGATAAGGCCAACAGTATAGGGAGAAGGCCAACAGTATATAGGGAGAAGGCGAACAGTATAGGGAGAAGACCAGCATTACAGGGAGAAGGCCACCAGTCTAACAATAAAGGAAGAAGACCAACAGTATAAGGAGACGGGCAATTAACGGTTCGGGAGTAAAGGGAGAAGGCTACCACTGGTTACAGTACACTGTACAAGGAGATGTGCACAATTATAGAGAGATGGCCAACTGTACTAGTATAGGGAGAAGGCCATATCTACTACTTCCAAGATATGCACATACATGTAGGGCCGAAAACTACCCACTGCCGAACATACCCTACGCTACTAAATTCACATAGTATACTCACCATAACACCTGCGTCTCAGAAGATGAAAGCATGAATAGTTCGATCCCTGCATGCATCATTGTGCCTAATTCATGCGCTCCTCATCTCCAGTGCAAGTGACGCATAGCCGATAATTTAATTTGTGTATCGATTCAATTGTAATTGTAATTCAAATTGTATTGATCGATAGTTACGTTACAGTCATTAAAGTTTATAACCGTTAACGTATAACCACTACTAGCTAGCCGACATAATTTTAATAATTATAGCTTTATTCTAAGATGACGCAAGGTATTACGTAGTGACTACTTCGTTTATGAATAAATTATGCGCGGTAGAAATAAAATTTTTGTCTTGATTGTAGTTTATGAATGGTTAATGGTATAATCTTATAAAGCACAGATTCACAATCAGTCTGATTTATCGTAAATTATAAACGTGTTTGAAATTCAATTTGAAAAAAAAAAGCCAGATGACCGCCTATGTATGGGCCATTTCTCCATATGTGAACTGTTGGGAAATATTCAGCTGTTTGTGGCACCGTACTTAAAAGTTTAATTGTCGAGTGATGAAAGCTTTGTGATACTTGTTTTAACTTTTCAAGTCGCTCATATAATACATTAATAACCTTACGGAACGTTATGCTCACATCAAAGGTTTGTAGAAGAAACATTGATTTGGAACCTCAATAAAAAATGAGGTTTTTATGGTAATCAATGTTATTAGGTATGCAAGTTGTGGTGGCAGACCCCAGATGACGTTAGTGAGAGGCCACGGAAATGGCTGGATGCCTTGTTGTTGCAAATTAATATATTAACAAGTGTTGATAGTGTAGCTTTTGCTTTGTTGTGTAAGTAATGATATTTACTAACCAACTGTAATTGTTGTAGCATGAAATGAGATGTCAATAAAAGGGTAGGCTGGGCATTTATGTGAGGATACAATTTCCAACTCTAGAGATTGCTGGAGTTGGAGTGGAAAGTGGAGTGAGGATGGAGGCAGTGAGAGGTCACTCTCCAGGTGATAGGCATGTTGTTGGCCTCTGGTGCATTCCAAGGTGTGGCCAAAAAGGGGGGGAGCTCACCTGCTCCAGTCTGACATATGTATCAGTGGGTAATGGGTTCCCACCACTAGCAAAGAGGCTGGTGGAGCAAATCCAAGTGCTGGAGTGTGTGGAGCAGGCCATTGGCATGCAGGGAGTGCTGGACCCAGAGCCACACCCCCAGCACCATGTGATCCTGCCAGGCCTGGAGGTGGCGAGGGCCAAACGCAAGGCAGTGGAAGACGTGTGGACCTGGACCATGTGTTTCACCATGTGCATAGCGGTGGTGGGGAAGAAGCACCCTGATATGATGCCAGAGATGCTGGCATACATCCTTCCCATCCTCTGGGCCCACCAGGAATGGGAGGAACCCACGTGGCATGGATACAATGTCCCATTTAGGCAACAGGTGGCCATCTCAAGAAACATGGCTTGAGCCCAGCTGGATCCACAACTGTACAATCTGTGCTTTGTGGGCGGGGCCTGATGGGCCCCAGCAGATGGCAGAAGCTTCCATGAAGCCAGCTAGGCCAGAGTGAAGTGGTGGTGCAGGAGGCACAGTGAAGACAGATGTGTGCTTCCACTTCAATAAAGAGGGATCTTGTCCACTAGTATCCATTCCTGCATAGATGTTCACTCAGTGGAGGTCAGCACCCTAGTACAGAGTGCAAAAAGGCACCACATAATAGCTAGCTGCATAGGGGGAGGCTGTGATAGTGCAATTTATTGCAATGTGTATTCTTTATATTACCCACTTGGTTGATGTGGTATTATAAAGGAGATGGGGAGGAGGTGGGGGAAGGAGGTAGGTACATTCCTCTCAGACTGGTGTGGTCAATCTGTTTCACGTTGAAGAAAATGACCTCAAAAGCATGGCTGTTGGCATGCTGGCCTTAAATAGGTGCACTTTGCTGACCACTGGTAATGTCCCAGCTGAGTTAAAACACATATTGATTCATTTGAAGCAGAGGAGTGCTTATGGACCACCTGATGATGGGTTTGTGGCATATCTCCTGTCCTGAATACAGGAAGGTTTTCCTAGTGGGCTTCGATTGTCTCCTACTTGGTCCAAATTGGATACAAGTGATGGACTGAGTCTGGGCACGAGGCCACATGCAGGAGGTCCAACCATACACCCAATCAACAACAACACAACACCCCATGCTTCAGATGTAGCCTGCATATGAGATAGCAAATGGTTCAGACCAGGTGACACACTTGAATTAGTGAATGCCTTGCAGAGCTTAGTGGTCAATTGGCTAGTGAAAGACATGAGACTATATATGTATGACCCCAGAGTAACTGGTTCAATAGATAAATACACATGCACATTGTACCACACACAAAATGCCTTCACTCTCCCCCTGCCCTCCTCCCCATCCCTCCAGCTGCGTCACCACACACATATTACATCCCATGTTAGACATAATAATTAATGGATGATATTGAAGTGTCTCAAACAGAAACATCCTTGAAGTATGAGCACTTGGTTACCATGGTGATCCAGTGCTAGATGCTGAAGATGTTTGGAACCAATGAACTAGCTCCGCCCCTTTCATACATGCTCCTCCCTTTTTGTCGTCTGGCATCATATCTGAACAATAGATGACATCGTTCTATGCATTTTACATACAGGCAGCATTAGTTCTATATAAATCTTATTCTACCCACCAGTTCCTGTGGTACTATTAAATGTTTATACTTCTTATCAAGTGTCAGCATCTTCACTCTTGTGTTAGACATCATAGCATCCACCAGATACTGCACACCATCAACTGACCTCTCTACACATCCCCTCACATCCAGCTCCTCCAATGTAGGGTGGTCTTTGAGCACATCAGCTAGACCTTTGGCTCCTTGGTCTCCAAACGTATTGTTAAAAAGGTCCAGTTTCTTCAGTTTGCACCACTTCAGTCCACCACAGAGCTCACATATGGCTTCATCCCTTAGACCACACCCCCTCAGCTCCAGCTCAGACAGTGTTGTGTTGTGCTTGAGTGCATGTGCTGCACAGATAAGTATTACCAATAATACTAACACTCCTTGTGTGCATGCTTATATACATGATGGACACAACATAACAGGATGAGAAAAAGTAAAATCACAAGTCACACATCAGTGGTGGTACCAGGTTGTGTGTGGGGATGGGGAGGAGGGATTGGCTGTTAATGGATGGTGTGGATGCTTCACACTAGATGAGGGTGTATATGGATGGAGAGACAATATATGTGCACATGCTCATATTGGTTTGATATGTCATTTGTAATGCACTCCTATGCTTCCATGCATACATGCAATGTACATTATGTGTGCTCATGATTCTGTGCACGTGATGTCTATTCATGAGCACACATGTGCACATATACACACAAATATCCTTGACATAGACACACATATATACTGTAAATACAAGCATAAGTATGGAAGACATGAGTGGTAACATAGTTTTAGGGCATTAAGGGTACTCATCATTTATATATCATTTTTGTTTTGTAAATGATGTGTGCACTACATGGGATTAACTCATTGCATCATGGAAGCCATGTAGTGATGGAAAGGTTTAGCATGAGTACTGAACGTAATCTTAAATACCTGTGTATGTATTAGTTGTACTGTGATATTTATGTGCTCCTATTATGTTGTATTTCAATTTGCATAAACGTAAAAATACAAATATATAAAATGAATAATTTAAAACTGAACAAGTCTTTTCACTTTCCGTTGCATAGACTGCAATAACGGCAGCATTACTAGACACAGTGTATACATGCATATGCACCAAATTGAGGGGCAACGTTATTTGGCTCCTTTACACAATCAGTTATGTTGCCATTGCGATGCTATGTAGGATCAAATGACACCTCTTCTTCACATTATTAATGCCAGTAGAGTAACTTGTTCCGTTTATGAGGCAAGTACAATGTGCATTGGTCACCCACATCTGTTCATGTACGTGTACGCTACATTTTATGTTCAGGCTATGTACATGTTCATTCATAAAACTGTGCTAGTATGTGCTGTAAACGAATAAGATGCAGGTGGGAAGGAACGTATAGAACATTTCTCGCAATTAGGGAACAACATCAATGTAATTTATTAAAGGTTAGAAAATGATTTTAGCATAGAATAATAAATCTATTTTGGGGGGTGTTGACCCACTCCCTCCTCCTAAGCAGAATGCATATGATTGTTCATCGCAGGAAGTTATAAGAATATAATTGATAGTGGCAAATAATTGACTTCTCTGTCAATCATAAATTTGCATGCATTAGTCACTGTGTGTGTGTATATTTGTGTGTACAGTGTACATGTAAATGCCAGGGGATTTATTCCTTCCGCTATAGATGTGTTGGATGATGGAACACTAAAATCACCAATGTGTTTGAAACTATTTCAAGAAAACGACATTCTCACCCCTGAGTGAGGGTATATCAAACATCTACTGCCACCTCAGCCTCACCCTCATGAGAGAAAATGCCATGTTTCCTTGATTGTTATTCCCCCTCCCCCTCCCTCCTCCCCAGGACAGTTTTGCAAGCTAGTGGTTCACTTCTAAAAACATATTCTTGGTACCGCTTTCCTTCAGTAGCCCGCTATGAGTCTTGGTACCACTTTGTGCATGGACTCGGGGGTCTTCTTCAGTCGTACCTGGTACTCTTCCACTATCACTAAACGTAATACAATGACAACCACCTGCCGAGTTTCTACTTAAGACAATAGTGATATCATAATTGCACACGATACTTGCAGCCAGGCAACCATTAATGAATTTGCACCTGCTATACATAAGGACAAGAATAGATTCTCCCAACTGGAAAGAAAGTTTGTAGGTTGTTGTCACTATTGCATAGTAAGTGTTAATAAGTTGTGTAAGTCAATCAATTTTATTTTGGGTCACAAACCCAAGCAAGTGGAGACAATGCTCCGTTATCATTTTTAAATGCGCGTTCAATCAAAAACTACGCCTGTGGAGCCAATCCTACATAGGTACACAAAAAAAGGAACTACAATTGGTTCTAACAGATTATTGATTTAACCCCTCCACCTCCCCTCTCTGTAATCCATACACGAGACTTAGTGCAAGAGTAATTTTGGCCACAAGTGACTCACCAGTCTCCTCTTATGACTCTCTATAATCTATAGTGTAGCTATTGAAATAGCATGTGTGTGTGTGTATGTGTGTATGTGTGTGTGTGTGTTTGTGTGTGTGTAGGGTGCATACATGTATAATGTTATGTAACATGTGTATTGTGTAAATATTATTAATATGCATGTACTGAAATCAGCTTACAAGAGTTCATAGAAAATGGTTCCTGTCACTTTAGATTAAATGAGGGAGGAGTGTGGTTTCCAGGCAACAAGAAAACAATACTAAGTACACCTGTGCATAATTCCTCCACATCAATTATTGCACACACACACACAGATACACACACACACACACATACACACACACATACACACAGCATACATACATGTAAAGACAACACACACACATACATACATGTAAAGACAACACACACACATACATACATGTAAAGACACAAACTATTTTTATCAGAATTGCAATTGAGCAAACCACGAACTGAATCTTTGAATAAAGCAGAATAAGAACCTCTGTAAACACCAAATAGTGGAGATTAATGTGTGGTTCTGGGCCATGCCCCAGGCCATGTAGGAAGGGCCATCATAACTGTAATGGTACTGTACCTAGTATCCTTGCTTTTTGCACCACCAATCCTACATCCCACAGATCACTTCCTCGATAGAGAAATTATCTTATTTACTTGTTTCCCTGATTATTATTCCCTCCCCCCTCCCCCTCCTCCCCAGGACAGTGTTGATTATTATTCCCTCCCCCCTCCTCCCCAGGACAGTATTGATTATTATTCCCTCCCCCATCCCCTCGATACATTTTATTTTGGGTCACAACCCCTAGCGAGTGGAGACAACAATCCGTTATGATTTTTTTAAAAATGCACGCTCAATCAAAAACTACGCCCGTGGAGCCAATCCTACATAGGTACACTAGCGTGGGTTATTTCTCTTCAGCCATAAAAGCCTTCTTCAACAGAGTTTAATATTTGCAATTTTGACATTTGTTTTAGTCTAGTGTTACACACGCTGTACGGTACCACATAAAACACTACATTTACACACGTAATATGCTTTTAATATACCATCATCATTAGGTAAGTAGTGCACAGAGATGTGATGTAATGCTCTTTCATACATGTATGGACATACTTGCATTATGTCATTCTTACCAAGGCATGATGCTCTCTTGTTATCAATGGTGCAGCCTGACAGGTCCAGGGTTTTCAACATGGTATTGACTTGAACACCTTTGATCACTTCTTCTAATCCCTCTGGTTGTAGTTCACATACTTTAATGTTCAGTTTCTTAAGAGTATTATTATCCTTCAACATCATACCTGTGTGAAGTAATGATACATGTACAGATGTATTCACAGTGGTGTGTGCAGGGTGCCCAGGACTCATGAAAATCTAAATCCTGTGTCGAATTCAAGCCATATGTAAAATTTGTTTGTTTCAGTGTTATCTCATGTGTTTATCACCTGTATTAAAATATATTGTATTGTACCTGTTTAAACTGTGCTACACATACCGTAATTCACAGTACTTGGAACCAATGTAATAAATACTTTAAGATCCTGCAGATGTTATTTTAAACATATCACAGACATTCCAAAAACAGTATTATTGGTACATGTAATTACTGCATACAGATGTGATGTAATGCTCTTTCATATATGTACATATTATACTTCATAGTAGTATGATGTCATTCTTACCAAGGCATGATGCTCTCTTGTTATCAATGGTGTTGAATGACAGGTTCAGGGTTCCCAACTTGGTATTGACTTGAACACCTTTGATCACTTCTTCTAATCCCTCTGGTTGTAGTCCACATCCATCAAGGTCCAGTTTCTTAAGAGTATTATTCTCCTTCAACATCATACCTGTGTGAAGTAATGTCCACAACATTGAGACTTCTTATGATGATTGACACAGGTGTGTGCATTTGTAACATGTATCCACTATGCAAGCTACATAAATCTGTTTGTGTGCCCTTACTTGTAAGGGGAAGGGAAAACAACAATTAAGTCCCTTTCTGTTTCAGTGATATAAGTTCTCTTTTGAATTGTTGTTATTGAACATCGTCAAATTTAATTTACTTTCAACAAACAATGTAATGCTTCTTTAGACAACACTTTTGATGTACATGTACAGCATTCATGATTGTCATTGATACAGGTGTGTGCATTTGTCACTGCACATACCACACACACACACACACACACACATACACTCGGGACTACGGAGACTTCCCCATGTTGGGCCCTGAAAATACATGTACATGTGATGCTTTGTTTCACTATTGCTTTGTTGAAAGAGTTAATTACCTGATAAATTACATGAACATCATAACTCAATTACTTACTGTATTTCATATTGCTTAAACATACAAAAAGATATTACAATACTGAATCTAAAACTGAAACAGTGGTTTAACTTTCCATTGCAAAAAGTGCAATAACTGCTGCATTATTAGACACAGTGTAAACATGCAGGTCTGTTTTTAGATGCAGGTGGGAATCGTTAAAATTAAAATAATGTCTCACAATTAGGAAAGAACATCAATATAATACTTTTTTAAGTTTACAAATTGCATATGCTTTTAGCATACCTAATCTCTTTCGGGTGTTGAACCACTCCCCCCTCTTTAATGCAACATTTTTCATCACAAGAAATAGCAACTACAATTGGTTTAAACAAATTATTGATTTAACCCCTCCACCCCCCTCTCTGTAATCCATACACAAGACTTAGTGCAAGACTAATTTTGGCCACAAGTGTCTCACCAGTCTCCTCTTATGACTCTATAATCTATAGTGTAGCTACTGAAATAGTGTGTGTGTGTGTGTGTGTGTGTGTGTAGGGTGCATACCAGTGTACAACCTTGACTTTACTTGACAACGTAACCCGACAAACCATGCGATGACAACCAAATAAAATTCTGAATAATGCCATCCCACAATTAACCCCAACACAACACATGTACAGACTCATGATATAATCACTACATTCGTCCCTTTTATAAAGAAGCTCGACCCGAGCTAGGCGAGTATCTTTCTGGAGGATGTCTGATCCATTCAGGATATCTTCTTTCCTCTGCTGTATGCTGCTGGTCAACTGGAGCATTTTCAACCAGTTCCTGATGCTCAGGCTGAACAGGGAGTACCTCAGCATCGTCTTAAAGATCTTGGGCCACATCTTGATGCTCACGGTGACAGGGGATGGGACTGTGATTCCTGTAGCACTTGTCCACTGGGTTCCTCCATATTGGTGCTATCAGGCACAATACGTTGACGTAGACGGTTGACGTGAACAACCTTGGTTTTAACTCCATCAGTGATTTCCACGGTAAGTGGAGTCTTCACAGATCTAACACTCCGTCTTCCATCCCAGTGAGGGTCTAGTTTTCCTGCAGTTGGGATTGACAACCATACCATGTCACCTATTTGGAAACACTGCTCACTACATCTTCTGTCACAACACAATTTCTGTCTGTGGGCTGCTTCTGTACTGTGTGCTTCAACTAGATCCAGTAACTGAGATAGTTTGGACTGCAAAACTGAAATCACTAACATCATAACCAAATGGCTGCCCATTTGATGGTTCCTTCCATACATTAACATGAATGGTGACACCCCTGTTGATTAGTGTACAGCAGTCCTATATGCATATAGGGCAAAGGGAAGGTGGCTTTCCCTTTTTCTTTTCTACATATGTACGCAACAGTTTTAAAAGTGAACGGTTGAACCGTTCAACCATTCCATCTCCTTCAGGTGATACGCTGTTGTACATGACTTTTCCACTCCGAATGCTTTCAATGTTTGGTGAAAGACTGTGCTCTCAAAGTTCCAACCCTGATTGGAGTGCACAATGTCAGGAATACCATATGTGTAGAATACCATTTCTGCACTAGTAGTAGCAGCCCTCTGGTTTAGGAGTGGAATGGCATCTGCCCAGTTGGTAAAGTAATCTTGGATTACCAATAGGTACTTGTTATTGTGGGTGGAAAGAGGTACCTGGAGAATATCTATTGCTACCATCTGCCATGGTCGCCCTATAGGCAGGTTTGTGAGTGGTGCTCTGCTTGGCATATGTGATTTTGAGCTTTGGCACTTTTGACATTCCCTGCAATGTTGCTCTACATCTGTGCCATATTTATCCAGTACGCCTCACGTCTCCGTCACTCTAGGGTCTTTTTAAACCCTCGATGTCCAGCTCCAGGGGAGTCATGACACTGGAGTAGAGCCTTTTGTTGCAAAGATTTAGGTAGTATAGGCACAGTGACAGTCTCTGTTGTTGGTCCAGGTGCATATTTCTTGCATAGTACACCATCAACAATGACAAACTGAGACCACAGTTGAGCATACCATCTTCACAAGTGTCCATTTGGACACCGTCTGAAGTTTCCAGAGCTTCAAACAACCTTAGTGTGACCTCATCGTTCAGCTGTGCAAGTTGAATCTCCAAAATTGCCACTTTAGCCTGCATTCCTGTGGCTGCGGTCGATACATGCGTAAGCTCCATTGTCTCTTTCTGTCTGGACAAGGCATTCGCATGCTGTTCAAGGTTCCTTTCTGATACACAATTTTGAAGTTGTACTCCTGCAATGCAACAGCCCAGCGGTAGAGGAGACCTTCCATTTTCTGTCCAGCAAGCCACTCCAAAGGCTCATGATCAGTCCACAACTCAAAAGAACATTCTAGTATCGAAATTGCTTTGTCCCCCAGACTACGGCTAGGCACTCTTGTTGGATGGCACTGTAATTACATTCTAAAATTGATAGTGTTCGACTGGCATATGCTATTACATGGCCATCCAGTTCCAGTACTGCACTCAACCTATTGCACTAGCATCTGTCTGGAGAATCATTGGGCTTGCCTGCTTGTCAAACTTTGGGTATGCTAGGATAGGTGCTTCTGCTAGTCTTTTCTTCAGAGTTTGGAATGCCTGCTCACAAGCATTATTCTAGACATATAATGGTGTCCTTTTGTGTTAACACATGGAGAGGTCTGGCAATATCTGCAAAGTTCAAGATGTATCTCCTGTAATAGGATGCAAGGCCTAGAAATTGCTTCACTGCTGTCACATCATTTGGTCTGGGACTGCTTGCACTTTGCTGTTATCTGGAGCCATTCTAGCTGCTGAGAAGAAGTGTCCCAAATAACTCACCTGTGTGACTCCAATTTGACATTTACTTTCCTTGGGTGCTCCACACAAACCAAATGGCATCCTTCTGAATTGAAACAAAAAAAATGCCAGGACCAGGAAAGAATGCTATTTTTGCTTGGTCTTCTACATCTATTGGCACTTGCCAATAGCCACTTTGTAAGTCCAGTTTAGAGAAGACAGCAGATCCTGTCCACCGATCCTGTACCTCATCGATCAGAGGGAGTAGGTATGCATCCTTTTGGGTCTGTTTTTTTAGTGCTCGATAATCAACCCATAGCCGGATCTCACCCATTTTCTTCAGCACATACACAGCAGGTGCTGTCCAAGGATTGCAGCTCTCTTCAATTACACCTTTTTCCAGCATACATTTTATCTGTTTCTCAATTTCCTCCTGGAAGTGAAATGGAATTCTCCTAGCTGGCACTCATACACGTGAACCCGTTGTGTTGATATGGTGAGAGGCCGCCATGTTGGTTTTGCAAGTTTGTGTTGAAAAGAGGTCACCAAACTCCCTAACTACAGCTTCAAAATATTGCTGTACATACTGTGGAGATTGAATCGCTGCCAGGTCACTGAAAATAGGTATGGCACACTCTTCTACCATATCATTATTGACATTATCATCATCCACTCCAGTTACATTGCAAGTTTTGTCTCTATCCTTGAGGCTGTTTGCTAAGACAGACTTCAACAGAACTGCATCTTCTTCATGACTAACAACTTCTGCTTTCATTGCGTTTGCTAGTGAGGGCGATAGGACAGTCACAGGTGTTGTTCTGAAGTCTAGCAACAGACCTTGCTGTTGTAGGAAGTCGATGCCAAGGATGGCAGAAGTGATCAGTTTTTCAACCACCAGAAAGTTATGTACATGATCCATGTTGTTGAGCTTAATGTGAACAGTGGCCTGGTACAGGATGGGAAGCTCCCCTCTTGCAGCTGTCACTAGTCGTGTATTCTGTACACACTTTCTTTTCACCACTCCTCTCATACCTTTGATTACTTCTTCTTTCAAAGGGGATACTGATGAACCGGAATTTAACATAATAGTCCACCACTCGCTCTCCGATTTTTCTTCTTACATTGGATGCTTCACTTTTTACTGCAGCAATGATGACGTTTAATGGGCTTACTGACGTGCGGGATGGCTGTTGCCCCTGCAGGCACCCCATTGTAGTTTTCCTGTTGCTGTTGTTAACGACAGTTTTGGCGTATGTGACCGAATCTTCCACAATTGTAACATAACACAGGCCTCTGCTCTCTTCTGTCTCTAGATCGTGCACTTAGTACAGCTACTTGTTCAGCCAATGCTGCCACTTGTTAAACCAACCGTTCCATATTATGGCTGCTGCTTGTTCCCGTTTGTGGTGTTACTTCAGCCACATTCTGTTCTGCCTCCAGTGATAACAGCAGTTTTGCACGTTCCACAGAGCTCTGAAGATAAGTCATATCTCCTGTTGCGTGCAATTGCCTGCTAACGGTGGCTGGGAGTCCTGCTACGAATTGATGCAAAATTATCTGATCTTTCAATATAAAATCCAATTTCGGCATCGCTCAATCTATCATTACTGCCTTAGATCATGGAGATATACAGACAGTGCCTCGCCAGGTCTTAGCTTCCTGTCTCTGAATTCTTCCATTGTTACGAAGTTGCTAGGCGCCATCCGAGCGTTAGCTTCTCCTTCACTGACTTGTACCCCTTTTAGTCTTCGAGGCTCAGGTCCAACCATGCGGCAAGTGCTTCTTCCTCCAGGAGAGTAGGCAATTTGACGACTTTCTTATCATAGTCCCATTCGTTTGCATCGCTACATATGTCGAACCTTGTAAACCATTCGGAAATGTTTCCAGAGGCGAAAGGTTCAGGCAGACTTACATGTATGTGATTGCTACTGGCCATTTTCTGCTACCAATGTAACAACCTTGACTTTACTTGACAACGTAACCCGACAAACCACGTGATGACAATCAAATACAATTCTGAATAATGCCATCTCCAAATAACCCCAACACAACACATTTACAGACTCATGACATAATCACTATGTTAAACCATTTACACAATGTGTGCATTGTGTAAATGGTATTGATATGCAAATAATGCATATTCTGAAATCAGCTTGTAATGGAAACAATACTTCATAGAAAATGGTTCCTGTCATTTTTAGTTTAAATAAGGAGGGTGTGGTTTCCAGGCAACAAGAAAACAATACTAAGTACACCCGTGCATTATTCTTCCACATCAATAATTGCACACACACACATACACACATACATGTACAGTACATGTACAGACACAAAACCATTTTTATCAGAAATGCAATTGAGCAAACCACAAACTGAATCTTTGAATAAAGCAGAATAAGAACCTCTGTAAACACCAAATAGTGGAGATTAATGGAGACATGCCCCAGGCCATGTAGGAAGGGCCATCATAACTGTAATGGTACTGTACCTAGTATCCTTGCTTTTTGCACCACCAATCCTACATCCTACAGATCACTTCCTCGATAGAGAAATTATCTTATTTACTTGTTTCCCTGATTATTATCCCCAGCCCCCTCCCCCTCCTCCCCAGGACAGTATTGATAGCTATTGGTTCAGTTCTAAAAACATATTTTTGGTACCGCTTTCACTCAGTAGCCCGCTATGAGTCTTGGTACCACTTTGTGCTGGGACTCGGCGGTCTTCTTCAGTCGTACCTGGTACTCTTCCACTATCACTAAACGTAATACAATGACAACCACCTGCCGAGTTTCTACTTAAGACAATAGTGATATCATAATTGCACATGATACTTGCAGCCAGGCAACCGTTACACCTGCTATACATTACGACAAGAATCGATTTTTCCCAACTGGAAAGAAAGTTTCTAGGTTTTAGTCGCTATTGCATAGTAAGTATTAATAAGTTGTGTAGGTCAATCAATTTTATTTAGGGTCACAACCTCAGCGGCGGATCCAGGGGGGGGGGGGGCACTCGGGGCACGTGCCTCCCCCCCCAATACATAACTTTGCAGGCCGTAATAGTTACACGCTTGCGCTGCCTATTGCATTGATACACGTACACATGAACTCTACTACTGTACTATATCCCGGGCCCCTCAATACGCTATCATAATTAACAGTTTGAAGCACAGTTACAAAAGGTATTGTAAAATTTGCCACATGTACCTTTCATGTGAAATATTCACTGCTAGATATACTATTATTCAGATACGCTTGAATGATACCAAACATGGGGAAATGTACCAAGAAGCTTGCAGTCTTGCTCATTCTGTTGATGTTAACCCATCAAACCACAAATTTGTGGGACGTCAACAGCATCGCAGCAATGCTCACGATCAAGAGGATACTGTTGAAGAGTACTATAGGATTAACATTTGTGACGGAGCCGAGCTAACTCTAATATGCATTTTGTAATTGATCGTCTGAGCATGCGCGTATGGGTATATATTGGGATGTATTGTGATTAATAACATTCTGGTTCTCGGGTTTTATTTCTATAACGGAAGAGGGACGTCGTTACTGTCGGAGGTTCGCCACACACCACAATTCCATTTCTCCAGGACCATTTGCTGTCTGAGTTTGAAAACAGGTAATCAATAATTACTTTGCATTTGTATAGCCAGATCTCTAAACGTAATACACTTTAAAAAAAAAAGATGGACTTACATGTAGTAATGTTTCATTACCTCCTTCATATGCATGATTAATTGCACATTTTTTGAACTAAATCTGCAAGCATTAAAGGGCTTTACTATATTGCACTCACTTGCTGCTGTAACAATCCCAAAGCATGATGATCTCAAATATTTTATGGATGATTTGCCATATCTGCAGTCATTACCACAAGAGCTCGAACTTTGGCAGGTAAATATAGTTTAGTATTAGCAAATCGCAATGTTATAAATAATATAAATCACAGCTTTTCTGGTCCACTACTAACGAAACCAATCGACCCAATAATCTTGTTGTCTCTACAAGCTTGTAGCAAAGTGCAGTTTCCCAATATTTATACAATCCTCCACATCATGGCAGTATGGCCCCTGACTAGTTGTGAAGCAGAACGATCATTTACAGAATTACCTGACATCGACGATGAAAGAGGATCGTTTAAATGGTTGGCTCTTATGATGGTCCACCGTACCATCTCTGTGTCAGTCAAGAACATCATCGACACATTTGCGGCAAGGCATCCTCGAAGAATGAGATTGGAACTTATACAGCGCTATGCCATAGATCATTGTTATGAATGTTGTGTAGATAATACATGTGCATGCGGTTTTGTTTTCATTACCAGGTGTATACTAGTACCGTAAACATGTGCGTTTTATTATTATTAAACAGCGCAAAACCCAACCGGTGAAAACAGCTTTTTTTTAACGCGTTTCATGATTGGAATATAATAAAGTTGCAAAGCTTCTGGGGCTCCGCCCCACATCCCGATGTGGGAGCTTACAGTGCTTCCCCATACCCCCTAGCTGGGGCAGGAGGGGTACCCCTCTCCTGCACCCACCCCAGCCACACCCACCATACGTGCCCCCCCCTCTCAAACCTGGATCCGCCGCTGAACCTACATTCTACTCTCACGCATGGCATTTCTGTCTAATACTTAGACAGCCAATGGTTGTACATGTTATCTATAAGGAAAGGCACTCCTGCATGGAAGAAATATACAATTTGAAATTTATTTCGTCTTTGTATGACGTTCCTAACTTGAGTTACACGTGGACGAAGGAGGAGAAAAATTAAATGGCTGATATTGATGTCCAGACCTGTTGCTCCAAATGTTTAACAAAGCGTTTGTTGCATAGATTATATGTATGCAGGCGAGTGGAGGCAACACTCCGTTATCGTTTTAAAACATACCATCTAAAACTCCCCCCATGGAGCCAATCCTACATAGGTACACTAGGGCGGGTCCTGATCATTTGCTCCTCAGTCATAAAAGCCTTCTTCAACAGAGTTTAATATACACTGTATCCAAATTCGATATTTGTCTTAGTCTAGTGTTATACATGCTGTATGGTACCGCATAAAACACTACATTTACACACGTAATATGCTTTTAATATACCATCATCATTCCAAAATAATAGATAATTAGTGCACAGAGATGTGATGTAATGCTCTTTCATACATGTAAGTGTTAATAAGTTGTGTAAGAGGATCCATTTTATTCTGGGTCACAAACCTATATTCTGCTCCCATGCACGAAATTTCTGTCTAATATCTTGACCGGCTGATGGTTGTACATGTTATTTAAATTAAATGGCTCACATTGAACCCAATCCTACATAGGTACACTAGCGTGGGTCCTGATTATTTTCTCCTCAGCCATAAAAGCCTTTGTCAACAGAGTTCAATATTTGCAATTTTGACATTTGTCTTAGTCTAGTGTTACACAAGCTGTACGGTACCACATAAACCACAACATTTAGACACGTGATATGCTTTTAATATACCATCATCATTCCAAAATAATAGGCACAGAGTAATTCTCTTTCATACATGTATGGACATACTTGCATTATGTCATTCTTACCAAGGCATGATGCTGTCTCATTATCAATGGTGTAGCAATGCAGGTCCAAAGTTTCCAACATGGTATTGACTTGGACACCTTTAATCACTTCTTTTAATCCCTCTGGTTGTAGTTTACATCTCAAAAGGTTCAGTTCCTTAAGAGTATTATTCTCCTTCAACATCATACCTGTGTGAAGTAATGTCCATAACATTGAGACTTTTTATGATGACTGACACAGGTGTGTGCATTTGTACACTGTACACATGTACATGTATCCACTATGCTAGCTACATACATCGATTTGTGTGCCCTTACTTGTAAGGGAAAGGGGAAGAGGATGATGCAAGGCCCTTTCTGTTTCAGTGACAGAAGTTCTCTTTTGTATCGTTGTGATTGAACATCATTACATTTTTGTATACATTCCCATTTGAGAGTTGTTGAATAAAGATTACGTCTAAACACATTGTAGTGTTTCTTTAGACAACAAGTTTGAAGTACAGCATGCAAAGAATTTAATTTGCAGTGTGGTATGCAATAGATAAAAAGGTCTCCTCAGACTATTAAAGTGTACATTTTATTTAATTATTTTGTAACAAATCATCGCATGTTTTCTATTGCATTCGTTCCACAAACACGTTGTGCTGTTAAACAGTGATACATGTAACATGTTTCTGTCAAAGTGAGGCACTCGCAATCCCTTCCCACACACGCACACACACCGCACATATCGCATACACACACTCTGGACTAGGGAGATTTAATTACGTGATAAATTACACAATTACATGTACTGTACATCATAACTCAATGCATAAAAGAAGCCTTGTTATACAAGTAACATTAATTAGTGGCAAGGCTTAGTACTGAACTTTAGCATCATATATATAATTCGTTGTATTGTTATATTTCTGTGCTTCTGTTATTACTGTATTTCATATTGCTTAAACATACAAAAAGATATTACAATACTCAATCTAAAACTGAACCTGTGGTTTAACTTTCTGTTGCATAGACTGCAATACCTACTCCATTATTAGACACGGTGTAAACATGCAGGTCTGTTTTTAGATGCAGGTGGGAATCGTTAAAATTTAAATAATGTCTCACAATTAGGAAACGACATCACTTTTTAAGTTTGCTTTTAGCATACCTTATCTCTTTCGGGTGATGAACCACTCCCCCCTCCTCAACGCAACATTATTCATCACAAGAAATAGCAACTACAATTGGTTCTAACAAATTATTGATTTAACCCCTCCATCCCCCTCTCTGTAATCCATGCACGAGATTTAATGCAAGAGTAATTTTGTTCACAAGAGTCTCACCAGTTTCCTCTTATGACACTAGAATCTATAGTGCAGCTACTGAAATAGCGTGTGTGTGTCTGTGTGCATGTGTGTGTCTGTGTCTGTGTGCATGTGTGTGTGTGTGTGGGTGTGTGTGTAGGGTGCATACATGTATCATGTTATGTAGCATGTGCATTGTGTAAATAATATTAATATGCAAACAATGCATGTACTAAAATCAGCTTGCGAAGGTTCAAAATGGTTCCTGTCATTTTTAGTTTAAATGTGGGAGGGGTGTGGTTTCCAGGCAACAAGAAAACAATACTAAGTACACCCGTGCATTATTCCTCCACATCAATAATTGCACACACACACACATACACACACACACATGTACAGACACAAAACCATTTTTATCAGAAATGCAATTGAGCAAACCACAAACTGAATCTTTGAATAAAGCAGAATAAGAACCTCTGTAAACACCAAATAGTGGAGATTAATGGAGTCATGCCCCAGGCCATGTAGGAAGGGCCATCATAACTGTAATGGTACTGTACCTAGTATCCTTGCTTTTTGCACCACCAATCCTACATCCTACAGATCACTTCCTCAATAGAAAAATTATCTTATTTACTTGTTTCCCTAATTATTATCCCCAGCCCCCTCCCCCCTCCTCCCCAGGACAGTATTGATAGCTATTGGTTCAGTTCTAAAAACATATTTTTGGTACCGCTTTCACTCAGTAGCCCGCTGTGAGTCTTGGTACCACTTTGCGCTTGGACTCGGGGGTCTTCTTCAGTCGTACCTGGTACTCTTCCACTATCACTAAACGTAATACAATGACAACCACCTGCCGAGTTTCTACTTAAGACAATAGTGATATCATAATTGCACATGATACTTGCAGCCAGGCAACCGTTATACCTGCTATACATTACGACAAGAATCGATTTTTCCCAACTGGAAAGAACGTTTCTAGGTTTTAGTCGCTATTGCATAGTAAGTATTAATAAGTTGTGTAGGTCAATCAATTTTATTTAGGGTCACAAACCTCAGCGGCGGATCCCGGGTGGGGGCACTCGGGGCACGTGCCTCCCCCCCCCCAATACATAACTTTGCAGGCCGTAATAGTTACATGCTTGCGCTGCCTATTGCATTGATACACGTACACATGAACTCTACTACTGTACTATATCCCGGGCCCCTCAATACGCTATCATAATTAACTGTTTGAAGCACAGTTACAAAAGGTATTGTAAAATTTGCCACATGTACCTTTCATGTGAAATATTAACTGCTAGATATACTATTATTCAGATACGCTTGAATGATACCAAACATGGGGGTAATGTACCAAGAAGCTTGCAGTCTTGCTCATTCTGTTCATGTTAACCCATCAAACCACAATATTGTGGGACGTCAACAGCATCGCAGCAATGCTCACGATCAAGAGGATACTGTTGAAGAGTACTATAGGATTAACATCTGTGACGGAGCCGAGCTAACTCTAATATGCATTTTGTAATTGATCGTCTGAGCATGCGCGTATGGGTATATATTGAGATGTATTGTGATTAATAACATTCTGGTTCTCGGGTTTTATTTCTATAACAGAAGAGGGACGTCGTTACTGTCGGAGGTTCGCCACACACCACAATTCCATTTCTGGACCAATTGCTGTCTGAGTTTGAAAACAGGTAATCAATAATTACTTTGCATTTGTATAGCCAGATCTCTAAACGTAATACACTTTTTAAAAAAAAGATGGACTTACATGTAGTAATGTTTCATTACCCTCCTTCATATGCATGATTAATTGCAGATTTTTTAACTAGATCTGCAAGCATTAAAGGGCTTTACTATATTGCACTCACTTGCTGCTGTAACAATCCCAAAGCATGATGATCTCAAATATTTTATGAATGATTTGCCATATCCGCAGTCATTACCACAAGAGCTCGAACTTTGGCAGGTAAGTATAGTTTAGTATTAGCAAATTGCAATGTTATAAATAATATAAATCACAGCTTTTCTGGTCCACTACTAACGAAACCAATTGACCCAATAATCTTGTTGTCTCTACAAGCTTGTAGCAAAGTGCAGTTTCCCAATATTTATACAATCCTCCACATCATGGCAGTATGGCCCCTGACTAGTTGTGAAGCAGAACGATCATTTACAGAATTACCTGAGATCGACGATGAAAGAGGATCGTTTAAATGGCTTGGCTCTTATGATGGTCCACCGTACCATCTCTGTGTCAGTCAAGAACATCATCGACACATTTGCGGCAAGGCATCCTCGAAAATTGAGATTGGAACTTATACAGCGCTATGCCATAGATCATTGTTATGAATGTTGTGTAGATATTACATGTGCATGCGGTTTTGTTTTCATTACCATGCATATATACTAGTACCGTAAACATGTGCGTTTTATTATTATTAAACAGCGCAAAACCCAACCGGTGAAAACAGCTTTTTTTTAACGCGTTTCATGATTGGAATATAATAAAGTTGCAAAGCTTCTGGGGCTCCGCCCCACATCCCAATGTGGGAGCTTACAGTGCTCCCCCATACCCCTGATATTGAAGTCCAGACCTGTTCCTCCAAATGTTTAACAAAGCGTTTGTTGCATGTACATACTAGATTATATGTAAGCGGGTGAGTGGAGGCAACACTCCGTTATCGTTTTAAAACATACAAACTAAAACTCCCCCCATGGAGCCAATCCTACATAGGTACACTAGCGCGGGTCCTGATTATTTCTCCTCAGCCATAAAAGCCTTCTTCAACAGCATTTAATATTTGCAAATTCGATATTTGTCTTAGTCTAGTGTTACACACGCTGTATGGTACCGCATAAAACACTACATTTACACACGTAATATGCTTTTAATATACCATCATGATTCCAAAATAATAGGTAAGTAGTGCACAGAGATGTGATGTAATGCTCTTTCATACATGTATGGACATACTTGCATTATGTCATTCTTACCAAGGCATGATGCACTCTTGTTATCAATGGTGTTGTGTGACAGGACCAGGGTTTTCAACATGGTATTGACTTGAACACCTTTGATCACTTCTTCTAATCCCTCTGGTTGTAGTTCGCATGCCGCAAGGTTCAGTTCCTTAAGTGAATAATTCTCTTTCAACATCATACCTGTGTGAAATAATGTCCACAACATTGAGACTTCTTATGATGATTGACACAGGTGTGTGCATTTGTAACATGTATCCACTATGCAAGCTACATAAATCGATTTGTGTGCCCTTACTTGTATGAGAAAGGGGAAGAGAGGATGATGCAAGGCCCTTTCTGTTTCAGTGATATAAGTTCTCTTTTGTATCGTTGAGATTGAACATCATAAAATTTTTGTATACATTCCCATTTGAGAGTTGTTGAATAAAGATTCCGTCTAAACACATTGTAGTGTTTCTTTAGACAACAAGTTTGAAGTGCAGCATGCAAAGAATTTATTTTGCAGTGTGGTATGCAATAAATGATAAAAAGGTCTCCTCAGACTATTAAAGTGTACATTTCATTTAATTATTTTGTAACAAATCATCGCATGTTTTCAATTCCATTTGTTGCACAAACACGTTGTGCTGTTAAACAGTGATACACGTAACATGTTTCTGTCAAGGTGAGGCACTCGCAATCCCTTCCCACACACACACTGCACATACCACATACACACACATATATACACAACACATACACACACACACACTCGGGACTACAGAGACTTCTCCATGTTGAGCCTTGAAAATATATGTACATGAACATGGTAATGCTTTTCACTGTTGCTTTATTGACTGAGTTAATTACCAGATGAATTACACAATTACATGTACATCATAACTCAATGCATAAAGGAAGCCTTGTAATACAAGTAACATTAATTAGTGGCAAGGCTTAGTACCAGTGCTGAACTTCAGCATCATCTACAATGTATCTACTAATGTATGCATTCATTGTATTGTTATATTTCTGTGCTTCCATTATACTGTATTTCATATCGCTTAATACTACAATACTCAAATCTAAAACTGAACCTGTGGTTTAACATTCCGTTGCATAGACTGCAATACCTGCTGCATTACTAGACACAGTGTAAACATGCATATTCAGTCACCAATGAAGGAGCAAAGTTACAAGTACCTATTACATGGCTCTTTTAAGCAATGAGTTATGATGTCATTGTGTTGCTGTGTAAGGAATACTCAGGTGATCAAATACCATCCATCCATTACATCATTAATATCTGTAGCCTTACTCATTGCTTTTGTGAAGCAAGTACACTACACTTAATGTTCAGACTACATACTTGTGCATGCATAATATATGCAGTCATGTGCATAAGTATACTGTATATGTATCAGTCTGTTTCTAGATGCAGGTAGGAATCTTTAAAATGTAAAATTTAATGTCTCACAATTAGGAAACAACATCAGTATAATAATTTTTAATGTAAGTTCAGAAAATGTTTTTAGCATACCTAATCTCTTTCGGGTGTTGAACCACTCCCCCCTCCATTTTTTCATCGCAAGAAATAGCAACTACAATTGATTTTAAGAAATTCTTGATTTAACCGCCCTCCATCCCCCCTCTCTGTAATCCATACACAAGACTTAGTGCAAGAGTAATCTTGGTCACAAGTGACTCACCAGTCTCCTCTTATGACTCTATAATCTATAGTGTAGCTACTGAAATAGTGTGTGTGTATGTGTATGTGTGTATACCTGTGCATGTATATGTTATACAATGTGTGCATTGTGTAATTGGTTTTAATATGCAAACAATGCATGTACTGAAATCAGCTTGCAACGGTTCGTAGAAAATGGTTCCTGTCATTTTTAGTTTACATGAGGGAGGGGTGTGGTTTCCAGGCAACAGGAAAACAATACTAAGTACACTCGTGCATTATTCCTCCACATCAATAGTTGCACACGCACACACACACACACACACACACACACACACATGTACAGACACAAACCATTTTTATCAGAAATGCAATTGAGCAAACCACGAACTGAATCTTTGAACAAAACAGAATAAGAACCTCTGTAAACACCAAATAGTGGAGATTAATGGAGTCATGCCCCAGGCCATGTAGGAAGGGCCATCATAACTGTAATGGTACTGTACCTAGTATCCTTGCTTTTTGCACCACCAATCCTACATCCTACAGATCACTTCCTCGATAGAGAAATTATCTTATTTACTTGTTTCCCTAATTATTATCCACAGCCCCCTCCCCCTTCTCCCCAGGACAGTATTGATAGCTATTGATTCAGTTCTAAAAACATATTCTTGGTACCGCTTTCACTCAGTAGCCCGCTATGAGTCTTGGTACTACTTTGTGCTTGGACTCGGCGGTCTTCTTCAGTCGTACCTGGTACTCTTCCACTATCACTAAACGTAATACAATGACAACCACCTGCCGAGTTTCTACTTAAGACAATAGTAATATCATAATTGCACATGATACTTGCAGCCAGGCAACTGATAATGAATTTGCACCTGCTATACATAAGGACAAGAATTGATTATCCCAACTGGAAAGAATGTTTGTAGGTTGTTGTCGCTATTGCATAGTACATGTAAGTGTTAATAAGTTGTGTAAGAGGATCCATTTTATTCTGGGTCACAAACCTATATTCTGCTCCCACGCACGAAATTTCTGTCTAATATCTTGACCGGCTGATGGTTGTACATGTTATTTAAATTAAATGGCTGACATTGAAGCCAATCCTACATAGGTACACTAGCGTGGGTCCTGATTATTTTCTCCTCAGCCATAAAAGCCTTTGTCAACAGAGTTCAATATTTGCAATTTTGACATTTGTCTTAGTCTAGTGTTACACAAGCTGTATGGTACCACATAAACCACAACATTTAGACACGTGATAAGCTTTTAATATACCATCATCATTCCAAAATAATAGGCACAGAGTAATTCTCTTTCATACATGTATGGACATACTTGCATTATGTCATTCTTACCAAGGCATGATGCTGTCTCATTATCAATGGTGTAGTAATGCAGGTCCAAAGTTTCCAACATGGTATTGACTTGGACACCTTTAATCACTTCTTTTAATCCCTCTGGTTGTAGGTCACATTCCTTAAGGTCCAGTTTCTTAAGAGTATTATTCTCCTTCAACATCATACCTGTGTGAAGTAATGTCCACAATGTTGAGACTTGTTATGATGACTGACACACATGAGGGTCAGGGATTGAATCAATGTGCATTAAGTGACAGTGTGTGTCTAACATAGCTATGGTCCTTGAGTGTGGGTGTGTGCAATTGCTAAACATACAATGTATGTTTGAAAAGGTGTGTGCATCTATACAGTGATGCATCCACTATGCAAAGCTATCAGTTTGTGTGTAAGGGGAAGGGGCAGAGAGGTGTAAGTCCCTTTCTGTTTCAGTGATATAATTCTCATTTGTGTCATTGAAATTGTACACATGATGCAGTGGAGCCTCTCCTCCCACTCCCATGTGACTCAGCATGTTATTTACTGTGGTCCCATATTGAGAGTTGTTGGATATCATTTCCTTCAATAACCGTTTTTCTGTTTCTGTAGACTACAATTGTGCTACACAGATACTGAAAAAAAAAAAAAAAAACTTTTATTTGCAAGTGTGGATATTACAGGTCGTGGATGGCTGATTTAAGCACCCTGGATTTTGGTTATGACCAAATATGGTCAGTCAAAACAATGCCCTAGTTCAATCTGCATCATCCAATGTAATGCTCTTTCATATACATACTGTTCCACATTGTATGATGTCATTCTTACCAAGGCATGATGCTCTCTTGTTATCAATGGTGTTGCGTGACAGGACCAGGGTTTCCAACTTGGTATTGACTTGGACACCTTTGATCACTACTTCTAATCCCTCTGGTTGTAGTTCACATCCCCTAAGGTTCAGTTTCTTAAGAGTATTATTCTCCTTCAACATCATACCTGTGTGAAGTAATGTCCACAATGTTGAGACTTGTTATGATGACTGACACACATGAGGGTCAGAGATTGAATCAATGTGCATTAAGTGACAGTGTGTGTCTAACATAGCTATGGTCCTTGAGTGTGGCTGTGTGTAATTGCTAAACATACAATGTATGCTTGAAAAAGGTGTGTGCATCTATACAGTGATGCATCCACTATGCAAAGCTATCAGTTTGTGTGTAAGGGGAAGGGGCAGAGAGGTGTAAGTCCCTTTCTGTTTCAGTGATATAATTCTCATCTGTGTCATTGAAATTGTACACATGATGCAGTGGAGCCTCTCCTCCCACTCCCATGTGACTCAACATGTTATTTACTGTGGTCCCATATTGAGAGTTGTTGGATATCATTTCCTTCAATAACCGTTTTTCTGTTTCTGTAGACTACAATTGTGCTACACAGATACTGAAAAAAAAAAAACAACCTTTATTTGCAAGTGTGGATATTACAGGTCGTGGATGGCTGATTTAAGCACCCTGGATTTTGGTTATGACCAAATATGGTCAGTCAAAACAATGCCCTAGTTCAATCTACATCATCCAATGTAATGCTCTTTCATATACATTCTGTTCCACATTGTATGATGTCATTCTTACCAAGGCATGATGCTCTCTTGTTATCAATGGTTTTGCCTGACAGGACCAGGGTTTCCAACTTGGTATTGACTTGAACACCTTTGATCACTTCTTCTAATTCCTCTGGTTGTAGTTTACATTCCCAAAGGTTCAGTTTCTTAAGAGTATTATTCTCCTTCAACATCAAACCTGTGTGAAGTAATGTCCACAATATTGAGAGTTGTTATGATGACTGACACACATGAGGGTCAGAGATTGAATCAACGAGTGCAAAGTGGCTACATGTATGGGGTCAGTACACTATACAAGGCACTGTTGCTAAGATGATGGCCCCATCCCACCCCAGTTGCAATCAGCATTATAGTATTTATTTGGCAAATGTGTATTGAGAAATATGTAGCTAGATATGTAGACTCAGGAACTGTGTGCAGTGAATAGCACATATCAAGAAGAGCATAACAACAGGACTCACCTAATAGGGATGCCATGGAAGCTGTTATTGTACTGCATGTTAAGTCAAAGCTTGTAATATGGTCAAAGGCTTTTCCATCTTCCACCAAGATCAGCATTCTCATACACTCATCAGTCAAATCACATCTGTACAAATTCACAGACCACAATGTGAAGCTGTTGGCAATGCAGTACCCAAGTACATGTAGATCAAATGGATTGAGGACAGTTCCTGAACACTTGAAAGTTTGCTCCTTATTTCCCATCAACCTCTGAATGAAGGTGGGATTCTGGGTTTCAAACATCCAATGCAGGTTTTCTATTAATCTCTGCGTGTCAGTAGTCTCCAATGAAATGACAATGTCTGCCAAGGCATCCATATTCTCTGATGATGTCTGGAACTTGGTAAGGCCCGCCATGAACCGTACAGTCATAGCCATGTTAGGTTCGGTTAAGGAATCTTTCATAAAGACCCTTTGTTCTGATGTTGGTCGAGATGAAACATACCATGCAGTGAGGAACTCCTGGAGAGTCTTGTGTATAAAATTGTATGAAGCTTTAGGGGAACTTGTCGAGAACATATGTGGTACCTTCTGAAGGAGACCTGATGGATACAAGGAAGGCACATGGTAGGAACATCATGGTCAACCCATCATAGGGAAATAAACATTCTATGTTATATCATTATCAGCAAAGTTGATATGCTATCCCTTCCAAGTTAATTCCTTTAGTAATTACCAAATGCATGTCATTGATACACTAACATGTAGCACATTTGGCATACCTAAGGGTTCGATGTTATCTTGCACATCATGGAATATCAATTGGTCATTTAGTGTGCCCTGGTAGGCTAGCCTTGCCACAGACTGTAACTGGGAGAGTGTGGTAGATGATAGAGCTTTAAAACATGTCATCTTTGATGATGTCACAGCTGTGAGGGAAGGGAACAAAACACACACACACCTTTCATCCCACGTTTTGTAGACAGTATACTGTATGGATGTCTCCCCACCAGTTTAACATTGGTTACCATCACTCAATGAATGAGAAGAGAACCATAACAATAACTAGCCAATAAGTAAAAAAACCTAATTGGTTTGAGAAGTGGAGTTTGAACTGTGTTCCCAAAACTTATGGGAAGGCAACGTGCTTCATGTATCTGGTAGGCTAGGGCAATGGGCATACATTGGTGCACATGTTTAGAATATGTGGGACAAAAGTTATCTGGTTTATAGCCAGCTCCTAATAGAGCTGTATGTCATGTGTGATAGCAGATTAGTAGGTATATCATATGTGTACATAATATGCCTGTGTATGTGACAAAACGAATGTAATGAAGATTGAGGGCTACACATTTGGCACCATGCTCATTATGTCATAAAATTATTAACACAAATTAGTATGTTCAAAGCATTGCTTTCTAACCACTGCAGTTTTAAGATGAAAAATTGTCTATTTTGGGAAGGCACTGCTATGTACCCAAAACTTTAGGTTATGTGTCTCAATATAATTGCAAGACACTTATAGAAATGTATCTGGTACATGTGCATGTAGGCTAGGGCAATGGGCATACATTGGTGCACACGTTTAGAATATGCAGGACAAAAGATGTCTGGTTTATAGCCAGCTCAAGTCCTGTGTGTGATAGCAGGTTAGTAGGTACATGTACAGTACATGTATACCACCTGTGTATGTGTCGTGCAAGATTGGTCAGTCATTGGGTGTAGTTCACAACAAAAGATGTCTTATTTATGTATCACAGTTTCATCCATCCATTATGTGACTTAATGAATAGCAATACTAATATAACCCCTAAGGTCATTGCTGGCAATAATGGCATAATCATAAAGCAATCGAGCAATTTTGAATTTATCGTTTACATCCATTACCAAAACTAGGGACCATACAGTGTGCAGTGTACATGTACATCTGCTTAACGCGCACTCAAGTAGAGAAGTCAATTCACATAACACACATTTAAGCACATATACATGTATGTCTATATCTATGAGACACAGGATGCAGCCACAGACCAGTCCATAAGATATCACACATGGAGCACAGACAAACGTACACACGCACTTGAAACACTCATCCTTTCCACAATGGTGGAGAGAGATGGTTCCTCTTTCAACACCTCCATGAACACCTGGAACATTGAAGGGTCTGTGGTCACCCGAGCCTCCACTGCATTGATGAGGACTCGAGCTTTCTCCTTTATGGTCAGGTCTACTCTCTCTTGTACCTTATCTCTCACAGACTGACAGATCATTCCTCTGGAGTACAGTGAACCAGCCTGACCAGCAGGATCCTGAATAGTGCCCACCAGGTCACTGTAGTGCTTCTTCAGTACTTGTAACTCATGAGATACTGTACAGTATATAAAACATGTACATTGCAGGCTTTAATGAGAAGTATTTAGAAAACACAGCTGATAAAGGCAACAGATATTAGCAGAATTGATAACACAGATCATAAGTGCAACTGTCATAAGTACAAAAGAAACCTTACGCAGTAAAATTTTAAACAACTCATCCAATTTCAAGTGATTTAAAAGTCCATGCATACATTTAAATAATGGGGTAACAATTAATAAAGGGAGTAAATCATCATGTAACATGTAAATAACGCTTTAACAGCTGCAAACATGTACATACTGTACAACTGATCCTTTCATTTAAAAAAAAACCTTACCAGTATGGGGCATGCCCACTGGAGTCTTCTCCTTGGTCTTCTGTTCATGACGTTGCAGAAGTGTGTTGGTTAGTGCAGTGTATACCTCAGTCAGAGTCTGTGGGGGTTTTCCCTTGTGTTCCCTAAATAGCTCTACAACAATGGCACAGTTGATGGGAACATACATCATACTGCGGATATGAGGACGCTGTTTAATGTACAGGTTGAACCCATCCTTCAGCTGTAAGTTGTGCTTGAAGGCAAGCTCAACGTATTCTCGAATCTTCTTCTTACTAAAGCCAACAACTTCAATGTACTGACACTTTTCTCGTATCCTGCACAACTGATAAAGGTTCCTGTTGGCTGAAGGACGACTAGTCACTAGAACAGTCAGCTTAGGAAGCTCCTTTCCTTTTATAATGCGAGCAAATATTGACTGATCTCCGATTTGAAGTTTTGAAGACAGTTCATCATATCCATCCAGAATGAGCAACACATCCTCCCCCAGAGTACTGGCCATCCACTTGCTAACTGACTGCTGTATGTCTGGATCTGGATGGTACAACAGCTCTGATATGGTGTGTGCCTTCTGCATCCTCTCATCCCTCAAACGCAGCACAATAACCAGCTGGAAGTGTTGAAGAATTTCCTTCTTTCCCCAACGTCGTCCCAGCTGCCAGGCTAAGGTGGAGTTGCCAACACCAGGAATCCCTTGCACAATGATGCAGCTAGCCAATGTACCATCCTCAAGCCTGCCAATCTGGACAGTGAGTAATTGAATTACGAATACACATAACTATCAATGATGGCTGACCTTTTCTATTGCAATTGATTGTTTATTTCTCATTACAATCCATAGTTTTCCTTTTATCATAGCTTTAGTACACTTATTCTCTTTCATAAAATCTTGCATTTTCACTACTGTAGCCAATTTTATGTACTCCTGAAATTGGACAGGTGGCCACTGGTCTTCTGCTGCTTGTGCACATTTATATGTAGCTGTCAAGAATGTCCTGTATTGCTCCACCTCCTGAGGTATTACTATACATATGGAATGAACAACAAGGAATGTCATCTTGAGTATATAACAAATAGAATAGTAAAACGATAATTAACAGTAACCAGTTAAATATTGGATTTATATATTTAATAACTAGCAATTTCGGTGCTTCACGATGTATGGCAAGATAAAATAGGTTCTTCTACTGCTTATGGACTCTCATTTAGATTGTAATAAAAATTGACATATGCTAAGTGGGTCAGTTTCCGAAAAAATGAAAACCTGCAAGCAATGTTAAGTAGATCACATGAATGCAACAACAGTAATTTGTACAAGAGAGGAATGTTGAATTGTCTCAGGTGTCCTCTACACAGCGATTTTTACTTAATGAGAATCAGAATATCTGTTAGATCACACACTGTTAGATGTTTTGATGTACAGTTTGGCCGACCCTAGCTGGCCAAACTGTACATCAAAAGAAATTTATATCATTATATGCACTCATTTCCGATAAAAGGGACCTAACACCTACATTATAGCATTTCTGGGAACTAACGCTTGTGTTGAAATGTATGGTTAATTAATCATTCAGTGCTTACAACTTACTAACAGATACTCTGATTCTCATTGAGTAAAAATCGCTGTGTAGAGGACACATGAGACAATACAGCTCAAGCATACCCACTTTTCTACACTACCATCCCAAACTACTTTATCAGCCCCCAGCAGGATGTCAAATGAAAATAATTTTGTATTGTTGGGATGACATGACCTTTCAAAGTGGTGACCTTTTGCAATATGCTTCTCTTGTACAAATTACAGTTGTTGCATTCATGTGATCCATTTAACAATTTTAATATCAATTTAAAGCTCTAACCATGAATAGCAGAAAGGTTAATACCAGTTATGAACTCTTTTGTGGAAAACTCAAAATGGTATTAACCTTTCTGAGCTTTCAATGGATACAAAAATTTCTTAACTACAGGTGTAGATCACATGAATGCAGCAACTGTTGTACAAGAGAGACCTGCAGCATAGTATACAAAATGCAAAAGGTCACCACTTTGAAAAGTCATATCATCCAAACGATGCAAAATTAAAGGGTGATTATTTGAATTTGGCATCCTGCAGAAAAGTGGGTACACTTGAGTTGGATTGTCTCATTTCAGGCTTCTAGATTTTCAAAAAAAAAGTTGAAATCTTGAAAAAACACGAGCGAGGTCCCTTTTTGCAGAAACAATCCCACGCTAAAATTATTAAATTCATATTGGTAAATCATACATCAACAATGCACTAAGGTTTATCCCCAGGGGATTGATTACCTTTAGAAGCACTAGATCATTTAAGAACAGGTCTATTTTGGTCCTATTCTCTTACCATTGATGTTAACCTACCTTTTAACTCTCTGGCTGGTGTTTGCTGCATTGATTGTAGCTTTTCAGCTCCATGCTCTTCTATTTGATGATCGGGGGAGAGGGCAATGTCCGAGTCCCTATAGAACAAAACACTATAACTCTGATTGGCATATTGAATCTTAATGAATATGTAACAGAATGACAGGATGGTGAGATATCCTGTGCATAATGGCTATTGTACAGTAAAAAGGATGGACACATATACATGTAGGTGAGTGAAGGGAATAAATGAGACAGACTATTTATGTGCTTAAATCATATATTGTACAGTGTCATTTTCTCTTTTTACCCACCCTGCTTTCATTCCTTCAACCTATTGCTACTCGTATGCAAGATTCCTATATCATGAACGTCTATATTATATCGTTGCGTTGGTTTTTGAATGTTACTATAGTTGTAGACTTGTTAAACTCCTCTCCAAAATGAAGCTGCAACCTTCTTGCGTCAACATAAATCTCTTCATAGCCGTACCAAAAAAAATGCACATGCAAGGAAAGAGTAGTGTAGGGTGTTGAGAGGATGAATTCAGCCGAAAGGAGAAAGAATTAAGACCAACATTCTGCCAGTATTGAAACCCATGTAGAAGAACAGCAAATTAATAGTATTGCGCTTGATCGCCTGTATCGCGATTCAGCGAGCTAAGCGTATTATTTAAACCGGGCAACAATGAACTGTACCTCTGGCTATATACAATGTACGCTCACCTTTCTACCTCTCCAGAATGGGTGGACTGACGCACTCTTTTGGGTAGAAGCACAAGATCAGTCAGGTCATCGTAATTGTCACTCCTGTCACTTTCGTCACTTCCATCACTCCTGTCACTTTCGTCACTTCCATCACTCCTGTCACTTTCGTCATTTCCTTCACATTCGTCACTTCCATCACTCCTGTCAATTTCGTCACTCCCATCACTCCTGTCACATTCGTCATTTCCATCACTCCTGTCACATTCGTCATTTCCATCACTCCTGTCACATTCGTCATTTCCATCATTCCTGTCACATTCGTCATTTCCATCACTCCTGTCACATTTGTCATTTCCATCACTCCCGTCACATTCGTCATTTCCATCACTCCTGTCACTGTCCATCTTAACGCATAACGAATCGAACGCAGTCTATTATCACAAGCGGATAAATCGAATCCGGAATTTTGTTACATGTGCATAATAATGAGTTGGTACGGCCATGGCGCGCCTACAATTATTGTTGCGCAGCACACTGTTACTGACCATCATTTGCAGCAGCCATAAAAGGACGCTGTCGTAGCTGATAGGGTCTAAGAAACTCATCAATGCGTGAGTTGAGTAGCTTCTGGGGCTCCGCCCGAGGCCTGTTGTGAAGCTAGTGTTTAGAGCTTTTGCTTTCCTTTTACCCTATGAAATGCTATAGGATCGGCTTTAGATGTAGAGCTGGTCCTAATTTTGACACATAAATCAGTGACAATTTGCTAGATTACATGTGGAATAGATTTTTTATTTACGCTTTGCACGGGACAAACTATTATCTCGGAGTATGTGGAAATTACACGAAGATCAGCTTCATTATTTCTTTTCACTTCCCCTCTTGTTTTCTTCCTTTTTTACACCATTATGCCATAATGCTAAATGTTCATACTGAACTATATTGAGGAGTACAAACTCAGCAAACTCTTTATTTTCTCTCACCCTGCTGTCTGCATGTTTACCACCTTATGCAAGCTTCCACAACATTACAAGGTTTTAATTTTGTATGAAAAAAGCAGCCTATCTGTCTCACATGCAAATGCAGTTTGTTTCCAGCTCAGTGCGTATCAAAATGGTATACACCTCTGCATTGTATTATCCTATCACAAACCTTTTTATGCTTGGCGAAGGTTTTACAAGGGTACATTGCCTGTTAAAGTGCCAGAGTACCGTACATGTAGCACTGACCATCAGAATGTATTGGATTAGTTAGCAATGTTCATAGATGAGTGGAAAAATACAGGTTTTTACACAAAGTGATCACAAAAAAAAAAACATGGATGAAAAAATATGTATGAAAACTCAGAAATTTTAGGAACAGGCCACAGAGAAATTAAGGCAAGAAAAAAGGACATTGAAACCAGGTGTACTACACAAAAAAAGAAATGCCAAATGACTATGTTGAGCAATAAATTAGTTCCAGGCTCTTGTCACACTATGCAGAACACTCGAGCCAAGTGGCAGAACTGGCAAGATAGGCAAACCAACCGAATAGTAACACTGCAATATGTGAACAAAAACAAATGATGCTGTTTGTATTGTGCAAAGACCTATGGACATCATTGGTTCACTTCCTTCCAATTGTCCACATGTTTCTCCTTGTCATCATCCAGATCAAGCCTCTTGTATTGTTCTGTGTAGAATGCTAGGAAAAGCCTGCAGAGAGCAAAAGTAAAACAATGCTTGTGACGTCAAATTGTGCGTAGTCAGGCAACCGTTAATGAATATGGCTACTAAGCAGCTGACAGATGCACAGACAATTGAAAATTATTTGCATTTACATGTACAAGACAACATCAAATTAACATTTGGTAGCAGAAACATGAACTAAACTCACAAGCACTAGTATTTAAAAGACATCACAAACACTAAATATCTTGGGGATCACCTGACCAGCAGTGGGGGGCTGGAGAGCACTGAGCTTGTCAAGGCATCAGAGACACCAGTAAACATGTTCCTGGACACCATACAACCCCTCCTTCACCAAGAGCACCTGCTCTGTGGTGTGCAGGTGTGTGTGCACATACTGCACATGTACTCAAAAAAATGTTGAAAGACCATTGCTTATGTCAAAATATAGAATGGTACCGTACAAAAATTCATCATATGGAACCACTTCTTTTAATTTTAGGGAGCCTTCACCCTTATGAAAAATGCTGCACTCATTTGTCCTTATGATACAGCTCTTAGTGCAAAGAATTATAATATGTGACTTCTTTTCCACCACAATTGCTCGACAATCAAATAAAATCCCATCGAAATTAACTAGCCATGGCAGAGCCCATGTACACTAGCTGGAGAACTCAATTACCTTGGATCATTTGGACCTTCAAATCTCCTGGAGAGGTGAGATAAGTTTTGTTGGTGGCGTATCACACAGACCCAACCCTTACTTTTTCAAATACGGTCATAAAAAGGTCCTTGTGACACCTCTATTTGAACACACATGTCGATCAAATCTTTGCCACCAACCACATCTGGACGAATTCACCTGTGCAGTGCGATTCCTGCAGTACTCCCATGAGTCCCTCTCCACCCAGGACACTGCTAGGTAGAGGGAGATACATGTGAGCTATTTTCATAGATGTACCAGCAAGGATGTACAATTCAGGCGTTGTGTCTTGTGTACAGTACAACTGCCACATGTATAAACACATGAGTAGATATATGACTGCTTGACATGATCACACAGCAAATACATGTACAACACTGTGTGTAGTATGCATTTGAAAAGATGTGCATAAATGCCACAACCTGTTGTGAAAGAGGCACAGGGGAATAATGGATCAGAAACAATCTGAGCTTGCAGTTAATATATTGCACTGTCAACACTGTTTAGATAGGGTTTTAATTTTTCATTAACCCTTGGCCACACTATAGTAGTTCACATACACACAGTTATTGTAGGACCACAACATGTAACCATAAGGGGTGTTCCTGCTATCATTCCATCAGCTGTGTACAGGTGGCACGTGACCAATAAAACTGTTGTTTTGATAACTACAATGAATGTTGGATTTAAAAGTACCTGAAACAACAGTGTGCCATATTAGTTGACAGCTGGATAGAAAGTTACAAGTGTGCAAACACTCTGAAATGCTGCATATCATGTACATGAACAATACAGCACTTGTTCAAATGTACATTATAGGGACGGTCTCTGCAAAAATTGCCCACGCATTAAAAAAAACAAAAACACATAGTGCTTACATTTCAACCAAATTTTCTATACACTACTGTCCATTCTGTAAGCTATTCTTCAAGAGCTAGGCTTAGAGTACACAAGTGCATTTGAAGCTACTACTTTGCAAGTACTCACACAATTTAATTTATTACCCATGTTGCCATGTGAACACATCAGCTGGTAATGGCGTTAATAACACATTCAGCTTTCCATCTTTCTGGGATAATGAACCAGTGGATTTGGAGATGGATTTTTGAAAACAAGGAGCCATTTAATTTCTTCTTAAATAGCTGTTTATATTTCATACAGTCAAGGGACAATTATAACAGGTTGTGTGGTGGGTAATCTGTGATACCTGTCTTCTTGACTATGTAAATGCACAAAAGATTTCAGAGGGAAATCCTTGCTTCCAAAATCCATCTCAACCCAGTTTGTTATGAAGAATCAAATATACATGTCCATGTATGCATTTAAAATCTCATCATGAATTTCCCATGTACATATCAATAATATGAAAATCCAAAACCAATGTACATGTAATAAATAAATAATGAATTGTTTTTTTGGTAACGAAAGGCAGCTTAGATGTAACTCATATATGGTACTTGTACAGTAAGAAACACTGATGTACATTTATAAAGAAACTGAATAAATTATGGTTGATGAGTTATGGAAGAATCAAACCAAAGTACAGTAACAAAAATCTAACAATTGTGACAATGTATAATTAAAACAATTCAATCAAATCAAAGAGGCAATTAAAATAGTTGAACAAACATTTGTATCATTGCATTCAATTTGCATGTTAAGTTTATGCTATAAAAGTATATGGAACGTTCTATACGAAAATGGGTCTTGTGCATGATTTTACATAAAATTCAAATCGATATATCTACATCTTCCGAAATAGTAACGCAATCGGGTTCCTATTTTTAACACAACATACCACACCATTACTGTATGTGAAAATCCATTTTGGTGTTTTCACAAATGGGATACCGACGTTACAAGGTCCGATACCCCGTAGGGTTCAAAACGGCCACATCTTCAGGTAGGAGTGTCCAAATCGGTTCAAAATAGGTACCCATGTAGAAGGGTCCTACCGCTATTGATTTGTTCTGTTCGTTTTTGCTTTATCCGTTATGGAGATACAAGTGTGCAAACAAATTGCATATTTCCCGGGCGGTACGCGCAATGAACATATTACAACTGGCTTCGAGGACGTCCTCGTAATACGTTAATGGCGCGTAACGCCCGGGAAATATGCAATTTCTTTGCACACTTGTATCTCCATATATTGGATAAAGCAAAAAATTAACGAAAAGAACAAATCAATAGCGGTAGGACCCTTCTACATCGGTACCTATTTTGAACCGATTTGGACACTCCTACCTGAAGATGTGGCGGTTTTGAACCCTACGGGGTATCGGACCTTGAAACGTCGGTACCCCGCATGTATAAGACACCAAAATGGATTTTCACATATAGTAATGGTGTGGTATGTTGTGTTAAAAATAGGAGCGGCAAAAAACCATCACACCAACTGAATATGATTATTGAAAATAATATTGACCTCTACTTATTTCAAAGGAGTTTAATTAATTATCAAATGAATTGCAATGTACGTGTACAAGATAAAGCATACACTGTACACTGTAAGCTACTATGTCTACATACACATACATGTATACAATACTGTAAATAAACACGAATAATAATGAACTATGAAAAGTCAAAGTCGAATAAAAGCATTGTAATTTGTAGTGTTGTCAATTGTGATTTGAACATCACTACATGCTTTATAAACTGACTGAAATTACACTGTAGCTGATTTAATAATTTTTCTAACTTTTAATTCAGGTTAATGTGTAGTTTAGAAATCCACCAATTCATTAAATGTTGCCGTACGTTATTATACCACATTCGTTAATAACAAAGATTTGAAAAACAAAATTTGTATTTGCCAAACGTCCACCTTCATTTTATGGATTTTATTTCCCCATAACACTTTTATATGACATAGTTAATTGATAGTTATTGACCTTTTTCAATTTCTTTGAGTATCTACTATGCCCCAATAAAATATTACATGAATACAGTAAGTATTAAATAAAGTAACACTGTTATTATAATGGATATTAAATATACATGTACATAATATTTAGTGAGTTATTAGAAGTCAAAGTCCATTAAAGCATTGCAATTTTGTGTTTTCAGATTCGGTTGGAATTTCAGATCTGAGGCACTACATTTTATTAATAAATTGATCTGTAATTAACCAGTTGGTAGTTTCAACTTAATTCAGGTTAATGTGCACTTTAGAAATTCTAATTGATGGCTTAATGGCTTAATAAATCTGATTAGAATACAATGAAAGAGCTTTCACAGCAAAACCAAGTCACCCAGGATAAATTACAATACTTGGAGCAAAGATGACATCATTGTGCATTCATACCTTGACTTTGGGGTTGACATTTGGAATGAACTTGAGAAGCTCTTGTACAATCACAATGACACCCTTGTCACTGGCCCTGTCAAGAGCTATCTGTTTATACGTGTTCAAACCTGTGTACATGTATGGTAGAGTGAATATAAGAATGTACATGTATATGTACAGTATGCACCTACACCTATCTAGAGATACATACACTACTCTCTGTTCTGTAAGCTATAATTTTCAACAAATATAGCTAACAGAACGGACAGCAGTGTACTTGCAGAAGTGCATTTGAAGATACTACTTGCAAGTACTCACCCAATTAAATTTATTACACACAAAAGTTGCGTTGCCCATGTGAACACATCAGCTGCTAATGATCCTATGGATTGGGGAAGGATTTTTGAAAGAAAGGAGCCATTTTCAATAGCTTTGTATACTTCACACAGTCAAGGGACAATTATAACAGGTTGTGTGGTGGGTAATCTGTGATATTTTTGACTATGTAAATGCACAAAGATTTCAGAAGGCAATCCTTGCTTCCAAAAATCCATCCCAATACAGTTTGTCATGAAAGAATCGAACATACATGCATGGATGATGGCATTTAAAATCTCATCAAGTTTCAAATATATAAATTAAAAAAACAAATTTACATTCAAAACTGCAATTGCAGTAAATACATGTAAATGACCATTTGAAAAGGGCAGCTTATGTATGATACTTGTACAGTAAGAAACACTGATGTATATTTATAAAGAAACTGACATATCAAAACAAATTATGGTTGATGAGTAATGGAATATCAAATACAAGTACAGTGAACAAAATTGTGGCAAAGAATAAAATAGATGAGCAAACATTAGTATTGTTGTATTCGGTTTGCATAGTAAAGTTTACGCTCTAAAAAGTTTACTAGTTACTTCATAAAAAATACGTGTTACGTAAATACACTGTACATGAATCATATCAAGACAGGCTCTAATCAAACCAAAGGAAAAAAACAAGCACACTTCAATATGGTCTACAAACCCTATTATCTCTTACATGTATAGTGTAATCCAAAGTACTGTAATAAAATAGATAGGATGACATAATAAAAAGGATTTGTTAATCTCTTGTTATGTAAATACATGTACATGTATGTTTGCAACTCTTGCTGTACTGTAATCATTGCATGGGGAACAAGAGAGGACCTTACATTGTCTTGCTGATTCATTTCCATTGCAATGGACTCCATCAGCAGGCTTAGCACTTTGATGCCTCCATTAGCCGCTACACAGTGAAGGAGTGAGCCTCCCTCCTAAGGTCGCCCGGTGAATAGGGTGTGTGGGTGGGGAGGGTGTGGGGGAACAGGAGGCATCACTTGGCAATATGCAGCACAGAATGTACACATGTACAGTGTGTGCATGTACTGTATGGTACACACACACACACCATATGTACACTGTGGCATTCAACGAAATAAATACATGCATTACAAATGGGTGTTACCAAACCAAGGTGTTACAATGTAATCTACCCCTACTGAAGCTATCAGCCATCACAGATTATCATGGGCAAACACCTGATATGAAAGTATATGTACTGTACACCTGCACCTAGAGATACGTACATCCATTCTGTAAGCTATTCTTCAACAAATAGGCAGAAGAGTACACAAGTGCATTTGAAGCTACTACATGTACTTCCCACAATTTTGTGTTGCCATGTGAACACATCAGCTGCTAATGACATTAATAAAATATTTTCAGCTTCTCATCTTTCTGGGATAATGAAGCAGAGGTATTTGGAGATGGATTTTTGAAAGCAAGGAGCCACTTTCAATAGCTTTGTATACTTCACGCAGTCAAGGGACAATGATAACAGGTTGTGTGGTGGGTAATCTGTGATACCTGTCTTCTTGACTATGTAAATACACAAAAGATTTCAGAGGCGATCCTTGCTTCCAAAAATCCATCTCAACCCGTTTGTCATGAAACAATCGAACATACATGTAAGGGGAAAAAAATTAAAATCTAAAACCAAATTTAAATTTAAAACTACTAATGAAATAAATAAATGGTGATTTGTTTTTACAACAACAAAAGGGCAGCTTAAATATAACACACATGTGGTACTTGCTGTACAGTGTAAAACACTGATGTACTTTTACAGTATAATGAAACTGACTTATCAAAAGAAATTATGGTGATGAGTTATGAAACAATCGAAGTATGAGTAATAATTGTGACAAGGAATAATTAATCAAATCAAATAGGTAATACAAATACATGTAGATGAGCAAACATTTGTATTTATGTATTAAGTTACTAGTTTCAAAAGTTTACTAGTTACTTTATAAAGAATATACATGTTAAGCAAATAGCCTGTACATGAATCATATGAAGACCGGCTCTAATAAAACCAAAGGAAAAAAACAAGCACAATGTATACACATGAGATATGGTCCACAAACCATTTTAATAATAGGTCTCTTAGTGTATTCCGTAGTAATAAAATAAATTGGATGACATTTTTAAAAAAGGATCGTACAGGTGTATTTGATAAGAGACATGTATATTGAATATGCATATCCTTACCAGGATGTTCCTCTGAACACAAATGCTAGACAAATGAATCATTTGGAGACCGGCAGAGTCCGGCTCTAAAAAACCAAACGAAAAAACAAACACACATGTGTACATGTGATGATAACAGACAGAATAAGACAATAAAACAAACAACAAATAACACAAATTATCATTTAGAGCTTCAATCACATTCATAGTTATTAATAGTCATACTGTACATTACTGCAATGTTAGTGTAGTGAACAGTGAAGTTAACATACACTCAAGTGGTTAGTGTTGATACAAATTACACATGATATAAGAATGAATTTTACCTTGATGAACGTGAAATACTGTACTACAGAGACTTATCTAAAAGAGAACAAATAAATTTATAATCAATGAACAGATAGAATCAAAGAAGCCATTGAAATGAAATAGATTTGTGTTCAATATATATAAGTATTGCCAATAATCAGATTCATTGGTTTGACTGTCATAACACGTTCTTGACATGTTACTAAGCACATGTACAGACAGTGATTATTGGAAAAAAAAAATTGACTCTATACAGGTAGGTGAGGGGTGTGTGGTCCTCTGCCATAACCACCTGCGTGATGCCTTTGTTGAGTTTTGCCATCACGCCCATTTGAGTGTAAAGGTGGAGGGTGGCAGTGGTCTTACACCTGATATGTCACACCTCCCGGCCAGCTGATGAGCTAGCGAGGGATTGGGCACAAGGCAAGCCAGCTGCCTTGACATCATGGTAACACCTCCTCTTTTACTTGCTACTCTGGCAGAGACAATCCAGAGGGGGGGAGCTCGCTGCTGAAGCTGCAGAAAGAAGAAAACATGCAGCCAATGATCCTAAATGTGCTCAGATGGGCTGGGTGTGTGTGCCTCTAGCAGTAGGAACATATTGTAACTGGGGTGAGGAAGCCAGGCAAGCCTTCACTCTACTCGCCACACGCCTAGCCTTGGACTCCTCCTCACGCCACAAAGCCAGGGTGATAAATGACATGTTTGGGAGGCTGAATATCACCCTGGTGAGAGCCATCACAAGGGCTATTCTAGCTACAGTGTAGGAATATGACTTTAATTACATAATCGTTAGTAGTTCAAAATGTACATGTGTTAGGTCATCTGTTATCATTAATAACATTGTAACAATTAGTCTCCAGTCATCGTAACTTTTTCCTATGTTTATTCTTGGTGTAATTTTGTATAAATGTGTAATAAAATTCAAATTAATAAGTGTATAGCTGTATAATTTCATTTATCATTACTGAATATAAACATTTGCATTGGATATTAATTACATGTATCTCCATATGAAATAATGATGAGCTATTAAAAGTCAAAAGTCCATTTAAAGCATTGTAATTTTTAGTGTTTTGATTTGAACTTCAAACCACTACGTGTTCCTCTATAAACTGACCTGAAATTACACTGCAGCCAATTTAATAATTGCTCAAACCTTAATTCAGGTTAATGTGTAGTTTAGAAATTCAACAATATTGCCGTAATTATTACAACATATTCATAAATTACAAAATATTTTAGATTTGCGTAACACAGTTTTTATTTGCCTAACTTCCACCTTATTTGTTTGTTTGTCCATCAATTCATTTAGATTTATAATCCTAAATATTAACAAATCATAGTCTTTTAAAATCATTGCCTTAATTAAACATTTAATGAATTTGATAATTTCTAAAGTACACATCAACCTGAATTGTGTTCGCAAATGTTATGACTGCCAGCAGTGGGAGGATGTTCTCATGGGTGAAGACCCTCAGCTGGGAATACTCTTGAGGAAAGGTGTCCATGAACCCTTTCCTCAAGAGTATTCCCAGCTGAGGGTCTTCAACCACGAGAACATCCTCCCACTGCTGGCAGTCATAGCATTTGCGAACACAATGTGTGCTTTAGAAATTATCTAGTAGTAAAACCTGTCCTGCACATGAAGGGATTCGTATACATATTCAACAAGCTTTAAACATCCACTCTTCTCAAAGAAATAACAAACCTGAATTCATCAAGCCTGCGTGCAAGCGCAGCTTTTACTCATCCTGGACAATCCAAAAAGTGAGTGCATTTGCGGCCACAGCTGTATACATCCTATCCAGCATTCCTAGCAATGGATGTGGAGGTGTGGCTGGCTCTCTGATAGTCGCACGTGGAGTTGCCAAGGTCCCTACCACGTTGAGTTCAACACATCCTCTGACGATCGGAGCGGATGGCGTCGTACGATTTACATTGGATGCCCTTTCATCATTCTACGTTGTCATCTGAACATTCCTATGGATGGTATCGATTTACTAAGACTAAGAGGTCTAATCAACCTCTCAGTGTTGCCATTATTTCCCGCCAACTTGGAAGCCACGCGCACGTGCGTGTAATCATTTTTTAATGTTACATCTTCACGGAAACTGCGTGCATGAGTGTACACATCATTTGCTGGGTAGAGAGAAATATCTCTTACTTGAAAGCCTAGCCCAAAGGATAAGCATAAAATGGGATAAAGCACTTGGACAAACCACAGGATGGCTGCACACAAAGCTTTCGATCGAGCCATAAATCTTTGCTTGCGTGGTTCTCGCACCAAGTGGAAGCGAATTTGGAATAGACGATGGTGCCGGGCTGCCGACAGAATTGTGAAGATTTGATTTTAAAAAACTTCTGTTACATTGTTTCCATATAACAAACATTTATTCCATTGTATGTATTGTTCACTAACTTATTGTATTCATTCCATTGCAATTGAGATTGTGCACACATAATGAGCTCCATTGCAACTATGTTCATTTGTATTGATGTCATCATTCACAGATCATTAGCAGGCATTGTTCAACGCACGCTAATCAATTATCTTACCTAATGCACATGCACATACATATGTATCGTACTACATGTATGTCACATGCATCACCGTACATGCATCACCGTACAAACCATGTGCTAACTGCTGCGGAGTTGAACTGTTGGGAAATATTCAACTGCTTGTGGCACCGTACTTAAAAGGTTTAATTGTCTAATATAGATCCATTTGAAGGCAGAGGAACGGGAGAAGGTGCTTATGGACCACCCTAGCCTGATGATGGGTTTGTGGTATATCTAGTGTCCTGAATACAGGAAGGTTTTCCTAGTAGGCTTCCATTGTTTCTACCCTGTCCAAAAAGGCTTCCATTGTGATCAATTGACTAGTGATGTATGACCCCAGAGTAACTGGTTCAATGGATAAATACACATGCACACTGTACCACACGCAAAATGCCTTCACTCTCCCTCTTCCCTCCTCCCCACCCCTCCCATGTTAATGGATGATATTGAAGTGTCTCCAACTGAAACATCCTTGGAGTATGAGCACTTGGTTACCATGGAGATCCAGTGCTAGATGCTCAAGATGTTTGGAACCAATGAACTAGCTCCACCCTTTTCATACATGCTCCTCCCTTTTTGTCATCTGGCATCATATGTGAACAATAGATGACATCATTCTATGCATTTTACATACAGGCAGCATTATTCGAATCAGTACATAAACTGTATAAATAAATAAATGTTATTCTACCCACCAGTTCCTGTGGTACTATTAAATGTCCATATTCATAAGTATTCATGTGGACAAAGCCATTCAGGCTGTACTCCAAAGGATGTCTGTATACACACAGCTCCACCCTCACATCTGTTCACATCACATGATCAATAGATGACATCATTCTATGCATTTCACATACAAACTGCATTCTAGAAAGGACTATATATAATTCTACCCACCAGTTCCTGTGGTACTATTAAATGTTCATAATTCTTAGCAAGTCTCAGCATCTTCACACTTTTGTTAGACATCATAGCATCCATCAGATACTGCATACCATCATATGACATCTCTACACATTCCCCCACATCCAGCTCCTCCAATGTTGGGTGGTCTTTAAGCATGTCAGCTAGACCTTTGGCTCCTTGGTCTCCAAATGGATTGTAGTTAATGTCCTGTTACGGAAATTTAGGTCCGCCAAAAATTTTGGTCCTAGGAACAAAATTTTCTGGAAAAATGAGTCCGGGTGGGCCAATTTTGCCTGAAAATGTTGATCCGTGTCCGAAAATTTTAGTCCTACCCTTTGCTTGCGCCTGCGCGTTCTCTACACGTGTCGAATCAAGGTGTTGTAAAGTCTCCAGAAAGCTGCTAGGATGGAAGGATCTTTGGATGTTGAGGGTGATCTTGTTGGCGAAGTGTTCGAGTATCTTCTCAGTGGCAAATATTGCGATGGAGCGTAAAGGAAAGAAAGCGGACGATACGGAAAAAGCTTTGAAGTTTTCAGTGTCGAGTAGAGGAGAGCTATTCTACAGGCAAAAAAGGAAGGGCAAGGCATGTAGTGTAAATATGTGCAGCAGTTGTAAACATTTTATATGGAATCCCTTTCTGGTCAACACTCAGGTGGACTGGGCCTTCAGTTACAGATGGGGGATGATGTGGCAGACAAAGCAGACAATATTGTAGATGAGATGGGGGATGATGCTGCACAAACACCCCGTTTAGAGGCAGACAAAGCAGACAATAGTGCAGATGGATCAATAATAGAGATATCCAATCATACTGTTGTCACAGTATTGTACTTGCCAGTTTGCAGAGATTGGCAAAATAATATGTGCAGTTTGTCAAAGTGAATCGGGAAAAAAAACCTTTGGATATTGCTCTGGACCAAGCTCCTAGTATACGTGGTCGCATTAAAGATGATGGGAATTGCTTTTTTAGAGCTGTGGCTCAAGAAATAACTGGACATCAAGAGGATCATGCAGAACTTAGGGTACTTGTCACGTCATACATGGCTCACAATCCTGCTCAGTTGTCTTGTTACCTGACATCATCTGAAACAATGGGACAGTACTTGCGAACAACGTAGATGGATCAACAGAAAGTGTGGGCAACAGAAATTGAAATATATGGCACTGCCAATTTGCTTGGCACAACGACTTTTGTGTATTGTCCTTCAGGCACCAGCAACAAATGGTTGAGATTTGCACCAAAAGAATGCCATGATGACAACAGTCATGCACGAGAGTGCCTTTATCTATGCAACCTTTCTGAGCACTTTGAAACTGTGAAGCGTATGCAACATATTGACCATTCAGATTAATTAAACTTTATTGTGTGAAGATAAAAACCTTTAGTGTAAATCATTACAATAGAATGGGATGGGGGACCAAAATTTCTAGAGCGGGCCATTATTTTCGAAAAAACTGGTCCGGGGGGACCAAAATTTTCAACGAAAAAATTGGTCCCCAGGACCAAAATTACCGGGACCAAAATTCCAGTGACAGTCCAGTTTCTTCAGTTTGCACCACTTCAGTCCACCACAGAGCTCACATATGGCTTCATCCCTTAGACCACACCCTATCAGCCTCAGCTCAGACAGTGTTGTGTTGCGCTTGAGTGCATGTGCTGCACAGATAAGTATTACCAATAATACTAACACTCCCTGTGTGCATGCTTATATACATGATGGACACAACATAACAGGATGAGAAAAAGTAAAATCACAAGTCACACATCAGTGGTGGTACCAGGTTGTGTGTGGGGATGGGGAGGAGGGATTGGCTGTTAATGGATGGTGTGGATGCTTCACACTAGATGAGGGTGTATATGTGATATATGGATGGAGAGACAATATATGTGCACATGCTCATATTGGTTTAATATGTCATTTGTAATGCACTCCTATGCTTCCATGCATACATGCAATGTACATTATGTGTGCTCATGATTCTGTGCACGTGATGTCTATTCATGAGCACACATGTGCACATATACACACACATGTCCTTACACACACAGACATAGACACACGTATATACTGTAAATACAAGCATAAGTATGGAAGACATGAGTGGTAACATAGTTTTGGGGCATTAAGTGTACTCTTCATTTATATATCATTTTTGTTTTGTAAATGATGTGTGCACTACATGGGATTAACTCATTGCATCATGGAAGCCATGTAGTAATGGAAAGGTTTAGCATGAGTACTGAACTTGTAACACCTTCTTTACACAATCCATGCTATGTACATGTAGGAATAGTCAGGAGATCAAATGACACCTCTTCTTCACATTATTAATGGCAGTAGAGTAACTTGTTCCATTTATGAAGCAAGTACAATGTGCATTGGTCACCCACATCTGTACATGTACACTGTACATTTTATGTTCAGGCTATGTACATGCGCATATATACAAATGTGCTAGTATGTGCTGTAAACGAATAAGTCTTTTTGAGATGCAGGTGGGAAGGAAGGTTTAAAACATGTCTCACAATTAGGGAACAACATCAATCTCATCTATTAAGGGTTAGAAAATGATTTTAGCATACAGTTACTAATCTTTTTGGGGGGTGTTGACCCACTCCCTCCTCCTTCTAAGCAGGATGCATATCATTTTCCATCGCAGGAAGTTATAAGAATATAATTGATAGTGGCAAATAATTGACTTCTCTGTCAATCATAAATTTGCATTGTGTGTAAAGTCACTGTGTGTGTGCCTATTTGTGTGTACAGTTGTAGGTAGGTGTGTGTATACAAAATGTTTGTGTCTGGTAAAATAGACATGCATGTTTCATAAATATCAGACTACAACAGTTCATACACAAAACGGTCATGTGGAGTTGAAATGAGGGTTTCCAGGCAACAAGGAAACGATGCTGGGTACAACCCTGTTATTCTTCCATATAGCAAGTGGAGCAAATGTGTAAATACAATTGACACACACACATACACACTATATAACATACACATATACACACACTAATACACTGTCCACACACACACCGTGACACACATAGGCAATGCAAACTGAATTACAATTGTTCTATTTATATCATAAAAGGCAGTGGTCATAATAAGCACATTAGCTTCATCATCTATTTCTGACAACGTTTCCTATATAGACATGGCATTACCAAACTCATCTATAACTCATCTATATCGTTTGAATAATCATGTTGTTTTGTTATCAGAATTCCAACGCTTGTTGTACCATTAGCAATATCCAGGCATCACCTACACCTAGTCCTGTATCTAGTGTAAGCTTAACTAAACGCTTCATCAGTACATCTGGGTCACAAATCCACTCATCTACTGAACCATGTTTGTCGTCATCTGTTCATAGTACAACGTTTGAACCACAAATTCACCAGCCTCCTATTTTCAGTCAGTCTGGAGACAATTTTCACCCAGACATTGGAATCATATATGTTGACTGTATGCAGAATTCTTGCACTAGCTAGCATTCAATCCTTATCAGCTGCTGAAAAGTATGCTTTGTTATGTAAAAAGCATAATAAGCCATCTGAAGATCATGCATTCCCTTGTACTTTGTTTGGAAAGTACAACACACAATTTCAGTTTAAATGGTTCGATATGTACTCTTGGATTGTGTCTGTTACTGTAGTTGAGGGTGTCTATTGTATAGTGCACTCTTCAGTGATAACCGTGTGACTATGGGTTGCCTTGGGAATGAACCCTGTGTTGCGTGGAATATGGCAGCTCTAAAAAAATATCAGCAATGAATGTACAACAGGATCGAGCACCCTGAAAATGGCTTATTACCACAATGGATACAAAGCACATAGCTAACATAGCCCAAAACAGGGTGGTCCTGAAGTTTATCATTGAAGCTATTCTGTTTTGAGCTAAGCAATGAGTAGCATTAAGAGGTGATTGTGAACACCTGGAAGTAAAAATCCTGGTAATTTTCTTAGTATTCTAAAGCTACTTGTCAAATCACAATGATACTCTATGTACCCACTTATATTCACCTGCAATGAATAATGCTACATACAAATCTCTTCGAATGCTGCTTAATATAATGGAAGACATATTGCGTTATTTGAGATTATACAAGAGATTAAAACAGTTAAATTTAGCAGATGAAGTTACTTGACTTCATTAACTCTTTGAACGCCAAGTGCATATTTACATGCATGCTCACAAAATGAGAATTATTTGCCTCACCATTCATGCAGTGTTGTGTGTTATATTGTGTGATCAAAATCACTTTGAATATGCATGCAAGTGCAATACTGACATGCATGTAACCCCATAGTCATACAAATGTCTGAACATATGTAGACCCATTTGTAAGCACATTTTGTGTGTCCATTATAACCCGTTGGCTTTTTGTTGCAACAACCCATAATGCAAACTTGCAAAAGGGGGGAATGAACAGGCATGTTATACTACACTGATCTGGGCTACGCATTCTTGTTCTTGAAGTATTGAAGTGAAGCATTAGTAAAATGAAGTGAAATCATCTGAATAATGGGGTTCTTTAGCCAGTGGGAGAAGAAACATAATTACTTTGTACATGGTTACAAGTGCAGCAAGCATCATACAGCTGTGACTGATCAACACATTTTTGCACACAATATCTAACTCATGCATGAATGATGTAATGATTGTGTGTGCATGCATGCATATACACACTTGGCGTTCAAAGACTTAATAGAACATTTGGCACTTTGTACTCGTTTTGTTGATGCGTAGGGTGATATTAGGGAAGAGTTTATGTCACTGGAACAAATAACTGGGAGATATATTACTAAGAAGAATATGTAATTTCTTAAGGATGATGATTTGCCTATTGAGAATATTTGTGGCCAGGGCTATGATGGTGTTTGCAATATATCCTCTGAGCGTATTGGTGTTCAAGCAGAAATACGAGAAGTGTCTCCACTTGCAACATACATCCACTGCAGTTCCCATCAATTAAATCTAGTTATAAGTCATTCATGAATGTGCCTTAATAGAAGTTGATAATGTAATTGATCATCTGCAATATTGCTGCCGGTTTTTTTTCTGGCAAGCCCGATGAGAAGTGGTCTGCTAGAGTTGATTGTATCTAATCGAGTTGTTCACAAGTGTAAACGTAAGCTCTCCTGGATATAAGTAAAACTCGATGGGCTGAATGCCATACAGCATATCAGCATTTCTACCAATCCTTTCCTTATATTGTAGAAGCTCTAGAGTATATAGGATATACATGTAAGCTGCATCTGCATGAATATGAGAATTATTTGTTGATTGGGATGTAAACTCTCGAAGTGAAGCTCAACGAATACTTCATGGCCTTACCAACTTTAACTTCATTGTTGTTTTTTTGACAATATACCAATACCTATCTCATTTGTCAGGCATTACTATATAGCTGCAAAGTAGAGCCATAGATGTGTATGAAGCATTTTAGATGATTGAGGACATTCCGAAAGTATATAAAAATGAAAGAGATAATGTGGATAGTGGATTTCAAATAATAATTGATTAGCGGTACGAATGGCTGATAAAGTGGGGTGTACAGTTTCAGACACTCGCACTGTTGGAAGGCAGCAGCATCGAATTAATGTCTCTTCTGCTACCCCTATTGAGCACTATAAGTAGAATGTTGCCATACCATTGTTGGACCATGTCCTCTCTGATCTTAATGAGCAGTTTTCAACTTTGTCAGTTAATGCTAGTTATCTTTTAACCATAGTTTCATCTGTAATGTTCTCCAAGCCTTCAAAGCAGAGTGAAATTATTGCTCAGTATCAGCATGATCTTCCCACCCCAGAGCTATTGGAGAAGGAAATGTGCAGATGGAAGTCTAAATACAGTACTGTGCCTGCAGATTAGCTTCCCAATTCACCATCAGAAGCCATCAAAGAGTGTGATGCACAGCTGCATCCTTGCAAATTGCATGCACACTACCAGTAACATCTTGTGAATGTGAAAGGAGTGCAAGTGTCCTGAGGTGCCTGAAGACCTAGATGAGAGCCACAATGGGTAATGAATGATTGGCAAATTTGGCATTATGTCACACTCATTATGACCAGCACACAGATATTGACAGGGTTATTGACATGTATGCACAGATGCATCCAACAAGAATTGAATTAGAAACACTTCTAATGTAACCTTTCATTGACTGTTATTGTATCCAGCTGAATTATGTGTGTGTACATGTGAATAGAATTGATTGAACCATAGATACATGCATGATCGAACAGATGGTAGCACATGCATGCTGGTTGGTTCGTTTAATCAAATAACTGCAACCTCCCCCCCCCCCCCCCCACTTGACAACCTGCATACGGGCCTGGGCATACTGTACATATACATAATATACGCTGGCATGTGCATAAGTATATATCAGTCTGTTTTTAGATGCAGGTAGGTATCTTTTTAAAAAATTTATCACAATCAGGAAACATCATAAATACAATTTATTTAAAGTTAAAATGATTTTAGCAAACCTAATCTCTTTCGGGTGTTGAACCACCCCCCCCCCCCCCCTCCTCAACGCAACATTTTTCATCACAAGAAATAGCAACTACAATTGGTTCTAACAGATTATTGATTTAACCCCTCCATCCCCCTCTCTGTAATCCATACACAAGACTTAGTGCAAGTGTAATTTTGTCCACAAGTGTCTCACCAGTCTCCTCTTATGACTCTCTATAATCTATAGTGTAGCTACTGAAATAGCGTGTGTGTATGTGTGTGTATGTGTGTGCATATGTGTGTGTGTGTAGGGTGCATATGTGTGTGTGTGTAGGGTGCATACATGTATAATGTTATGTAACATGTGTATTGTGTAAATATTATTAATATGCATGTACAGCTTACAAGGGTTCATAGAAAATGGTTCCTGTCATTTTAGATTAAATGAGGGAGGAGTGTGATTTCCAGGCAACAAGAAAACAATGCTAAGTACACCTGTGTATTATTCTTCCACATCAATAATTGCATACACACACACACACACACACATACACACACACATACATACATGTAAATACAACACACACATGTAAAGACACAAACTATTTTTATCAGAATTGCAATTGAGCAAACCACAAACTGAATCTTTGAATAAAGCAGAATAAGAACTTCTGTAAACACCAAATAGTGGAGATTAATGGAGTCATGCCCCAGGCCATGTAGGAAGGGCCATCATAACTGTAATGGTACTGTACCTAGTATCCTTGCTTTTTGCACCATCAATCCTACATCCTACAGATCACTTCCTCGATAGAAAAATTATCTTATTTACTTGTTTCCCTGATTATTATTCTCTCCCTCTCCCCTCCTCCCCAGGACAGTATTGATTATTATTCCCTCCCCCACCCCCTCGATACATTTTATTTTGGGTCACAACCCCAAGCGAGTGGAGACAACAATCCGTTATCATTTTTAAATGCACGGTCAATTAAAAACTACGCCCGTGGAGCCAATCAAACATAGGTACACTAGCGTGGGTCCTGATTATTTTCTCCTCAGCCATAAAAGCCTTCTTCAACAGAGTTTAATATTCGCAATTTTGACATTTGTCTTAGTGTTACACACGCTGTACGGTACCACATAAAACACTACATTTACACACGTATTATGCTTTTAATATACCATCATCATTCCCAAAAAAAATTTAAGTAGTGCACAGAGATGTGATGTAATGCTCTTTCATATATGTATGGACATACTTGCATTATGTCATTCTTACCAAGGCATGATGCACTCTTGTTATCAATGGTGTTGTATGACAGGTCCAGGGTTTCCAACATGGTATTGACTTGAACACCTTTGATCACTTCTTCTAATCCCTCTGGTTGTAGTCTACATCCCTCAAGGTCCAGTTTCTTAAGAGTATTATTCTCCTTCAACATCATACCTGTGTGAAGTAATGTCCACAATGTTATGATGACTGACACACATGAGGGTCAGGAATGGTGTGCAAAACGACTGTGTGTGGCTAACATAGCTATGGTCCTTGAGTGTGGGTGTGTGCAATTGTACTCACAATACACAAAACGTGGCAAGTATGGATCATTCAATTCATGGATGATTCAAGCACCCTGCATTTTGATTATGACCAAATATGGTCACTCAATAGCAAAGCCCTAGTTCAATCTACTCATAATATGTTTTTGCAGTTCCATTCGCTGCACACACTGTTGCATTTCCAAACAGTTATAAGAAGGAACTTTTTTTCAAGGCCGTGAAGTACTCACAGTACATACACACAAACAGACTGACATCTCCTTATCCATACTTTGCCCAATACTTCACAAAGCTGTGCATCTGTCATTACAGGGACACATTCATGACACACATGAGCGCTAAGGACTGAATCAATGTGCGCAAAGTAACTGTCTAACATAGCTTCCTTGAGCTAATGTTAAACATTATTTACTACATACATCTGTGTTATTAAATATACATGTAGTGTTATGCTCAGCTATAAAAAGCATTTGGGACAGTTTCTGCGAAAACTGCCCCACGGTTAAAATGATGCAGTTACGGATGACGCTATCGACTTCCTATGTTCAACACTTCATAGTGAAATGGTGTAGTATGAAGTGTTGAAAATAGGAAGTCTATAACGTTATCCGTTGGGAAGTTATAGCGATTCAAACGCGATGCATTTTTATAACATTTTAACCTTGGGGCAACTTTCGCGGAAACTGTCCCATTTTCTATACACTACAAATTAGCATTTTAGATATGTGTTACAACCCGCTGTGCAGTAACATAAAATACTACACTTACACACAGATGTGTTTTAATATATCACCATAATTCCAAACCAGTCAGAACATACCAATGTAAAACTCTTTCATATAGACATATGCACAATTCCACATCGTATGATGTCATTCTTACCAAGGCATGATGCTCTCTTGTTATAAATGGTTATGTGTGACATGCCCAGGGTTTCCAACTTGGTATTGACTTGAACACCTTTGATCACTTCTTCTAATCCCTCTGGTTGTAGTTTACATCCCCAAAGGCCCAGTACCTTAAGACTATTATTCTCCTTCAACATCATACCTGTGTGAAGTAATGTCCACAATGTTGAGACTTGTTATGATGACTGACACACATGAGGGTCAGAGATTGAATCAATGTGCATTAAGTGACAGTGTGTGTCTAACATAGCTATGGTCCTTGAGTGTGGCTGTGTGTAATTGCTAAACATACAATGTAGTGTGCATCTATACAGTGATGCATCCACTATGCAAAGCTATCAGTTTGTGTGTAAGGGGAAGGGGCAGAGAGGTGTAAGTCCCTTTCTGTTTCAGTGATATAATTCTCATTTGTGTCATTGAAATTGTACACATGATGCAGTGGAGCCTCTCCTCCCACTCCCATGTGACTCTGTGGTCCCATATTGAGAGTTGTTGGATATCATTTCCTTCAATAACCGTTTTTCTGTTTCTGTAGACTACAATTGTGCTACACAGATACTGAAAAAAAAAAAACAACTTTTATTTGCAAGTGTGGATATTACAGGTCGTGGATGGCTGATTTAAGCACCCTGGATTTTGGTTATGACCAAATATGGTCAGTCAAAACAATGCCCTAGTTCAATCTACATCATCCAATGTAATGCTCTTTCATATAGACATATGTACATACTATTCCACATCCTACAGTATGATGTCATTCTTACCAAGACATGATGCTCTCTTGTTATCAATAGTGTTGTATGACAGGACCAGGGTTTCCAACATGGTATGGACTTGAACACCTTTGATCACTTCTTCTAATCCCTCTGGTTCTAGTTCACATCGCGCAAGGTCCAGTTCCTTAAGAGTATTATTCTCCTTCAACATCATAACTGTGTGAAGTAATGTCCACAATGTTGAGACTTGTTATGATGATTGACACACATGAGGGTCAGGAATTGAATCAACGAGTGTAAAGTGACTACATGTATGGGGTCAGTACACTATACAAGGCACTGTTGCTAAGATGATGGCCCCATCCCACCCCAGTTGCTATCAGCATTATAGTATTACCTGTAATTTGGCAAATGTGTATTGAGAAATATGTAGCTAGATATGTAGACTCAGGAACTGTGTGCAGTGAATAGGACATACCAATAAAAGCATAACCTTGGATGTAGGGAAACATCTCCTCCCCCTTCCATGAACCTCTGCCTGCTTGGCTGCTCTGGTCACATTGCACTCACACCACTTACACACACTGCAATGGTCCACACATTAGAGATGATTTAAGAATGAGTCATGTAGCTAAAATCTATAACCAGGATGATTGAGCTATATATGTAAGCTCACGAACTGTGTGCAGTGAATAGCACATACCAAGAAAAGCATAACAGGACTTACCTAATAGGGATGCCATGGAAGCTGTTATTGTATTGCCCGATAAGTCAAAGCTTGTAATGTGGTCAAAGGCTTTTCCTTCTTCCACCAAGAACAGCATTCTCATACACTCATTAGTCAAATAACATTCCAACAAATTCACAGACCACAATGTGCAGCTGTTGGCAATGCAGTACCCAAGTACATGTAGATCAAATGGATTGAGGATAGTATTTGAACACTTGAAAGTTTGCTCCTTATATCCCATCAACCTCTGAATTATGGTGGGATTCTGGGTTTCAAACATCCAATGCAGGTTTTCTAAGAATCTCTCTTCATCAGTAGTCTCCAATGAAATGACAATGTCTGACAAAGCATCCATATTCTCTGATGATGTCTGGAACTTGGTAAGGCCCGCCATGAACCGTACAGTCATAGCCATGTTAGGTTTGGTTAAGGAATCTTTCACAAAGACCCTTTGTTCCGATGTTGGTAGAGATGAAACATACCATGCAGTGAGGAACTCCTGGAGAGTCTTGTGTATAAAATTGTAAGAAGCTTTAGAGGAACTTGTCGAGAACACTTGTGGTACCTTCTGAAGGAGACCTGATGGATATAAGGAATGAATGGGCACATGGTAGGAACATCATGGTCAACACATCATTGGGGACTAAACATTCTATGTTCTATCATTATCAGCAAAGATGATATGCTAACCCTTCCAATTGAATTCCTTTAGTAATTACCAAATGCATGTCATTGATACACTTACATGTAGCACATTTGGCATACCTAAGGATTCAATGTTATCTTGCACATCATGGAATATCAATTGGTCATTTAGTGTGCCCTGGTAGGCTAGCCTTGCCACAGACTGTAACTGGGAGAGTGTGGTAGATGATAGACCTTCAAAACATGTCATCTTTGATGATGTCACAGCTGTGAGGGAAGGGAAGAAAACACACACACACACCTTTCATCCCACGTTTTGTAGACAGTATTGTATGGATGTCTCCCCACCACTTTAACATTGGTTACCATCACTCAATGAATGAGAAGAGAACCATAACAATAACTAGCCAATAAGTAAAAAAACCTAATTGGTTTGAGAAGTGGAGTTTGAACTGTGTTCCCAAAACGTATGGGAAGGCAATGAACATACATTGGTGAACACGTTTAGAATACATGTCATGTACATGTATGTGGGACAAAAGTTACATGCATCGGTATATAGCCAGATCCTAGTAGAGTTGTATGTCGTGTGTGACAGCAGATTAGTAGGTAAATCATACATGTATCATAATATGCCTGTATATGTGACAAAACGAATGTAATGAAATTTGAGGGTTACACATATGGCATCATGCTCATCACGTCATAAAATTATTAACACAAATTAGTATGTTTAAAACAATACTTTCTAACCACTGCAGTTTTAAGATGATGAATACAATGTGGTACTCAGGATAGAAGTTGTCTATTTTGGGAAGGCACTGCTATGTGCCAAAACTTGAGGTTATGTGTCTCAATAAAACTGCGAGGCACTTATAAAAATGTCTTGAAAGAACTTGCTAGGAGAACAGAATTGAATATAAGAATTGGTGCAACATAAAGGAATGGAAGAATTAAGGTTAGGAGACGTCTGCCTGCATTTGGATCATATTAAAGACCTAGGGTGTATTTCACAACACAAGATGTCTTTTTTTATGTATCACAGTTTCATCCATCCATTATGTGCCTTAATGAATAGCAATACTCATATAACCCCTAAGGTCAGTCATTGGCAAAAATAGTGAATTGATGAACAAGTACAGCAAGGGATTGTTTGAGCAATTTTAAGATTTTAGAATTCATACATTACATCAATTGGCAAAGCAAGGGACCATTCAGTGTACATTGCACATCTACCATGTGGTACCACACACTCAAGGAGAGAATTCAAAACATAGCACACACATTTAAGCACATATACATATACATGTATGTCTATAATGAGACACAGGATACAGCCACAGACCAGGGAGCGCAGACAAACTTGCACACTTACTTGAAACACTCATCCCTTTCGCAATGGTGGAGAGAGATGGTTCCTCTTTCAATACCTCCATGAACACCTGGAACATTGAAGGGTCTGTGGTCACCTGAGCCTCCACTGCATTGATGAGGACTTCATTCTTCCTCTTTGTGATCAGGTCACCTCTCTGTTGTATCTCATCCCTCACAGACCGAGTGATCATTCCTTTGGAGTACAGTGAACCAGCCAGACCAGCAGGATCCTGAATAGTGCCCACCAGGTCACTGTAGTGCTTCTTCAGTAACTCATGACATTCTGTAAAATATAAGATGTACATTGAAGGCTTTAATGAGAAGTATAGATAATACAGTAAGTAAAGGAAACATGTGTACCCTATTCAGTTATGTAATAAACACAGAAAACTGTAGTGGAATTGATCACACTGATTATTGATAAGTTCAAATGAAATATTGTGCATAAATCAAATTACAATAAACAAATAACTGCTATTTTTATTAGTCAATTACGTACATTTAGGACCAGTGGAAAACTAAACAACATCTAAAATCAAGTGCATGCTATCTGTTTAAAAAAGTCAATTTTTAAATAATAGGGTTAAACAAGTAAATAATCAAGTTACATCCAATTGACCCTTCAAAATCGAAAGGTTCATACATGTACATGTAATTGAACATACTGTACAGTTGATCCTTTTGTTCCTAAAAGCTTACCAGTATTGGGCATGCCCACTGAAGTCTTCTCTTTGGTCTTCTTTTCATGACGTTGCAGAAGTGTGTTGGTTAGTGTAGTGTATACCTCAGTCAGAGTCTGTGGGGGTTTTCCCTTGTGCTCCCTAAATAGCTCTACAACAATGGCACAGTTGATGGGAACATACATCATACTGCGAATATGAGGACGCTGTTTAATGTACAGGTTGAACCCATCCTTCAGCTGAAAGTTGCTCTTGAAGGCAAGCTCAACATATTCTCGGATCTCTTTCTTACCAAAGCCAACAACTTCAATGTACTGACACTTTGCTCGTATCCTGCACAACTGATCAAGGTTCCTGTTGGCTGATGGACGACTAGTCACTAGAACAGTCAGCTTAGGAAGCTCCTCCCCTTTTATAATGCAAGCAAATATTGACTGATCTCCAATTTGAAGTTCTGAAGACAGTTCATCATATCCATCCAGAATGAGCAACACATCCTCCCCCAGAGTACTGGCCATCCACTCAACAACTGACTCCCGTATGACTTTATTTGGATGGTACAACAGCTCTGATATGGTGTGTGCCTTCTGCACCCTCTCATCCCTCAAACGCAGCACAATAACCAGCTGGAAGTGTTGAAGGATTTCCTTCTTTCCCCAACGTCGTCCCAGCTGCCAGGCTAAGGTGGACTTGCCAACACCAGGAATCCCTTCCACAATGATGCACCTAGCCAATGTACCACCCTCAAACCTGCCAATCTAGAAAGTGAGTAATGTGACTCTTAATATATATGACTGCCGATGGCTGACCTTTTTTATTGCAATTGATTTTCTGCGTTTCATAACAAATCGTAGTTTCCCATTCATCATAGCTTTAGTACAGCGATCCTCTTCCATAAAATCTTCTACTTTCACTACTGTAGCCAATTTGATGTACTCCTTAAATAGGACAGGTGGCCACTGGTCTTTTGTTGTTTGTACACATTCATAGGATTCTGTCAGGAATGTCCTATATTGCTCCACCTCCTGAGGTACTGTAAGTGCATAGAAAGCACAAATATGAATGTCATCATGTGTTAAACTACAATTCATTGGTCTTAAAAGCAAATAGTAGAATAATTGGGATTGTATAAGACAAATTTGCTTAATAACTAGCAATTTTGGTGCTTCTCATTGTACATAACTGAGATCCTTCTTGTGCCTAGGGCTGTCATGAAACTCCTAAAGTACATTTGTCAAACTTTTCTTGTATTAGAACATTAATGTATTTGAACTGACTACTTTATTAAACATGGATATTAATCATGAAAGTTTCATACTAGACCATGTTTTCAGCCGCCATATTAGCTCTATCAAATGATTATCTACTCTGTATACAAGAACAAATATTTTATCATCTATTTAATATCCTGTACTTCAGTGTTTTATGAGTTCATCAATTTTATTTTCGCACACAAGGAACATTCTATCTTTAAAAATCAGTGCATTGTTTGATAGACCTATAGAGGAGCCACAAATAATTTGGACTCTCACATAGACAGTAATACAAATTGGCCACATCGGAGTGTCAGTAGAGATGGGCAATGGTCTTACACTTGATCACAGCCACTTATGTCCTGCACATGTCCTGGTAGCAAGGTAGGAGAAGGGTTTGTCAGCTGCTATAGACACAGCATCCCCACTCTCCCCTGCCATTCTGGATAAGTCCTGATGACAGCTTGCGACAAGGAGAGTGGCTAGCCTGGAAAATGTCTCTTGAGCTTCTCTACCTCAAATCCCAGAAGTCTCTACAGCTAATTAATGGGACACAGATCCACCCCAACTCAACACATTTTGTGTCATTAGCAAACATGTTTGCCTGGGCCCAGCAGAAGCCACAAGGTATCCCGAGAACTTCATCCTAACTGTATTATTATAATAAAAATATATAATGACATCACTGTTACTTCTCCTCTCTGCCCAGCCTTTCTAGGTGAGGCTAATCAGGTGGCTGGGGCAGCAGCTCTGGCTACAGAAACCTTTCAGCACATAGCAAATGATAAGAGGTGCCAAGAGTTGGGTTGGGCATGTGTTCCTGTATTGCTGTGGAGACATGCGGCAATTGGGGTCAAGAGGCAAAGCAGACATTTTCACGATCGGCATCTCGTCTGGCTACTGACTCCTCACAACCAAAGTCTAAAGTTATTGCCGACCTCTATGGACGTTTAAATCTAATATTACAAGGGCTATCCTAGTCAGAGCTTTCAGGCCAATAGGACTGTTTCCTAAGTACATGTACATAGAATTGTGTATTGCTGTATATGTATCTTTGTGTAAGTTTGTATTCTCACTTGTAATAATAGGTAACATATGATTTGGAAGGTACTGATTCACTAATTGTAATAAAAACTGATACTCATAAACAGAGGTTATATACGCTGTAGTCCACTATACAACTTGATGAAGGCAGTACAACTATTTTGCATGCATAATACACAAGACTCTCACAGCTACATGTACATGTAGCTCTGATCTAACAACCCTGGGTGGCCAAACTGTACATCAAAAGAAATTTATAGCATTATAAAATGGATCAAATTCACACACTATGTACAACAACAATTGTTCTATCTACATACAATACATGTATAAAAGCATATCTTTACCCTTTCCATGCACTAACTACATCATTTAAGAAATAGTCTACTTGGGCCAAATTCTGCTACCATGGATCTTCAGCAAATGCTTGAGTATACATGTATGTTTTCTGAACCTACCTTTTAACTCTCTAGCTGGTGTTTGCTGCATTGATTGTAGCTTTTCAGCTCCATGCTCTTCTAGTTGACGATCGGGGGAGAGGGCGAAGTCCAAGTCCCTATAGAACAAAACACTATATCTTTGATTGGCCTGTTGCACACCAAGGTAAGTAAAAAATATATATATGGCTGCCACACTCTGATCATCAGGGATTATTGATACACAAACAGATAAGCAACAATATGAATTACATACACAACCTTTACTCCTGTCAAATACAGTTGAGTATCATTCCCCAGAGAACCTCAATTTTGAAATCTGTGCTATAAACGTAATATTTATTTAACCCTTTTACCACCCACAAAAATGATTATTAGATTTTGATTCTACTTGAATTGAGCTTCACATTAATGCCAAACAAATCCCTACCAACAAAGGATAAGATATGAGCCTGTCAAGTTCCAAAAAAAAACAATTATTCAGGGCAGCATATTTTGTAAGCCTTCAGGTCAGTATACACATTTGGATCAGACAGCTGATCTGCTGCAAAAAACAGTTAGCACAATAATATACAGCCCTATTGTGCATTGGTATAACAAATACAGTCTTACTTCAACTTCAAGACGTTGAATATATTACCTTTTCAAATTTGAGAAAATCAAAAACGAAACAATACAACCATACATATTAAAATATTACTATTTTTGCCAACAAACAATAAGAAAGCATAAAGAAATGACAAGATTTTGTTCATACAATGACTTTCTATTGAATTTCCAATTCAAATTGAAAATAGGGATAACCTATAAGATGAAACAAGCATAGAAAGGTTGGTTCAAATCTAAAATATTATGCAGACAAGGGTTTGGATTGCTGGGCGACCCTGATTACAAAACTGACGCGGTCGACACGTTTCAAAACCGGTCGACCCCATTTCAAACCTATACGCAAAACTGACTGGCTTTAAAGCCTGTGGACTGGGATTCAAAACTTCTATTGATTTATACAGTTATATAAAACTCTCAAATTAAGATGCCTGTGGCCTTTAATCAACATTTATCACAATTACAGGTGATACACCTATATTTGAATGGACATTTTATTTATTTACACATATCCGCTGTGTCAAATAATCTATTTACGTTAAATTCATTCTTTGACACAGTAATAAATAATACTTTTAGCGAATTGTGTCCCATCTCCTCCCTCCCACATTGAGTATAGGTGATGCTCCGCCTATCCAAATACTAATATTGTTCCCACCACCCTGTTAAGTGGCAAGTGGGGCGTTCTATGCATTCAGTTGTCAGCATTATGGACAATAACGATTACGAGAGTTTTTGTTTAAGCTTTCTAAGTCAGGTGTTTACCCCCCTTGGATAACTGCAGCAGAAGTGTGCCAGCTATGTGGTCGATAACTGGCCAAAAAAAGGAAAAGGAGAGAAGGAACATGGAATATCTTCGAATTTCTAGAGGAGTAGAAGAAAAGTAACGAATCCTTCATTCCTTCGTGCCAGTCAACCTAAGAAAGTGAGTATGATCAGCTTGGCTGCAGTGCCACTTACCAAGGCTCAGTTATTGATATTCACATGAATTAGTGGTTCAATTACAAACTGTTTTTGTGTGCAGCTTTTGCATTAGTTTGCATGCAGGCTAATTTTAGATTCTGCATCCCATACATACAGTGTACACATATTCAGCCTAGTGTTTGGCATCAGGAAAATGCAAGTCGTCATTATACCATCAGAAGCCTACTTAATTTTGTGTGGATGTAGGTTGAAGTAGACCTGATCAGTCCTCTGGCAAAATCTTAGCGAGACCATTATTACATCATCTACATCATTCATTGCTTTTCTATAAGTGGCCTGAGGCTGAGCCTATAATCAAACACTGCTCCTTAATGATACACGAAGAGAACAGGGTCTAAAAGATCATCCCAATCATTTTGGTTTGATTAAGGATTGTTGCAGTGTTTGATTATAGGCTCAGCCTCAGGCCACTTACAAAGGTGATCAAATCATGTGCATATTCTACAATTACGTATGATCCACCTTTGTATCGGAGTGCAGACCTCTCAACATAAACCTACACTCCATTTGAGCTGATGTACAGTGTAATATTTTATAAGAATACTCAAACCAGGCTAGGCTGCCTACCATCGCGCCAATAGCGCCAATAAACACAAAGGCCACTGAGGGGGGGGGGGGGGGGGGGGGGGGGGCATATGGACACGATTGGCCCGAACACAATCCGCTAGCGGATTATATCCGAGGGGAGGCTTTTGTAAAGCGGGTCAAACGTTTTAAAACTGACCGTAATTTATATGTGCTCGCTAGCTTTTTTCTTCCCTAAATGCACGGAAAGAGAGTAGTGTTGATTCGGTCGAAAGGAGTACGTCGGTGTTGAAACCCATGTAGCAAATACATACTAGGCCTATTGCGATCGCCTGTATCGGGCAATATCGCGACGCAGCGAGCTGTATATCACCTGGGCAACAATGAACTGTACCTAGTTCTGACCTTGGACTCCCTCTATAGTGGCTATACATTGTACGCTCACCTTTCTACTTCTCCAGAATGGGTGGACTGACGCACTCTTTTGGGTAGAAGCATAAGATCACTCAGGTCGTCAGAACTGTCACTACTGCTTCTGTCATTCCAGTCATTTTCATCACTCCAGTCACTTCCGTCACTTCTGTCACTCCAGCGACTGCCCATGTCGAGAATCTCGCCCGATTGAAGGGAAGGGGGAGGAGGGAGGGACAGTTTGGAATGCATGTGATTATTGTTGCCACAATTTCTTTTTTATCTGTTTTAGATGACAATTTGAATAATTGCATGTGGAAAGATAACACTGGGGACAAAACATTATTGTTGAACATGGGAAATTTGGGGAGATTTGATGACAAGTGCACGCTTAACCAGAGATAATACATATTATCTCTGGTTAGGGGCGGATCTAGGATGTGGAAATGGGGGTTGTACGAAGATGGTGTCCAAGTAGGGTAGGTGCTGAAGAGGATGTGCCCCTCCTGTGTGAAGTGCAGAAGCTTTCAGTCATTATGCATTAGTAATTGGACAATAATCATGTATTATACTTGGCCCAATGTTAACATTTTACCAGGTGTGCAAACCTTTTGTACCATAATGTAAGTCATGCATCAAATTGATTCGACTCGTTCTTTTTTATGCTGTAGATGATCCAACCAGTGACTTTTGACTCTACCCTAGTTGGCGGTAGCTATAAGCCACCTTTCAAACAGAACAATAAGTATGAATGCACGTGAAACAACTGGCTGCAACTATGTTAAAAAAAAAAACCTACTAGTTTGTTATTTAGAACTGTGTAAATTGGCTTGTTAAGCACTAGCGAACAATATGTGTATTTGAACATTACATGTCTATAACGTCCCAATAATACACATTTTAATTATACGCTAGTGCAAGCCATTTTGACAGTGTAGTTTATATTGCATTGATGATATACTGGTACAGACATGATGCTGTCTTTTACATTATATGCACTAAACAAATACCAAGTATGAAACATTTTTGCATTATGCAACGCTTTCACACACTGGATCCAGCAGAATTCTGCATAGCAATGTAACATATATGGTCCTCACCAATCTGAATAGGCTGCGTATATGTGCACTATGTACACATTGAAGTGTACGCTTATAAGAGATAAATTTTGTGCTTGTTCAGAAAGCATGCAATATACAACTACATACACTCAATAAATTATGTACTCTTGGCTATCAGGTTAAGTAATTGAATCATAAATCCACAATTAAACCGAGATCATATATGATTCTCCGCTAACGTCCAATGTTGAATGTGACACTGAACAAAAAATAAATAAATAACCTTTAGTAATGGGAGGGTTTTAGATGACTAAAGCGCTATTCTCCTACATGCAGTCTGATTAAAAACTAAACTAAATTAATTTAATTTAACAGGCCAATGTCAACTTCTCCCCCCAGGATGAGAAGTTGACACAAGAACCCAGAAGCAAACGAAATCAACAGAAACAAGAAATATATCTTCTATTGTTGAGTGATGTAAGACTAAACAAAGATCAAACAAAGATCAGCCACATTTTTTCCTTTCACTATCCCTCTTGTTTTCTTCTATTTTACGTTACCATTGGCATTGCCCAAGGAAAAATGTTCATACTGAAATATTGGAAGCTACAAACAAGCAATGATTTCTATTTTCCATTTCCCTCAATCTAGTTGAACCTGCATGTTTGCCACGTTATTCAAGATTTCCACAACATTCTAGTAAATGTTGTACTAACCTATTGAAACAGCATGCTTCACAGTTTGTTTCTAGCACATCAGTATATATCGAAATCATATGCAACTCTTTCATGCTCATCGTATTTTAGAATATTTACCAACCTGCCACATTTTCAATGCAGCCAGAGTACAGTACATGTAGCATTGACCATCAGAATGCACTAAATTAATATCAACGTTAACACTAGAGTGCAAATATTGGAGGATGTAACACAAAGCAATCAGAAAAAAAAGACACACAAAAAAACAGAATGCATATGAAAACTCAAAAAGATCAGATCAGGACCAAAGAGATAACAAGGTGGGGGGAAAAGGACATTGAAACCAGACAATAGAGTTACCAAATGATATAGAACAGCCCAGAGCCAAGTGGCAGAACTAGCAGCCAACAAAACAGGAACACTGCACTAATTGTTTGGTACAAATAAATATGTGTACAAAAGCAAATGATTCTGTTTGTATTGTGCAAAGACCTATGACATCATTGGTTCACTTCTTTCCAATTGTCCACATGTTTCTCCTTGTCATCATCCAGATCATGCCTCTTGTATAGTTCTGTGTAGAAAAGCCTGCAGAGAGCAAAAGTAAATCAACCTTCAGACTATCATGTACATGTATATGTAAGGAGGACACGATTATTATACATATAATTTACAGTGTCACTACTTTGAATGACCAAATTTCATTTTGAAGTAAGAAAAGTAAAGTTATTGCAACTTATTATCTGTAAAATGTACATTATGTATGCGTGCTGGGTCAGTTGAGACAGTTCAAATAATTGTATACGTAAATAATAACTAGTGCCATTGCATTGATTTCCTTCAGGGAAGCATAAGAGATACCACTTGCCCATGAAACAGATGACTAGGAGCAAAGTTTATCAAATTTCTGCCTTCCACCACATCTAACTTCAGCATTTATTACTTCCAATTATTAAGGCATGGATGAAATGCATATGAAAACTCAGAAAGTTTTCAGAACAGGCCACAGAGAAAGCAAGATGGGAAAAAGGACATTGAAACCAGTTACTACATAAAACAAGAATTTCCAAATGATTGTGTTGAGCAATAAAATAGTTCAAGGCTCTTGTCACACTATGCAGAACTGGCAAGACAGAGAATGACAGTAGATGTACACATGTACAATCATGCATTTTATACCACAAGACATACATGTATGCAAATGGAATAGTTGTATCAACAGAATTGTCATGTCACTGAACACACGAGTAGGATACAGCTTATTTTTACATGTTTCATTTGTGAGATATTTAACTTTGGAATACATGTATACTGTATCTAACTTACAAGGATGGCCAATGGAAGAGTAATATACTTACCAACTGGTGATTAATTTAAAAAGGCATCAGACTATTTGGACCCAGGCGGTTCCTACCACATTTTTGTTGACAATAGGCTTTTGGGGCTCCCGCATGATAAGAATAGATGGTACAAACAGTGAGAACGTGTGCCTTAAATATTGGATGCCAATTGTCACCACCAGAAGCAGACATTACAACTTGCCAGTTGGATCTATAAGGCGTGAATTTGTAACTCTGCTGTCTGATTCATTACTTGAAGAACTAGACTTAGAGTACCTACAGTAAGTGCATTTGAAGCTACCAATATTTCAGTGTGTTTGTTGCAAGTACATATATTCACTGAATTGAACAAATGTTGTTGCCACGTGAACATGTACATGCACATCTATTCCAAAAGCCATAATGGCATTAATAACACATTCAGCTTACCCAGTGGATTTGGAGATGGATTTTTGAAAGCAAGGAGCCATTTAATTTCTTCTTAAATAGCTGTTTATATTTCACACAGTCTAGGGACAATGATAACAGGTTGTGTGGTGGGTAATCTGTGATACCTGTCTTCTTGACTATGTAAATGCACAAAAGATATCAGAGGGCAATCCTTGCTTCCAAATATCCATCTCAACCCAGTTTGTTTTGAAAGAATTGAATACATGGATGATGGCATTTTAAAACTCATCATGAATTTCATGTTCCAACTATATTTAAAATCTAAAACCAAATTTAAATTTAAAACTTCTAATGTAATAAACAAATGATGAATTGTTTTTACGGAAACAAAAGGCAGCTTAGATGTAACTCAAATATGGTACTTGTGCGGTATAAGAAACATTAACATGTATGTACATTTATAAAGAAACGGACTTATTAAAATAAATTATGGTTGATGAGTTATGGAACAATCAAACCAACAGGAAACAAAATCTAACAATAGTGACAAAGAATAAGCAAAACAATTCAAAATCAAATCAACGAAGTAATAAAAATAGTTGAGCAAACATTTGTATCATTGTATTCAATTTGTATGTTAAGTTTACGCTACAAAAAGTATATCAGTTACTTCATAAAAAATACATGTTCAGCAAATACACCGTACATGAATCGAATATAAAGACTGGCTCTAATAAAACCAAAGGAAAAAAACAAGCACAATGTGTACACGTGATGATAACAATCAGAACAAAGACACTAAAATGAACAACAAAACAACAACATAACACCAAATTATCTTTTAGAGCTTTAATTACATTCATAGTTGATACAAGAATACACTAATGAGAATAAATGCACTATTATTATTATTATTACATGTACTATAATAATACACAATCAACACATATACTGGTCTAAATAAATGCACCTTAATTATAGTAAAGTCACCTATAACTATAAATCCACACTCACACCTCAACCCCCCTCCTCCAAATGAACCCTTGCACGGGAGAGCAATGCGTTAGCTCTCACGAGGGAAAGGCTCAGCCTCTGGTATAATGTGGTAGTAGCCTGCGATCTGCTGCATCCCATTTGGATTGCTAGACGAGCCGCCAGACGTTTAAAAGATTACTGGGATTTCATGCCCCAGCATCCATACGACTCCACTGCTAGTGGAATACATACCCACCCCAGCTCCTTACATTTCCCATCATTAGCAGCATGCTTCCTAACCTCGGCAACCTGAGCAGATGACCCACACTTCACTCCCGCTTCCGTCAAAGTGGTTGGATTAAGCGGAGAAGTGATGGTGAGGTCAAATGCAGCAGGTTTGCCAAGGTGCCAGTTTTTAACCAAAACGTCTGCAGGACGAGAGTTAAGCCTGTCATGACCTTGACCACTTCCCACTTCTACCTGACCACCTAGACAGGCACTGTGGCAAAACTCCACAAAAACATCCCGTAGGCTGTTGTGACGTAAGACTACATGTACATCCCCCCCGTGTTTGCACGTCAGTGCATGGTGACCCAGCGGGTCCAGCCTGTGGTCAGGGCAGTGAGGACAGCAAGAACCAAACGAAACATCCATTCCTAACCACCACTTCACAGCAATCTGGAATTCATTTGGCTCCAAATGCAAGTTAAGGCCTGGGGAGGGGACAACAGTAAGCCATGAAGCAGCATGACGAGATGAAATTGATAGCAAGCGAGCTCTATTGGCAGGAGAAGAGATGTGAAACAGCTGCCGAAACTGCTGGTTGTCAATTTTTCCGAACAGGGAGTGCTGGCGCATGTTAGAGGTGGCTAATGTTTCCTGAGTTATTGCATCCTCCGCTGGTACTAACCCATTAAAGAGTTCGATTGGCTCCACTAAAAGATTCCACTTGTCACAGCCAGAACTGCTGATGGAGGCAAGGTATGCTGCAGCACAATGGGATGACAAGCTACGGAGGCCAAGCCCACCCCTACTAAGGCTAAGCTGTGCTTGCATCCACTCCACATCAGCAGCATCTACAGCTGTGCATTCAGCATTGGCGTACGTCCTTGTCAAACAGCGCCAAGCCCTCTGCAATGTGTGAAGGAGGTGCGGAGCGAGCCAAATGGACTAACTTGCAGAATGCCGCACACTGCCGTAACAGAAGGAAAGCTACCTGAGGATCCTCCGCTCCTACTTCTGCCAACTGGGATAAAAGTACTGCTGCATCAGCTCGTTTTTGCGCCACGAACTTAGCACAAAAAATGAGATCCCCAATTGGAGCACCCAGAATCACAAGGTTGGGTACTCGTGACACCTTCATCTCAGGAGGAAAAGAAGACAGGTCTCCACATCCAAACAACTCACATTTAGATACATTGACGAAAAGCCCCAAAGATGGACCCATCTTTTGAATGAGAGTCAAAGCCCGATTAACCGCTTGTGAGTGCCCCAACAAAACCCCATCATCCAGGTACCAACCGTTAAAAAGTAGAGGCAGACACTCCCTGTCCTGTGCGATACATGACACAACCTTGTGTAGAACTAAGGAAAAGAGAAGTGGACCCAGCGGATCCCCTTGCTGGACACCAACCTCCAAACTCAACTGTCCAAGCGGGTGCCATAAAGTTGGTTGTGAGCCATAGCACCATCCTACCCAGGGAAGAAGTTCTGGGAAATGGACTGCACATTCCTCCAGGAGAGCCTGACGAGACACACAGTTAAATGCATTGGACATATCCACCTTACAGACAGTAAAATTATCATCTATCCAATGCTCCTTGATGCAGCTCCTAACCCCATGAATGACCTTTTCTGCCCCAGCTGTGCATGCGACTCCGTATTGCAACGGAGCAACGAAATCGGTGGCTTTGGGCTTAGTGATGATACAAAGACACTTACCTGTTAAGCGTCTCAAGGCCTCTCCAACTGCAATAGGGCGAATATCCAATGGGCGACCCTCCTTGTTCTTCACCAATGCAGTGAGAGATCCACCAGCCAGAAACTTTGATACTGAAATTGGAGCTCTGCCACTGGCCAGGATGTCTACTACACCACGCAAAGAGGAGCAGAGAGGAACTGATAGATGGATTTGAGCAGAATCAAGTAGATGCTGAATGCGAAGCCCTGATGGCCCACATGCTGTACCCTTGGGAAATGAATGAAGAACTGATAAGATGTTAAAGTCCTGTGGCAACACATGAGTGACAGGAGGACTGGAAGATATAGGTAGAGAAGGCTGAGCTCCCTTAGGGTGTTTCTGTTGAAGTGAATTCCAAACCTCTTGGGTATTAGGAGCTATGCCTGGAGAAACCAGGGCCTGACAAGCTTTCCCTAATAACCCCTCTCTACCCAGACCTATAGCTGAAGAGATCTTCTTTTTGGATACGTCTATTGGAGAATTTTGTTTGTGAGGAGGGATGACAGGACGCCTTTTAATTCTATTCCATATGCCGCCAATGTCCCCTTGAGACCACAAGCCGCATAGCTGCTCTATTGATGGATGCTTGCAGTGGCGCCCACCCCGCTTAGAAGCTCGCAGCACACATTTGGGGAGCATAAAAAGTTTCAACCATGCCTCCTCTGAGTTCTCAAAGCAGATTGACCTCAGGACATCAGACAGGACACGTGCAACTGCCGGCCTGGCCTTGTGTGGAATGTAGCGGATTGTTGGACATTGTAGTTCGCATACCTCCTCCCATGAAGGAAGTGCAGGGAGAGGATTTTCGGAAGGACATGAGACACCTAGGGAGTTATGAGGGAAACTACGACAACCTGAAACAACAATCGTGGAGCACTTATCCAAATGAGATGTAAAACGGGACACTGCTACAAGGCAGAAACAGTTTGTGCAGACAGTAAGGTTCTGCTCCTGTAACCACCAGGTAGGTACTTCACCAGGAAAAACCCCTTTAGCGTGGAGGTTCATGTGACTTCGCCACATAGTTGGTGCAATGAACTCCTGGCATCCATCAACTATACACTGCTTCCTGTGAGTGCTGACTAGATGAGGCTCTGGGAGGCACCCAGATAGTGGGGATGAAGCATTCGAGGGTCGTGACTGGACTACGGGTTCAGGGAATGCACATTGACGTGGAAGATCAGAAAATGTACATTACTGCAATGTTAGTGTAGTGAACAGTAAAGTTTACATACACTTGTACAGAAAATTATATGGTTATGATTGATACAACTTACAGATGTTTAAGTTCAAAATACAAATTATTTTTACCTTGATAAAATTGTAACACTGAACATAAGAACAAAAAATTATTATTATAATGTTTGTCCATAAATTCATTTTGAGTAATAATCTGATTCAGAAATCATAGTCATTTAAAACTGCTGCCTTCATTTGCGAACACCTGGTGTACTTTGGAGTGATCTTGTAATTTAACCATTGACATGAGATTTTTGTTTCATATATACAAGTATTGCCAATAATCAGATTCATTTATATGTAGGTGGTTAGACTATCATAACACGTTTGACATGTTACTAAGCAACATGTATCTAAAGCTGAAAAATCATACCACTTAACTGAATATGATTATTGGCAAAAATAATATTGACTCTAATGGTCAATTAATTACACCAATAATATTCAACATGAATTAAAGTATTAAAACTGCCACTGGGTAAAGTCCGGTCAATTTATAAAAAACACTTAGTGCAGGCTTGTCTGCATGAGATGAATTAATTTGTTCTTAGTTAATAATATTAATATAAAGTTCATTACAAGTTTAATGGGTATCACTGAGCACATGTAATTTCTTTTAATAAGTGTTTCAATGTCTCTAGATATTCAACTAGGTCTCATAAATTATTCATTTACACTTTGATTTCCTATGCCCCAATAAATAATATTAATACAAGTCTAAAATCAAATAAAGAAAAATCACCATTTTATTGAGTATTAAAATTACGTTATAATGAGCTATTAAAAGTCCATTTTAAGCATTGTAATTGTTAGTGTCTTCTAGTTTGATTTAAATTTCAAATCTGAAGCACTAAATATTTTTTATAAATTGACTGGACATAACCCAGTAGCAGATTTAATACTTTAACTCGTAGTTTAGAAATTCTCCAATTCATTAAATGTTGCCGCACATTATTATATCAGATTCGTTAATTACAAAGTATTGTAGATATGAATAACACAGTTTGCATTTGCCTAACATCCACAATGTATGTCTAAATTCATTTTGATTAATAACCGTTTAAAAAACCATATAAATCCATTGCCTTCAATTGCAAAAACCCGGTATAAAAAAACCTGTGTAGAATTCTTTTTACAGTTACGCTTTCAGTGAAGTACTTTACAACCTAAAGAAACTCTTTAATTGATGCCTTCTGAAAACTGATTAGAATACAATGATAGAGCTTTCACAGCAAAAACTACTCACCCAGGATAAATTACAATTCTTGGAGCAAAGATGACATCATTGTGCATTCATACCTTGTCTTTGGTGTTGACATTTGGAGTGAACTTGAGAAGCTCTTGCACAATCACAATGACACCCTTGTCACTGGCCCTGTCAAGAGCTGTCTGACTTTTCTGCATGGTTCAAACCTGTGATGGTAATGTGAAATAAAGGATGTCATGTCCTAACTCCATATTGCACTTCCATCCTATGTGGTTTAAAATAAATAATAAATAATAGTTAATGGGACAGTTTCCGCGAAAATTGCCCCAACGGTTAAAATGTTATAAAAATGCATCGCGTTTGAATCGCTATAACTTCCCAGCTATCGACTTCCTATTTTCAACACTTCATAGTGAAATGGTGTAGTATGAAGTGTTGAAAATAGGAAGTCGATAGCGTTATCCGTTGGGAAGTTATAGCGATTCAAACGCGATGCATTTTTATAACATTTTAACGGTGGGGCAATTTTTGCGGAAACTGTCCCAAATAATACAACTTATAAATTATAAAAATTACAGATATTTAAATTCATATACAACACAGCAAGAATACATGAACCACGGCTGTTTGGCCTCATGCATATTGCGGCTAAATAGATGTTTGCGGAATATCTGATCACTAGCCTAGCAACTATCATAGCAACCGAATAACAACTTTGTCGCCCACTTTTAGGGGCATCTAACAGAGTAGACTAGTTTAAAACATAGCATTCTGCACAACTCACACACTACCGAAACTAGCTGCACGTATACGCATTTAAGAATTACTATTACGTTGCGTGTGCGCACGTGATAAACAATCGTGATTTTAGAGAATTCGTCGTACCGCTATCAAAGTAATTTGTCTTGGAAGTAACCTGCAGTTTTCCCAAGTATACAATTAATACTTTCCTATACAGCAATTGTATCATAGTAATTCTGTGAAGGTTTGGTGAACAGAGGGTTTTTTCCTCGCCCGTTGTGCATTTGCAAAGACGTGCGATCGTACGTCAGAAAGTCGGGTTTCTGCACTTCCTATTGTTTCAGAGTAAAAATTACAAGTACGGAACAACATCAAGAGTATCTAAACAGGCTATGTCGAGTTTGTGGACGATATTCTAGATCTCAACGCAACAGAGAACCGGTTTACAAGTGTTCAGAATTTCATCTGAGCTCAGCAGAGATCAACATTGCCAATTACCTGCATGGATACTGTCCATCTATCAAATTTTTGCAAGCTATGCCATACTGTTGTACATAGTTATGTTCAGTGGTTGGGGACCACACTTGGAAGACAGGTGCAGTACTTGTGAGCATGTGAAATCAATTCAATAGGGTGGAAGGCCAAAGAGGAAAGCTGGATCTGGAAGACCATCAATTAAAGATATCAACACTGTTATCAGCCACCTGGAGTGTATTGCACCTTATCCACTTGTTCCATACACTTCTATTATGCCCACAGCATTGGATAAACAGTTATCAAAGTGAATGCAAAATGTCCATTATGCTTCTTAACAGTCTAGTAGAACTAATTAACTGTGGTGCAGTAGTATGCTTCCAGTTTTGTTACTTGTGGTTGAAAACCTCTGGAACACTTTCAGTCCTGGCTGTTATGAACAACCTCTAAGTGGCTCTATGGTATGGCCAGCAAGCAACTTTGTACAGGATGCTCTAAGAAAAATAAGTGTGAATTGTATGAATTGTGCATGACCATTGGAGCTTGGTCATTATGAACTCCATTTGAATAGTGGCTGTAGTTATTTGCCCATTGAAAGTGCTATTGAAGGAATTCTTCTCCAGCCAGAAAGTGCACCACTATCAAGTATAGAGTCTGCTTTGCAAGCAAATTTTAGTTAGGCATTCCCTTTCTATGATAAGGATGTAATGGTTTTTAAATCTGTATAGGAAAGGTATGTTGCTGCAAGGCCAGAGATAATGCGACGCAAACCAAGTTAACGTATGAAGTAGCCGGCACACTCGTATCAACCGCGCTTCTTGTACCTGATGCTTACGATAATGTAATACAAAGAGAAAAAAACCCCTCTGAACACATGAATCCTGCCATCAGTATCCAAATTGATTGTATTGTAAAAATTTGTAGTTGTCTTATTCGACAAAACTGCACGCTTCGTAATACAGGATGATTAGTGGTTTGGAAAGAGCATAAATAACCGCTGCGATGCATCTACCAAAAAATAAAATAAATATTACATCACTATGGCCTGGCATGATGGAACTTAAAAAACCCAGGGCTTCTATTCAAAATGCTGTAACAGGGTGAAGATTTGTCGGTAACTAGGTCTGTTGTTAAGGGGCATTTCAATATTTCTTATAACGCGGCGCGCGCGTAGTAAATGTCCAATGTTTCTACGGAGCTTAACAGCCGTGGAACATGAACATGGATTATACACCTACAGTTATTATTATTCTAATCATTATTCAACATAGGAGGCATACATACAGAAGAGGCCTTACAGTCAGACGTTTAAGATGAATGATTTTTACGTAGATAAAATTGTAACGCAATACTACAGAAACTTATCGAAAAAGAAATAAAAACAATTTATAATGGTGGAACCTGATAAAATAAACCCAAACACAATAAAAATGATGACAAAATCAAAGATGCTATGAATGTTAGATTTAACTTAAGGTATATGAAAAATAATTTTGGTTCTGATGCATACGGTCTGCCCTCCTTTATCAGCTCCATGTTTGTTCCCTGAGCTTATAAGGAATTTGATCTTGTAACGAATGTTGTTTTTTTGGGTGTACCTACAATAACATTATTAATTTAATTACGCGTCAAACACATTACACTGCATTTTGTCCTGCAAACACACTAGATGCCTAAAATCCTCCTCTGAAAAGATGCTCCCACAAACTGTAAAAGACTAGACACATTGTCCTTTGCCCCAGGTTATGAATTAATTTAGGTAAACACCCCTGAGCTTATAAGGAGGGAACGAGCTTATAAAGTGGTGTGCTTATAAGGAGGGCAGACTGTACATGAAACTTAGTTTTGGCAATAATCACATTCATGTATATTAGGTGGTTTGACTATCATAACACATTTCTTCAGCTACCCTAACATGTTACTAAGCAACATGTGAAGACAGCAACATGTGAAGACAGCTGCAAAAAATCATGCCACTTAAATGAATATGATTAATAAAATTGACCCCTTCATTGTTCAGAGGAGTTTAATTAATTATCAAATGAATTGCAATGTACATGTAAAGATAAAGCATACACTGTACACTGTAAGCTACTATCTCTACAAACATGCATTGAATACATACATGTGTACTTTGGTGTGTTTGCATTCTGCTACAGAGTAGCTTTAGGTCAATAAATAAAAAAACAACAGGTAAGGCTTCAGATTTAAAACAACCTTTCTATATTTATGTGAAATAGTTGATTGATATTTATTGACTTATTCACTTTGTTGGTATATTTCCTATGCCCTGATTAATAATAGAAATACAAGTCTACAAGAAATTACAGAAAAATGTTTTCTGAAGCACTACGTGTTTTAATAAATTGACTGGACATAACCCAGTAGCAGATTTAATACTTTAATTCAGGTTAATGACATTCTCCAATTCATTAAATGTTGCCGTACATTATTAAACCACATTCGCTAGTTACAAAGATTTGAAATACAAAGTTTGCATTTGCCTAACTTCCACCATGTTTGTCCATAAATTCATTTTGAGTAATAATCTGATTCAGAAATCATAGTCATTTAAAACTGCTGCCTTCATTTGCGAACACCCAGTATACATACAGTACTTTGGAGTAATCTTGTAATTTAACCATTGATGTGAGATTTTTGTTTCATATATACAAGTATTGCCAATAATCAGATTCATTTATATGTAGGTGGTTTGACAATCATAACACGTTTATGACATGTTACTAAGCAACATGTTCAGACAGCTGAAAAATCATACCATTTAACTGAATATGATTATTGGCAAAAATAATATTGACTCTAAAAGTCAATTAATTTTTATACACACATAATATTCAACATCCATTAACCTGAATTAAAGTATTAAAATCTAAAATCAGAAATGATTAATTTACACTTTGATTTCCTATGCCCCAATAAATAATATTAATACAAGTCTAAAATCAAATAAAGAAAAATCACTATTTCATTGGGTATTAAAATTACCCAGTAGCAGATTTAATACACCATTTCATTAAATGTTGCCGTACATTATAATAGCACATTCATTAATTACAAAGTATTTTAGATTGGAATAACAGTTTGTATTTGCCTAACGTCCACAATGTATGTCTATAAATTAATTTTGATTAATAATCCATTAAGAAACCATTTAAATCCATTGCCTTCAATTGCAAAAACCCAGTATTAAAAAACCCAGTATTAAAAAACCCAGTGTAGAATTCTTTTAACAGTTACGCTTTCAGTGAAGGTAACCTTTACGTCACTGATTAGAATACAATAAAAGAGCTTTCACAGCAAGACCTACTCACCCAGAAATCACAATGCTTGGAGCAAAGATGACATCATTGTGCATTCATACCTTGTCTTTGGTGTTGACATTTGGAGAGCTCTTGCACAATCACAATGACACACTTGTCACTCCCAGTCAGGAGCTGTCTGACCTTTCTGCATGGTTCAAACCTGTGTACATGTACGATAGTGTGAATAAAGGATGTCATGTCCTCACTCCATATTGTACTTCCATCCTATGTGATTTAATAGTAAATAATAAATTACACATGTTTAAATTCATATACAACACAGCAAGAATACATTAACATGGATTATACACCTACAGTTATTATTATTCTAATCATTATTCAACATAGGAGGCATACATACAGAAAAGGCCTTACAGTCAGATGTTTAAGATGAATGATTTTTACGTAGATAAAATTGTAACGCAACACTACAGAAACTAATTGAAAAAGAAAAGAAAACAATTTATAATGGTGGAACCTGATAAAATAAACCCAAACACAATACAAATAATGATAAAATCAAAGATGCTATGAACGTTAGATTTAACTTAGGGTATATGAAAACAAATTTTGGTTCTGATGCATACAGTCTGCCCTCCTTTATCAGCTCCATGTTTGTTCCCTGAGCTTATAAGGAATTTGAGCTTGTAACGAATGTTGGGTGTACCTACAATAACATTATTAATTTATTTATGCATCAAACACATTAGCCCGCATTTTGTCCTGCAAACACACTAGATGCCTAAAATCCTCCTCTGAAAAGATGCTCCCACAAACTGTAAAAGACTAGACACACTGTCCTTTGCCCCCAGGTTATGAATTAATTTAGGTACACACCCCTGAGCTTTATAAGGAGGGAAAGAGCTTATAAAGTGGTGTGCTTATGAGGAGAGCAGGCTGTACATGAAACTTAGTTTTGGCAATAATCACATTCATGTATATTAGGTGGTTTGACTATCATAACACATTTCTTCAGCTATCCTAACATGCTACTAAGCAACATGAGAAGACAGCTGAAAAAAAAAATCATACCACTTAAATGAATATGATTATTAACAAACATATTGACCTCTACATTGTTTAGAGCAGTTTCATTATTTATCAAATGAATTGCAATGTAAAGCATACACTGTACACTGTAAGTTACTAGTATGAAAATCTCTACATACATGTATACAATACATACGTATGTACTTTGTTGTGTTTGCATTCTGCTACAGAGTAGTTTTAGGTCAATAAAATAAAAAAAAACAACAGATAATTTGAAACAACCTTTCGATATTTATTTATCATTATTGGGTATAAACATTGCACTCCACATACTGTAAATAAATAATTTATGTGATATAGTTAATTGATATTTTCACTTTGTTGGTGTATTTCCTATGCCCTGATTAATAATAGAAATACAAGTCTACAAGCAATTACAGAAAAATGTTTTCTGAAGTAAGACGTGTTATAATAAATTGACTGGACATAACCCAGTAGCAGATTTAATACTTTAATTCAGGTTAATGTGTAGTTTAGAAATTCTCCAAATCATTAAATATTGCCGTACGTCATTATAGAACATTCGTTAAATACAAAGTATTTTAGATTTGAATAACACAATTTGTATTTGTCTAACGTCCACAATGTATGTCTATAAATTCATTTTGATAAATAATCCCTTACCCTTAAGAAACCATTTAAATCCATTGCCTTCAATTACGGTATACAAATTCTTTTTACAGTTACGCTTTCAGTGCCGGTATATGTACGTGTACTTGCATCCTAAACAAACTCTTCATCTAAATTGATGACTTCTGAAACCTTTACGTCACTGATTAGAATACAATGAAAGAGCCTTCACAGCAAAAACTACTCACCCAGGATAAATCACAATGCTTTGAGCAAAGATGACATCATTGTGCATTCGTACCTTGTCTTTGGTGTTGTCAAGAGCTGTCTGACCTTTATGCTCAAACCTGTGTACATGTATGGTAGTGTGAATAAAGGATTCCATCCTATGTGATTTAATATAATAAAAAGATTGGATGACATAAATGTATACTTTATACAGAAAAAGAGACATGTATAACTCTAACAGATTCTGTGTGTTACATGTCAATGAGTATCTTACCAAGATGCTCTTCTGATCAGGCAGTGTACTGCAGAATAGCTGGCCTTTCTCTAGTAGCGAACTTGTCCTGCACATGAAGGGATTCGTATTCATATTCAACAAGCTTTAAACATCCACTCTTCTCAAAGAAATAACAAACCTGAATTCGTCAAGCTTGCCTGCATGTGCAGCTTTTGCTCATCCTGGACGATCCAAAAAGTGAGTGCATTTGCGGCCACAGCTGTATACATCCTATCCAGCATTCCTAGCAATGGATGTGGAGGTGTGGCTGGCTCTCTAATAGTCGCACGTGGAGTTGCCAAGGTTCCTACCGCGTTGAGTTCAACACATCCTCTGACGATCGGAGCTGATGGCGTCGTACGATTTTCATTCGATGCCCTTTCATCATTCTACGTTGTCATCTGGACATTCCTATGGATGGTATCGATTTACTAAGTCTAAGAGGTCTAATTAACTTCTCAGTGTTGCCATTATTTCCCGCCAACTTGGAAGCCACGCGCACGTGCATGTAATCATTTAATGTTTATCTCTTCAATAAACACCGGAACAGTGCACATTGTTTGCTGGGTAGAGAGACAAATCTCTTACTTCAAGCCTAGCCCAAAGGATAAGTATAGAATTGGATAAACCACTTGGACAAAGCACAGGATGGCTGCGCACAAGGCTTTCGAGCCACAAATCTTTGCTTGCGTGGTTTTCGCACCAAGTGGAGAAGCGAAGTTGGAATAGACGATGGTGCCGGGCTACTGGCAGCCACTGCGCCACAGCATTTAGTATGCAGAGTTGTGCAGAGTCTGCATACCAACCATATGCAGATGAGTATCATTGAAGTGTCCATATGCTGATGTCTGCATATGGAAATGCTGTGGCCCAGTGAGAGTTGTGAAGGTTTGATAGAAAAAAACTCATTCTATCTTCTCTATGTATTGTTCTCTAATTTATTATATTAAATCCATTGCAATTGAGATTGTGCACACATAATGAGCTCTATTGCAACTAGATGTTCATTTGTATTGTTGTCATCATTCATCAGCAGGCTTTGTGCAACGCATGCTAATTAATTATCTTGTCAAAATAATACCTAATGCGGAGTTGAACTGTTGGCCAGCTGCGTACTTTTAAAAAAGGTTTAATTGTCGATTATAATTTTTGAATTCCTTGTGGTGAAAGCTTTGTGTCACTTGTTTTAACTTTTCAAGTCGCTCACATCAAAGGTTTCTAGAAGAAATATTTATTTGGGAGCCTCAATAAAAAATGAGGTTTTTATGGTAATCAATGTAGAAAACGATGCAAGTTGTGGTGGCAGACGTACGGAGAGGCCACGGAAATGCTGGGTGGGTGGTCCAAGCACATGAACGTTTAGAAGTTGTTACAAAATTAGCACTTGCTTTGTTGTGTAAGTTTATTTAGTTAATTGTTGTAGTATGAAATGAGATGTCAATAAAAGGGTAGGCTGGGCATTTATGTGAGGATACATTTTCCAACTCTAGAGATTGCTGGAGTTGGAGTGGAACCAACCAGCAATGGAGCAGGTTCTCCCCATGCCTGTGTAGGGTGGGCAACAGAAGCACCAGTGAGGATGGAGGCAGTGAGAGGTCACTCTCCAGGTGGTGGGCCTGTTGTTGGCCGCACGTGCATCAGGGGGTGTGGCCACAAGGGGGTGGTCACCACATGGTGGAGTTCCGAGGAGCATGCAGGGAGTGCTGGACCCAGAGCCACACCCCTGGCACCATGTGATCTGGCCAGGCCTGGAGGTGGCGAGGGCCAAACGCAAGATGTGTGGACCTGGACCATGTGCTTCACCATGTGCATAGCGGTGGTGAGGAAGAAGAACACTGACATGGTGGCGGTGCAAAAAGGCAACACAAAATAGCTAGCTGCATAGGGGAGGCTATGATAGTGCATTTGGTGCAATGTGTATTCTTTATATTACCCACTTGGTTGATGTGGTATTATAAAAGAGATGGGGAGGAGGTGGGGAAGGAGGTAGGCACATTCCTCTCAGACTGGTGTGGTCAATCTGTTTCACGTTGAAGAAAATGACGTCAAAAGCATGGCTGTTGGCATGCTGGCCTTAAATAGGTGCACTTTCCTGACCACTGGTAATGTCCCAGCTGATCTAAAACACATATTGATCCATTTGAAGGCAGAGGAATGGGAGAAGGTGCTTATGGACCACCCTGATGATGGGTTTGTGGCATATCTCCTGTCCTGAATACAGAAAGGATAGGATTTCCTAGTGGGCTTCCATTGTCTCCTACCCTGTCCAAAAAGGATACAAGTGATGGACTGAGTCTGGGCACGAGGCCACAAGCAGGAGGTCCAACCATACACCCAATCAACAACAACACAACACCCCATGCTTCACATGTAGCCTGCATATGAGATAGCACATGGTTCAGAGCAGGTGACACACTTGAATTAGCAAATGCCTTGCAGAGCTTAGTGGTCAATTGGCTAGTGAAAGACATGAGGCTATATACGTATGACCCCAGAGTAACTGGTTCAATGGATAAATACATATGCATTGTACCACACACAAGATACTTTCACTCTCCCTCTTCCCTCCTCCCCATCCCTCCAGCTCCAGCTGCGTCACCACACCAAGTTAGACACAATCATTAATGAATTATATTGAAGTGTCTCGAACAACAACATTCATGGAGTATGAGCACTTGGTTACCATGGAACCAACTAACTAGCTCCACCCCTTTCATACATGCTCCTCCCTTTTTGTGGTCTGGCATCATATGTGAACAATAGATGACATCATTCTATGCACATACAGTCGTATCAAGACATAAATGTTATTCTACTCACCAGTTCCTGTGGTACTATTAAATGTTCATAATTCTCATCAAGTGTCAGCATCTTCACTCTTGTGTTAGACATCATAGCATCCATCAGATACTGCACACCATCATCTGACATCTCTTCACATCCCCTCACATCCAGCTCCTCCAATGTTGGGTGGTCTTTGAGCACATCAGCTAGACCTTTGGCTCCTTGGTCTCCAAATGGATTGCAGCTAAGGTCCAGTTTCTTCAGTTTGCACCACTTCAGTCCACCAGAGAGCTCACATATGGCTTCATCGCTGAGACTGCACCCCCTCAGCCTCAGCTCAGACAGTGTTGTGTTGTGCTTGAGTGCATGTGCTGCACAGATAAGTATTACCAATAATACTAACACTCCCTGTGTGCATGCTTATATACATGATGGACACAACATAACAGGATGAGAAAAAGTAAAATCACAAGTCACACATCAGTGGTGGTACCTGGTTGTGTGTGGGGATGGGGAGGAGGGATTGGCTGTTAATGGATGGTGTGGATGCTTCACACTAGATGAGGTGTATATGTGATATATGGATGGAGAGACAATATATGTGCACATGCTCATATTGGTTTGATATGTCATTTGTAATGCACTCCTATGCTCCATGCATACATGCAATGTACATTATGTGTGCTCATGATTCTGTGCACGTGATGTCTATTCATGAGCACACATGAGCACATATACACACACATGTCCTTACACACACGGACATAGACACACATATATACTGTAAATACAAGCATAAGTATGGAAGACATGAGTGGTAAAATAGTTTTGGGGCATTAAGTGTACTCATCATTTATATATCATTTTTGTTTTGTAAATGATGTGTACACTACATGGGATTAACTCATTGCATCATGGAAGCCATGTAGTAATGGAAAGGTTTAGCATGAGTACTGAACTTGTAACACCTTCTTTACACAATCCATGCTATGTACATGTAGGAATAGTCAGGTGATCAAATGACACCTCTTCTTCACATTATTAATGCCAGTAGAGTAACTTGTTCCGTTTATGAAGCAAGTACAATGTGCATTGGTCACCCACATCAGTACATGTACACGCTACATTTTATGTTCAAGCTATGTACATGCGCATATATACAAATATGCTAGTATGTGTTGTAAACGAACAACTCTTTTTGAGATGCAGAAGGTTTAAAACATGTCTCATAATCAGGGAACAACATCAATCTCATCTATTAAGGGTTAGAAAATGATTTTAGCATACAGTTACTAATCTTTTTTGGGGGTGTTGACCCACTCCCTCCTCTAAGCAGGATGCATATCATTTTCCATCTCAGGAAGTTATAAGAATATAATTGGTAGTGGCAAATAATTGACTTCTCTGTCAATCATAAATTTGCATTGTGTGTAAAGTCACTGTGTGTGTGCCTATTTGTGTGTACATATACAAAATGTTTGTGTCTGGTAAAATAGACATGCATGTTTCATAAATATCAGACTACAACAGTTCATACACAAAATGGGTCATGTGGAGTTGAAATGAGGGTTTCCAGGCAACAAGGAAACAATGATGGGTACAACCCTGTTATTCTTCCATACAGCAAGTGGAGCTAATGTGTAAATACAATTGACACACACACATAACACCACTTGTTGTACCACTAGCGATATCCAGGCATCACCTACACCTAGTCCTGTATCTAGTGTAAGCTTAACTAAACGCTTCATCAGTACGTCTGGGTCACAAATCCACTCATCACTGAACCATGTTTGTCGTCATCTGTTCGTAGTACAACGTTTGAACCACAAGTTCACCAGCCTTCTATTTTCAGTCAGTCTGGAGACAGTTTTCACCCAGACATTGGAATCATACATGTTGACTGTAAGCAGAATTGACACAATTTTTGCACTAGCATTCAATCCTTATCAGCTGCTGAAAAGTATGCTTTGTTATGTAAAAAGCATAATAAGCCATCTGAAGATCATGCATTCCCTTGTACTTTGGGAAGTACAACAGACAATTTCAGTTTAAATGGTTCGATATGTACTCTTGGATTGTGTACAGTACTGTATGTCTATTGTATTTTGTGCACTTTTCAGTGATAACCATGTCACTATGGGTTGCTTTGGGAATGAACCCTGTGTTGCGTGGAATATGGCAGCTCTAAAAAATATCAGCAATGAATGTACAACAGGATCGAGCACCCTGAAACACCACAAAGCGCATAGCTAACATAGCCCAAAACAGGGTGGTCCTGAAGTTTATCATTGAAGCTATTCTGTTTTGTGCTACATACCAATGTAATGCTCTTTCATATAGACATATGTACATACGATTCCACATCCTACAGTATGATGTCATTCTTACCAAGGCATGATGCTCTCTTGTTGTCAATAGTGTTGTTTGACAGGTCCAGGGTTTCCAACTTGGTATTGACTTGAACACCTTTGATCACTTCTTCTAATCCCTCTGGTTGTAGTTCACATCCCTCAAGGTCCAGTTTCTTAACAGTATTATTCTCCTTCAACATCATACCTGTGAAGTAATGTCCACAATTTTGAGACTTGTTATGATGACTGACACACATGAGGGTCAGGGATTGAATCAATGAGTGCAAAGTGACTACATGTATGGGGTCAGTCTAACATGTACAAGGTCCTTGAGTGGTGCTGTTGCTAAGATGATGGCCCACCCCAGTTGCAATCAGCATTTATGCTACATGTATATTTGTCAAATGTGTATTGGGAATTGTTGCCTTCAAAATCATTGACCTGTTTCTGTTGACTTTGTGCAATTGTGTACTGAAATGCACACACATGCACATGTATCGTACACATACACATACTTTATATGAACAAATTTCAGAAAACATTATTTTATTACATTATTTTACATACTTTTCAAAGGCTTTGCATTCCTTACAAGAGATATTGATCATCTAATTGCTTCTTAAATACTATTATCGAGTCAATACGATATCATAAATCTGTACATACAATTTTGGCACACACACACTAACACATCAATAAAAATGACCTCAGTCAATAACCTCAGCCTTTCTCTCTTTCTCATGTAACTACCACCCCTGCCTCCAACCATAGATAGTGGATATCTATGTTCCACCAAAGGCACACAGGCCGAACTGGTACACTTCAGTCACTCCATGATCTCATACCATCGATTTTAGTCAGTTCACTACCAATCAACGGATGCTCACACTATTTGTATGCCATTTATTAGTCAAGGCCCAATTCAAAACAATGATTGCTGTTATGTTTCTTTCTGAATAAGATAGATACCTCTATTAGTGCAAATACATAGATATATGCATTCAGTATAAGATAATGTTATTCAGGAGGTCCAGGTGGTTGTGTCTGTGCTCACTGAGGACAGGGTTCTCAGCAAAGAGCCTCAGAGCCTCCAAGTGATGTTATTTAATTAAGCCTATGGGAAGCTCTTACAAGACTGCTGCAAACAATACATGTACATGTATATCTGTAGCCACTTCCAAAGCTGCACGGATTCAACAGCACATACAGTTGCATACTATGGAGACACCTTGGATGTAGGGAAACATCTCCTCCCCCTTCCATGAACCTCTGCCTGCTTGGCTGCTCTGGTCACATTGCACTCACACCACTTACACACACTGCAATGCTCCACACATTAGAGATGCTTTAAGAATGAGGACTAATGAGTCATGTAGCTAAAATCAATAACCAGAATGATTGAGATATGTAAGCTCACGAACTGTGTGCAGTGAATAGCACATACCAAGAAAAGCATAACAGGACTTACCTAATAGGGATGCCATGGAAGCTGTTATTGTACTGCCTGTTAAGTTGAAGCTTGTAATGTGGTCAAAGGCTTTTCCATCTTCCACCAAGAACAGCATTCTCATACACTCATCAGTCAAATGACAGTATTCCAAATTCACAGACCACAATGTGGAGCTATTGGCAATGCAGTACCCAAGTACATGTAGATCAAATGGATTGAGGCGAGTAGTATATGAACCCTTGAAAGTTTGCTCCTTATTTCCCATCAACCTCTGAATGAAGTCCTTATATCCCATCAACCTCTGAATGAAGGTGGGATTCTGGGTTTCAAACATCCAGTGCAGGTTTTCTATTAACCTCTGTTCGTCAGTAGTCTCCAATGAAATGACAATGTCTGCCAGAGCATCCATATTCTCTGGTGATGTCTGGAACTTGGTAAGGCCCGCCATGAACCGTACAGTCATAGCCATGTTAGGTTTGGTTAAGGAATCTTCCACAAAGTCCCTCTGTTCCGATGTTGGTAGAGATGAAACATACCATGCAGTGAGGAACTCCTGGAGAGTCTTGTGTATAAAATTGTATGAAGCTTTAGGGGAACTTGTTGAGTACAGTTGTGGTACCTTCTGTATGAGACCTGATGGATATAAGGAATGAATGGGTACATGGTAGGAACATCATGGCCAACACATCGTAGGGGACTAAACATTCTATGTTTTATCATTATCAGCAAAGATGATATGCTATCCCTTCCAAGTTAATTCCTTTAGTAATTACCAAATGCATGTCATTGATACACTTACATTTAGCACATTTGGCATACCTAAGGATTCAATGTTATCTTGCACATCATGGAATATCAATTGGTCATTTAGTGTGCCCTGGTAGGCTAGCCTTGCCACAGACTGTAACTGGGAGAGTGTGGTAGATGATAGACCTTCAAAACATGTCATCTTTGATGATGTCACAGCTGTGAGGAAAGGGAAGAAAACACACACACACCTTTAATCCCACGTTTTGTAGACAGTATACTGTATGGATGTGTCCCCACCACTTTAACATTGGTTACCATCACTCAATGAATGAGAAGAGAACCATAACAATAACTAGCCAATAAGTAAAAAAACCTAATTGGTTTGAGAAGTGGAGTTTGAACTGTGTTCCCAAAACATATGGGAAGGCAATATGCTCATGTATCTGGTAGGCTAGGGCAATGGACATACATTGGTGCACACGTTTAGAATATGTGGGACAAAGGTTGTCTGGCTTATAGCCAGCTCCTAATAGAGCCGTGTGTCATGTGTGATAGCAGATTAGTAGGTACATGTATATCATATGTGTACATAATATGCCTGTTTGTGTATGTGAAAAAAGGAATGTAATGAAATTTGAGGGCTACACATACATGTATGGCACAATGCTCATCACCTCATACAATTATTAACACAAATTAGTGTGTTTAAAACAATGCTTTCTAACCACTGCTGTTTTAGTATGATCAATACAATGTGATACTCAGGATAAAAATTGTCTATTTTGGGAAGGCACTGCTACTGTATGTGCCCAAAACTGGAGGTTATGTTTCTCAATATAATTGCAAGGCACTTATAAAAATGTCTTGTAAGAACTAGCTAGGAGAACAGAATTGAATATAAGGATTAGTGCAACATAAAGGAATGGAAGAATTAAAGTTAGGAGACGACTGCCTGCATTTGGATCATATTAAAGTCCTAGGGTGTGGTTCACAACACAAGATGTCTTATTTATGTATCACAGTTTCATCCATCCATTATGTGCCTTAATGAATAGCAATACTAATAAAACCCCTAAGGCCATTGCTGGCAATAATGGCATAATCATAAAGCAATCGAGCGATTTTGAATTTATCGTTTACATCCATTACCAAAACTAGGGACCATACAGTGTGCAGTGTACATGTACATCTGCTTAACGCACACTCAAGGAGAGAAGTCAATTCACATAACACACATTTAAGCACATATACATGTATGTCTATATCTATGAGACACAGGATGCAGCCACAGACCAGTCCATAAGATATCACACATGGAGCACAGACAAACGTACACACGTACTTGAAACACTCATCCTTTCCACAATGGTGGAGAGAGATGGTTCTTCTTTCAATACCTCCATGAACACCTGGAACATTGAAGGGTCTGTAGTCACCTGAGCCTCCACTGCATTGATGAGGACTCGAGCTTTCTCCTTTATAGTCAGGTCTACTCTCTCTTGTACCTTATCTCTCACAGACTGACAGATTATTCCTCTGGAGTACAGTGAACCAGCCAGACCAGCAGGATCCTGAATAGTGCCCACCAGATCACTGTAGAGCTTCTTCAGTACTAGTAATTCATGACATACTGTACAGTATATAAAACATGTACATTGCAGGCTTTAATGAGAAGTATTTAGAAAACACAGCTGATAAAGGCAACAGATATTAGCAGAATTGATAACACAGATCATAAGTGCAACTGTCATAAGTACAAACGAAACCTTACGCAGTAAAATTTTAAACAACTCATCCAATTTCAAGTGATTTAAAAGTCCATGCATACATTTAAATAATGGGGTAACAATTAATAAAGGGAGTAAATCATCATGTAACATGTAAATAACGCTTTAACAGCTGCAAACATGTATATACTGTACAACTGATCCTTTCATTTAAAAAAAACCTTACCAGTATGGGGCATGCCCACTGGAGTCTTCTCCTTGGTCTTCTGTTCATGACGTTGCAGAAGTGTGTTGGTTAGTGCAGTATATATCTCAGTCAGAGTCTGGGGGGGTTTTCCCTTGTGTTCCTTAAATAGCGCTACAACAATGGCACAGTTGATGGGAACATACATCATACTGCGGATATGAGGACGATGATTAATGTACAGGTTGAACCTTTCCTTCAGCTGTAAGTTGTGCTCGAAAGCAAGCTCAACGTATTCTCGAATCTTCTTCTTACTAAAGCCAACAACTTCAATGTACTGACACTTTGCTCGTATCCTGCACAACTGATAAAGGTTCCTGTTGGCTGAAGGACGACTTGTCACTAGAACAGTCAGCTTAGGAAGCTCCTTTCCTTTTATAATGCGAGCAAATATTGACTGATCTCCAATTTGAAGTTCTGAAGACAGTTCATCGTATCCTTCCAGAATGAGCAACACATTTTCCCCCAGAGTAGTGGATATTCACTCAACAACTGACTGCAGGATGGCTTTATTTGGATGGTACAACAGCTCTGATATGGTGTGTGCCTTCTGCACCCTCTCATCCCTCAAACGCAGCACAATAACCAGCTGGAAGTGTTGAAGGATTTCCTTCCTTCCCCAACGTCGTCCCAGCTGCCAGGCTAAGGTGGACTTGCCAACTCCAGGAATCCCTTCCACAATGATGCAGCTAGCCAATGTACCATCCTCAAACCTACCAATCTGGACAGTGAGTAACTGAATTACGAATACACATGACTATCAATGATGGCTGACCTTTTCTATTGCAATTGATTGTTTATTTCTCATTACAATCCGTAGTTTTCCTTTTATCATACTGTAGCTTGAGTACACTTATTCTCCTTCATAAAATCTTGCACTTTCACAACTGTAGCCAATTTGATATACTTCTGAAATTGGACCGGTGGCCACTGGTCTTCTGCTGCATGTGCACATTCATATGTAGCTGTCAGGAATGTCCTGTATTGCTCCACCTCCTGTGGTATTACTATACATATGGAATGAACAACAAGGAATGTCATCTTGAGTACATAACAAATAGAATAGTAAAACGATAATTAACAGTAACCAGTTAAATATTGGATGTATATATTTAATAACTAGCAATTTCGGTGCTTCACGATGCATGGCAAGATAAAATAGGTTCTTCTACTGCTTATGGACTCTCATTTAGATTGTAATAAAAATTGACATATGCTAAGTGGGTCAGTTTCCGAGAAAATGAAAATCTGCAAGCAATGCAGCAAACACCAGCCAGAGAGTTAAAAGGTAGGTTAAAATCAATGGGAAAAGATTATGACCAAAGTAGACCTGTTCTAGAATGATCTAGTGCTTCTAAAGGTAATCCCCTTGGGGAATATAAACCTTAGTGCATGGAAAGGTACAAGATATGCTTGCACATACTACATGGCTGAAAACAATTATACATACTACAAAGAATGAAAAGTGATAAAATTGCAATTATTATAATGTGTGACAGGATGGAATGTTCAACTATGTGGTGTGATATTCTTCTCGTATACATGTATTTCATATAGTGGTGTACGATTGACCAATATGAATTTAATCATTTAGTGTGAGATTGTTCCACAAAAAGGGACCTAGCTCATGTTTTTTCAAGATATAGATTTTTTTGTTGTTGATATTCTAGAAGCCTGAAATGAGACAATCCAGCTCAAACATACCCACTTTTCTGCGCTACCATCTCAAACTTCATCCCAACTTTACATACTGCTAGCAGCTCCCAGCAGGATGCCAAATTCAAAAGATCACCCTTTAATTTAGCATCATTTGGATGATATGAATTTTCAAAGTGGTGACCTTTTGCATTTTGTATACTATGCTGCAGGTCTGTCTTGTACAACAGTTGCTGCATTCATGTGATCTACACCTGTAGTTAAGAAATTTTTGTATCCATTGAAAGCTCAGAAAGGTTAATACCATTTTGAGTTTTCCACAAAAGAGTTCATAACTGGTATTAACCTTTCTGCTATTCATGTTTTGAGCTTTAAATTGATATTAAAATTGTTAAGTAGATCACATGTATGCAACAACAGTAATTTGTACAAGAGAGGAATGTTGAATTGTCTCAGGTGTCCTCTACACAGCGATTTTTACTCAATGAGAATCAGAATATCTGTTAGATCACACACTGTTAGATGTTTTGATGTACAGTTTGGCCGACCCTGCCTGGCCAAACTGTACATCAAAAGAAATTTATATCATTATATGCGATCATTTCCGAGAAAAGGGACCTAACACCTACATTATAGCATTTCTGGTACACAGAATAGAACTAACGCTTGTGTTGAAATGTATGGTTAATTAAACATTCAGTGCTTACAACTTACTAACAGATATTCTGATTCTCATTGAGTAAAAATCGCTGTGTAGAGGACACATGAGACAATACAGCTCAAGCATACCCACTTTTCTACACTACCATCCCAAACTACTTTATCAGCCCCCAGCAGGATGTTAAATGAAAATAATTTTTTATTGTTGGGATAACATGACCTTTCAAAGTAATGGTGACCTTTTGCAATATGCTTCTCTTGTACAAATTACAGTTGTTGCATTCATGTGATCCATTTAACAATTTTAATATCAATTTAAAGCTCTAACCATGAATAGCAGAAAGGTTAATACCAGTTATGAACTCTTTTGTGGAAAACTACAATGGTATTAACCTTTCTGAGCTTTCAATGGATACAAAAATTTCTTAACTACAGGTGTAGATCACATGAATGTTGTACAAGACAGACCTGCAGCATAGTATACAAAATGCAAAAGGTCACCACTTTGAAAATTTATATCATCCAAACGATGCTAAATTAAAGGGTGATCTTTCGAAATTGGCATCCTGCTGGGAGCTGCTAGCAGTATGTAAAGTTGGGAAGAAGTTTGAGATGGTAGTGCAGAAAAGTGGGTACGCTTGAGCTGGATTGTCTCATTTCAGGCTTCTAGAGTATCAACAACAACAAAATCTAAATCTTGAAAAAACATGAGCTACATGTTAGGTCCCTATTTGCGGAACAATCCGACACTAAATGATTAAATTCATATTGGTCAATCGTACACCACTATATGAAATACATGTATACGAGAAGAATATCACACCAGATAGTTGAACATTCCATCCTGTCACACATTATAATGATTGCACTTTTATCACTTTTCATTATTCAGCCATGTAGTATGTAAAAGCACGTCTTGCACCCATTCCATACAATATCCCCAGGTACCTTTAGAAGCACTAGATCATTCTAGAACAGGTCTACTTTGGTCATATTCTCTTCCCAATGGTGTTAACCTACCTTTTAACTCTCTGGCTGGTGTTTGCTGCATTGATTGCAGACTTTCAGCTCCATGCTCTTCTAGTTGACGATCGGGGGATGTCCGAGTCCCTATAGAACAAAACAGTATCTCTGATTGGCCTGTTGAATCTTACATGCACATGTAAGAGAATGACAGTATTCAAGCACATTGGTGAGATATCCTGTACATTATGGCTATTGTAGAGTAAAAAGAATGGAAAAAATACATGTAGGTGAGTGAAGGGAATAAATGAGACAGAACTATTGTGTTTATGTGCTTAAATTAAACATACAATTTGTACATGTAGGTGTGTCATTTTCTTCTTTTACCCACCTAAGTAAGGACAGTACTATTCTTACTTCAACAAACCTATGCTATGTGTATGCAAGATTTTATATCATGTCAACATTAGAGAGTGTTTCTATCACATCATTTCATTGGTTTGGATGCTACAACAGATGTAGTTGTGTCCTTCTCCTTTCCAAATGAAGCTGCAAACTTCTTGCATCAACATAAATAATCTCTTCATAGCCGTAGCACAAAAAAGGAAACAAAGTACATAGCATGTACTGCCATTAGAAGCCTTCTAAGCTAGCCATGTTTGTATCAGATAGCTGATCTGTCACCCAGTTAGTATGACCCTGGATAAGGTACAGTCTTATTGCGCAGTGGCATAACAATTACGGTCTTACAGCGTACATCATAAGATGATGAATATTCATCTAAGACATTCGAAATCGAAACAGGAGAACCATATGTACCACAAATATTACTAAGTACTTTGCCAACAAAAATTTACAAAGCATAATGAAACTACATGAGCTACACGATATGTGTTAAGTCTATACAATCAATTCCTTTTGAATTTTCAAAGCTGTCTCCAGACAGTTTGTTGGGGTACAGAGCAGTCTCGCACGGCATCAGTAGGCAAAGCACTTGTCGCAAAAAGTGTGAATTTCAACTTAGAGATGGACAGTTATTGCTCAGCACAAATCAAGATACAAAGGAGAGCAGAGGGGTGAGTGATCACCTCGTATGGGATACTCTTAAAACCCAGGTTGTGGCTGAGTGTGACACACATGGATGGGAGTTTAAATCACCTCCAAGGTGCAGCCATATGCAGTATCAATTTTCATACAAGTTCAATGACATTTCATTGTAGTAGAGGAAATTGTGTAAATTCATGCCCATTCTACCTTCAAAAACTCTTGGGCCCAGATTTGAACATAACTTTCTTTATTTATTAACCCTCCAGTTAATTGGGTATGGTTGGTTAATTTGTGTGTGAACGTTTGGCTTTATTCAAGTATCATATTTGACTGAAGTGACCAACCTTGCACCACACAATAGCTCCATTCAGGCAGATAGCTTAAACAAAATGACAGTGGGCTAACTGCATGGATTTTATCAGGGCATGGCACAGAACTTGAATTTTTATTGCTGGCAATGCACAATATATAAGTACATGTTTCTCATGTCTTATTTATTAAAGCATCCATTATTTGTCAACATGACACTTGTAACTCATCGAGGACAACACAATGGCTTCTCGAGGGGGTGTGTACAGAGCAAACACAGTGAACCCACTCTCATTTTGTGGAAGATTGTATTACAGTATTTAACCCTTTTCACCCCAGTATATTTTAGCAACTGGCTCATATCAAACACAGCCTAAAATAATACACAAGGAGGTACAGCCCTGTCATTTGATGCAAATCATTGTCTGCATAATACAATAAGTGCCTCGGATTTGAACCAACCTTTCTATGCTTATTTTTTCTTCTGGGTTGTCACCATTTTCATTTACTCCACATATGTGATGGTTAATTTGTATTATGGTGGTGACTTCACTTGCATCTATCCGTTAACATCTTGTGTAATACAGACAAAGTGGCCTACTTCGAAGCTAATCCTGGTGTCATTTTCACAATAGATAATCAGTACGCTAATCAGACGCACAGCCTCGAAATCCTGACAGTATCCAAGGTGTTGATAAGATGCTTATAATGATAATAATAATAATAATAATGAGGCAAGTAATGGCATACAAATGCTCTTATAAACTGCCTATCTATATGGGAAAAGTTTACAAAAGGTTGGAAAGGTCATGTTTAGATAATAATGATTTGAAGACTTTAACATCTTTGGCTGTAACAATGTGCTGAGGTAGTGAATTCCACATATGAATTACTCTGTTGCTGAAGAAATGGTACCTGCATGAACGATGGGGTATACACTTGTGCTGGATTTTACATGAGTGACCACGTGTAGTAGAAAGCAGGGGAATATAAAAAAAGTCATCACGTTTGAGGTCAACAGTCTGATACACAATCTTGTAACACAAGACTAAGTCAGAAGATATTCAAGTAACACTGAACAACGACCAAAAGCCTTTGCAGCAACATAACAATGAATATGAGGTTTAAGATCAGAGCTGAGATGGACACCAAGATCACAAATTGAAGTGACTGACTGTAAAGGTACACTGCCTATTGAACATTGCAGAGAAGGAATATTTGGATTTCCAAATGAAATGGATACACATTTCTGTGATGCAACTGACAATTGCCATATATCAGACCATGAAGAAAAAAGAGATAAGCACTTAGCAATTGCAGTATTATCATGGTTTGGATGAGCATGATAAATTTAGCATCATCAGCAAACATCTTGATTTGAACAGGGTGGGGAATAGCATCTGGAAGATCATTAACATATAACAAGAACAGTAGTGGGCCTAGAACTGACCCCTGTGGTACACCGCTAACAACAGGCAACAGCTTAGACAAACAATTCCCAATATATACACACTGTGAACGACCATTTAAGAATGATGATAACCATTTCAAGATCTGGGGTGCCATACCATATGCTTTAAGTTTGAGTATCAATTTAGGATGACAAACAGTATCAAAAGCTTTTGCAAAGTCAATATAGACTGCATCAACTTTAAGGTGATTATCAATGGATACTGTCCAATCATTCAGAGTAGTTAGTAATTGTGTGCAAGTAGAGCGTCTAGAAAGAAACCCAAACGGGTCAGCAGATATTAGCTGATGTGATCTGAGATGAGATATAATAGATCGAGACACAATGGATTCCATAACTTTGCAAGATATACAAGTTAATGATATTGGACGATAGTTTGATGGCAAAGAATGAAGGCCTTTTTTATAGACAGGGCATACAAAGGCAACCTTCCATGCTTTAGGAATGATACCACTATCAATAGAATCATTAAAAAGTAAGGAAAGCGGAAAGGCAATAGCAGAAGCAATTGATTTGAAAAACAAAGCAGGGAATCCATCAGGGGATTTGGAACATTTAGAAGGAAGGTGAAGTAATGCATCTTAGACAATATCAGAAGAAAATGTAATAGGTGCCATTTGAACATCTGCATTCACTCGAGGAGCAAAAGATGGTAAACTGCCATCATCATTAGTAAATACTGATGCAAAATATGTATTAAGCAATTCATATTTTTCAACAGTCATTAACGTACACAAGATGCACATTTTCCATAAATACAAGGAAAGAGTAGTGTAGGGTGTTGAGAGGATGAATTCAGCCGAAAGGAGCAAGAATTAAGACCAACATTCTGCCAGTGTTGTAACCCATGTAGAAGAACAGCAAATTTATAGTATTGCGCTTGCGCCTGTATTGCGATTCAGCGAGCTACGCGTACTATTTCAACTATTTCTTTTTCTTTTCTCTCATTCTAGTAGAAACGCCCACGGAGAAATTGACAAGGCAAGAAAAAAGGACATTGAAACCAGGTACTACACAAAAAAAGAAATGCCAAATGATTACGTTGAGCAATAAATAGATCCAGGCTCTTGTCACACTATGCAGAACACTCGAGCCAAGAGGCAGAACTGGCAAGACCAACAGAATAGTAACAATGCAATATGTGAACAAAAACAAATGATGCTGTTTGTATTGTGCAAAGACCTATGGACATTATTGGTTCACTTCCTTCCAATTGTCCACGTGTTTCTCCTTGTCATCATCCAGATCAAGCCTCTTGTATTGTTCTCTGTTGAATGCTAGGAAAAGCCTGCAGAGAGCAAAAGTAAATCAACGCTTGTGACGTCAAATTGTGTGTAGTCAGGCACCCTTAATGAATATGGCTACTAAGCAGCTGACAGATGCACAGACAATTATAATAATTTGCCATTGAAGATGGGGAGGTGGAGGGGTGTGAGAAGATGAATAGAATGTGACAACCAAGATCTTGGCTAAAAAAAGGTTAGTATTATTGAAAGACTTTGGGGACCAGTATGGTACCATATAACAATTCATCACATGGAACACTTCGTCACCACTTCATTCAGTTTAGAGAGCCTTGATTTAATTCTTCATGAGTTCCTTTTACTATTCAGCATAAGTTTAATAACAAAAATAATGTATACAATCTAACAATGAATACATAAATACACGAACGAAGACAAATCCAACAAATACACAAAACAACTAAGTAATCAGTTCATTTTCTTGTTGGGGAGCTCTACATTATGAAAAATGTTGCACTCATTTGTCCTTTATGATACAGCTCTTAATGCAAATATTTATAATACGTTACTTCCTTTCACCACAACTGCTCTACAATAAAATCAATTATTTCATTATATCAAAATAAACTAAACTTTACACCACACTGTCTTCCTAACCATGCACTTTACACTTGTTTATTCTTAATAGTATCAAGTCATTACACGTTTCATGGGTATCAATAAGTACATGTACTTTCCTTTCAAGGCACTAATTCTTTTTCAAAGGGTTTCAATGTCTAGATATTCATTGCATTCTCAGAAATGATTCATTTACACTACCAGAAGCACCACAGGCATGTTGTTACCAGTTACATGAAAAGTACACGAAGTTAGCAAATTAAATAGCTGTAAAATCTATATCAGTATTTTATCCGTCAACATGTTGATATTGTATGATTATAAGCAAGTAAAGGTGGGTCAAGATAATTTAGAAACATAAAAAGAAAAATGTATACTGTACAAATATAAATTAACAGTTCATCAATATTCCAGCAACATTGTATATCTTTGACTACTAATAAAAAAATTATTTAATCATTATAATATTTGTTAGACACTCAAGATGTTGAACCAGAGTTATAGCATTAAGTAATTATGGGCACCACATGCAAATAATTACAAAGATGCAGTACATAGAAAACAATTTTTTTTTAGCATATACATTGATTACCTACTGTAGATCAAACAGAACAAGACAAAATTAGGCTAAACAGCTTCAATGATAAACAGAACTTACATACAAATGCTATGCTCATGGGCACATGTGTCTAAACTATCACATTTACATGCACAGTATGTGTAAAAGTTCAACAAGTCACATTATGATCCAAAAACAGGATTTTCTCAGTGTTAAAAACTACAGTGTAGTTATAAGCATGAAGGTAAAATAGTGTATGTATCGTATGCATGTATTATTACCTTAATTTCAAACCAAATATGATATTCATAAAATAACACGAATCAACTCAAATCAACATTGTGTACAATACAGTGCACGGATACAACCAATGACATACTCAGTGTTCTTAAGTATATTTTGCTCATGCTCCAAGAGAGCTGAATGCCCACACCATGGCACGAGCCTTTTCAGGATGTGCATTTGAAAAGATGTGCATAAATGCCACAGCCTGATGTGAAAGAGGCACAGGGGAATAATGGATCAGAAACAATCTGAGCTTGCAGTTAATATATTGCACTGTAAACACTGTTTAGATTGGGTTTTAATTGCCATCAACTGCAATGTTATGAGCAAGGGCAATTATAATAACTAATGGCATCAGTGCAAATATTAGTAATTTGAGCTAATCTATTAAATGCAAATAGCAGATAAACAGTGTTTTGATTGGGTTCATTAACCCTTGGCCACACTATAGTAGTTCACATACACACAGTTATTGTAGGACCACAACATGTAACCATAAGGGGTGTTCCTGCTATCATTCCATCAGCTGTGTACAGGTGGCACATGACCAATAAAACTGTTGTTTTGGTAACTACAAATTCATGAGGAGGAAATCAACAATGCACAAGAAGTATATACATGAATGTATCCACAATTAATGACTAATTTTAAAAGTGCCTGAAACAATAGTGTGCCATATTATTTGGCATAGTTATTAGTACCCAGCCAAGTCCTTCACATTGACCAGGTGTTCTCATTACAGATAATCAGCTTTCTGACAAGTCTCCACAAAAATTGCCCCACGCATATAAAAAAACCCAGTTTGTTATGAAAGAATCAAATATATATGTATGGATGATGGCAGTTAAAAATCTCATCATGAATTTCCCCATGTACCAGAAATATTAAAATCTAGAAGAAAATTTATGGGATCTCGATTCCGAGGAAGACTTCATCAGCGAGGGATCACTAGACTCAGTGAAGGCCCAGAGGAGGACGATGCAGGTAGTGATAGTAGTCAGACACTACAGTCGGACCCGGACTTCGCGTATTGTGGAACCAGTTGGCTGGACAAAGAGGACAGATACCGGCGATCTATTCAGATTGAGCTGCAGCGAGCGAAGTGTTATCACACAGTAGCCCATATAAATTACCGACAATCGCCTACAAATTCACGGTCCAGAAAGGAATTTGCCAAAGCATATGACGCGGCCAGCTGTGATGTGCATCGCTTAGAATCGGAGTTAGAAGATTACGATACAGATGGTTTTCTCCATAACCTTGCTCGTGTCAAATGTCGGGAAGGTCTAGAGGCTTCTATCGAGGACATGGAGCGAAGTATCAGATGGCTGGAGATCGACCTCAGACCCGAGCAGAGGTGGGAATGTCCAGAAGACAGGAAAAAGGCTGAAGAAGTCTTTTCGATCAGTGCAAGAAAGTTGTTCAATTTGACATCAGCATTAAATGATTGGGACAGGCTAACAGGTGACAAAGCTGTGGAGTTGACCCTGGGAGTGGCGGCGAAAACAATAGATCATTCTATTGTGACTAGGGCTACGCAGGGGGAAGATTGCTCCAAGGCTGCTTTGACAGACCACGTGAATCGTCCAAAAAAAACACCGAAGTCTATTGAAGCTAGACCTGCAACCTTACCCAAGAATTTACGAAAGAGGTTTGCGTGAAAGAAAAGTGTGGGGTCTTAGGAACGTGAACGTAATAGGGTGGGGAGAGATTAGAATAGTGTGTAATATTAATAAATAGACTGTGGGACGTAAGATTAGTCTACGTATTTCATGTACACTTGACAATTTTAATAAAAACTTCTAATGTAATAAACAAATGATGAATTGTTTTTACGGAAACAAAAGGCAGCTTAGATGTAACTCATATATGGTACTTGTACGGTATAAGAACCACTGAAACTGACTTATTAAAATAAATTATGATTGATGAGTTATGGAACAATCAAACCAAAGTACAGGGAAAAAATCTAACAATTGTGACAAAGAATAAGTAAAACCATTGAATCAAGGTTATCAAACTAGTTGAGCAAACATTTGCATCATTGTATTCAATTTGCTTGTTAAGTTTACGCTATAAAAAGTATATTAGTTACTTCATAAAAAATACATGTTCAGCAAATACACTGTACATGAATCATATAGAGACCGGCTCTAAAACAAACAAAGGAAAAAAATATGTGTACATGTGATGATGATAACAGACAGAATAAGATAATAAAACAGACAACAAATAACACAAACTATTTTTTAGAGCTTCAATCACATTCATAGTTATTAATAGTCACATTCATAGTTATTAATAGTCATACTAACCATTACTGCAATGTTAGTGTAGTGAACAGTAAAGTTTACATACACTTGTACAGAAAATTAAGTGGTTATGGTTGATACAAATTACAGATGCTTAAGTTCAAAATGCAAATAGTTTTTACCTGGATATAATTGTAACACTGTACATACTACAGAGACTTATTTTAAAGAGAACAAAAAATTATAATAAATGACTTGATAAAACCAAAGAAGCAATGAATGTTGGATTTAACCATTGAAATGAAGATTTTTTAATGCAACATAAAACTTTCCAATAATCACACTCATTTGTATGTAGGTGAACAGATACCCTAACATGTTACTAAGAAACATGTTAAGACAGCTGCAAAAACCATCATACCACCTAAATGAATATGATTATTGAAAAATAACTTAGTTTAATTAATTATCAAATGAATTGCAATGTACATGTACAAGATAAAGCATACACTGTACACTGTAAGCTACTATCTCTATAGAATACATAGTGTATGCATTCTGCTACTGGGTCAAAAAAGTGCTTCAGATTTGAACCAAACTTTCAATATTTATTTATCATTACTGGATATAAATGTTTGCATTCAATTTTTTCTCCATATACTGTAAATAAACACTTTATATGAAATATACAGTAAATGAACTATTAAAAGACAAAGTCCATTTAAAGCACTGTAATTAGTAGTGTTTTCAATTTTGATTTGAACTTCAAATCACTACATGCTCCTCTATAAACTGACCTGAAATTACACTGTAGCTGATTTAATAATTTTTCTAACTTTAATTCAGGTTAATGTGTAGTTTAGAAATTCACCAATACATTAAATGTTGTCATACATTATTATACCACATTCGCTAGTTACAAAGATTTGAAATACAAAGTTTGCATTTGCCTAACTTCCACCTTGTTTGTCCATAAATTCAATAATCCGATTCAGAAATCATAGTCATTTAAAACTGCTGCCTTCATTTGCGAACATCCGGTATACATACAGTACTCTTGTAGAGAAATTGAAATGGTTATGGTTGATAAACATTACACAAGATGTTTATGAATGAATTTTATCTTGATGAACATGCAAAGCTGTACTAAGGAGACTTAACTAAAAATATTATATTCCTAAATGTTTATGTTTGTGTTGTGTGTTGCATGTATTGCATTATACACTGATGTGCTAGCTACTTCTCAGCATCAGCACAAGCTATCCTCAGTCATCGAGAAAGCTGGCTTCCTTTCTTTGCTTGATGGAGCATCCACAGTAGACAAGGCCAGACTACTAGCCATCTCTGCTCCCCAAGCACATGCATGGCTGAGGGCACAGCCATCTCCAAAATTAAATTGGGGTTAGACCTGCTGCCCAATGAAGTCCAAGCCTTAGTGAAATGGTGGCTCGGGCTTCCAGTTTTCACTGATGCAGATGCCTGCTCACATTGCTAGACATCCATGGGCACCATGCCCTGATATGCCATGCAGGTGGTGATGTAGTCACAAGGCACAACCGCCTTCGTGACAGCTTTGCAGATTCCTGCCGTAGGGCTTGTCTTGCCCCTGAACTTGAAAGAGGTTGTGGGCTCAACAAAGGACAGAACATGCCCGGCTGATGTGTTGATGCCTAACTGGTAACTCTTACGTTCAGCAGCATTTGACCTGAAGGTCATCAACTCAAACTTTGTATTGGGAGCGAGCATGACCTCAGGTTATACTGCTGAGCTGGGAGAGAAGGACAAACACTCCGAAAATGACATTCCCTGTACAGAGAGAGGTTGGGTCTGTGTCCCATTGGTCGTGGAGGTATTTGGTGGTTGGGGAAATGAGGCACAAGAAGTCCTCTCAAGGGGTGCCAAAAAGCTAGCCATCAGAACAAGTCGTTTCTGGCCTGAGGTGTTAGCCTCAATGTACTGCCACCTGGGCATTACACTGATGCGCCAGAATGCTAGGGCTTTACTTGGAAAAAGATCCACAAGTGAAGTCGATAATTCGATAATTGTTTAGTGTAGCTCAGTATTTAGCTTTATATAATAAATAAACAATGTTTAAATATCATTTATGCTTCGTGTATTCTCTTGTATATAACTCTTAATAATAAATACAACATAGTGAATGAACTGATAGAATCAAAGATGCAATATAACCATTGATATGAGTATTGCCAATAATCAGATTCATTTATATGTAGGTGGTTTGACTAACATAACACGTTAATGACATGTTACTAAGCAACATGTTTCAACAGCTGAAAAATCATACCACTTACATGTAAATGAACATGATTATTGGCAAAAATTATATTGACTCTACTTTAAAGGAGTTTAATTATTTATCAAATGAATTGCAATGCTCAAGATAAAGCATACACTGTACACTGTACTGTAAGTTAGTAGTGTGAAAATCTCAACATACATGTATAGAATACATACATATGTACACAAACATGTACATGTAAAGTATAAACAGGATGCAGATACTGAGAAAAATCAAACATCATACACTTTGATACTGTAAATACAAAACATATATATTTCCTGTCGGTTGAAAGGATTGAATTAGACAGGAAATAAGCACTTATCTAAATATAGCTTGGAATGGTGATTGGTTAGAAGGTGTTGCCACACGTGGCAGAGGGTTGATAAGGGAGTGAAGGGAGTTAGTGAGCCATTCTAGGCATTCGAACGCACGTCATTACTGGCAGATGTTTGAGTCCCAACAAGGTGATCCTTGACCGGTGTAAGCTGACGAAGGTGGAGCTGACGAAAGCAGATGTGTGTATGTTTGTTGGATGCGATGTCTGTGAGCAGTTTAGTCAGTACAGTTTTTGCCCCAGATGGTGCATTTTTCCTTTAGGAGGTTGTTCCACGGGTTTTTTTTTCCGAGGATCAGGCGTGGGCTCACCTGCTCGAATATAGTTAGACTGCTCTTGTTGTGTGTGTACATGTATGTGTAGCTGTGTGTTGGTTAAGGTGGAACACAGTGCGAGACAGCAGGGAGCTTGCTGGGGAGAGGTGAAGCAGGCTTCATGAGAAGAGGAAGAGTCTTGGATTACGCAGACAGTCTAGATTGGAGTGTATTCTATGTGGAGTGTATGGCTGACTTGGTGTGTCTATGTGGAGTGTATGGCTGACTTGGCGTGTCTATGTGGAGTGTATGGCTGACTTGGTGTGTCTATGCGGAGTGTATGGCTGACTTGGTGTGTCCACGTGGAGTGTATGGCTGACTTGGTGTGTCCACGTGGAGTGTATGGCTGACTTGGCGTGTGAATGGATGCTGGTACCAATGTAATGGTCAAGTGGGGAGGGGTGTGGTAACAATTACCATGTAAGGCATGTGATGGGAGTAAATGATGCTTAGGAATTAAATGTACAGTAAATCAATTGTACTTTTGTGTATACTAAAAGTCAATTAAATTTTTATACATAAATAATATTCAACATCCATTAACCTGAATGAAAGTATTAAATCTGCTACTCCGGTCAATTTATAAAAACACTTAGTGCAATTCATGTCTGCATAAACTTGTTGTTATTAATAATACAAAGTTCATTACAGTTTAATGGGTATCCATGAGCACATGTAATTCCTTTTAATAAGTGTTTCAATGTCTAGATACTCAACCAGGTCTCAGAAATGACTCATTTACACTTTGATTTCCTATGCCCTGATAAATACAAGTCTACAATGAAATATAGCAAATTCACAATTTTATTGGGTATTCATAATACGTAATAGTAATATGTAACAAAGTATTGTTATTATTTTAGATATGAATAACACAGTTTGTATTTGCCTAACGTCTACAATGTATGTCTATGAATTCATTTTGATTAATAATCCTTAAGAAACCATTTAAATCCATTGCCTTCAATTACAAAAACCAGGTCTACATTTTTGGAAAATTCTTTTTACAGTTACACTTTATATGTACATGTACTTGCATGCTAAACAAACTCTCTTCTAATAGATGCCTTCTGAAAACTTTACGTCACTGATTAGAATACTATGAAAGAGCTTTCACAGCAAAAACTACTCACCCAGGATAAATTACAATGCTTGGAGCAAAGATGACATCACTATGCATTCATACCTTGTCTTTGGTGTTAAGAGCTGTATGACCTTTCTGCATGTAAGTGCTCAAACCTGTGTACATGTATGGTAGTGTGAATAAATGATGTCATTCCTTCCATCCTATGTGATTTAAAATAAGCACAAGAAATAAAATGATTGAATGACATTAAAAAAAAAAATGTATCCCTTTATACTGAAAAATAGACATGTATTACTCTAACAGATTCTGTGCATTACATGTCAATGAGTATCTTACCAAGATGCTCTTCTGATCAGGCAGTGTATTGCAGAATAGCTGGCCTTTACTCTAGTAGCAAACTTGTCCTGCACATGAAGAGATTCGCATTCATATTCAACAAGCTTTAAACATCCACTCTTCTCAAAGAAAGAACAAACCTGAATTCGTCAAGCTTGCCTGCATGCGCAGCTTTTGCTCATCCTGGACGATCCAAAAAGTGAGTGCATTTGCGGCCACAGCTGTATACATCCTATCCAGCATTCCTAGCAATGGATGTGGAGGTGTGGCTAGCTATCTAATAGTCGCACGTGAAGTTGCCAAGGTCCCTACCGCGTTGAGTTCAACACTTCCTCTGACGATCGGAGCGGATGGCGTCGTACGATTTACATTGGATGCACTTTCATCATTCTACGTTGTCATCTGGACATTCCTATGGATGGAATCGATTTACCAAGTCTAAGAGATTGTTGCCATTATTTCCCGCCATCTTAGTAGCCACGCGCACGTGCATGCAATAACTTTTTTAATGTTATCTCTTCAACAAACACGGCCGTGCACGGCCCGGAAACTTAGTGCATGAGTGTACACATTATTTGCTGGGTACAGAGACAAATCTCTTACTTGAAAGCCTAGCCCAAAGGATAAGCATAAAATGGGATAAACCACTTGGACAAACCACAGGATGGCTGCGCACAACGCTTTCAAGCCACAAATCATTGCTTGCGTGGTTCTCGCACCAAGTAGAGAGGCGAAGATAGACGGTGGTGCCGGGCTGCCGGCAGAGTTGTGAAGATTTGATTAAATTTCTATTTCCATATTTCATCCATCTTCTTTATGCATAGTTTATTTTATTATATTAAATGCATTGCAATTGAGTTTAGTCATACACATATTAAGGAGGCACAGTGAAGACACTGATGGTCACTGAACCCCAGCAGATGGCTGAAGCTGCCATGAAGCCAGCTTGGCCAGAGTGAAGTGGTGGTGCAGGAGGCGCAGTGAAGACAGATGTGTGCTTCCATTTCAATAAAGAGGGATGTTGCCCACTAGTACCCATTCCTGCATAGATGTTCATTCAGTGGGTGTCAGCACTCTAGTACAGAGTGCAAAACGGCACCCAAAAATAGCTAGCTGCATAGGGGAGGCTGTGATAGTGCATTTGGTGCAATGTGTATTCTTTATATTACTCACTTGGTTGATGTAGTATTATAAAGGAGATGGGGAGGAGGTGGGAGAAGAGGTAGGCACATTCCTCTCAGACTGGTGTGGTCAATCTGTTTCACGTTGAAGAAAATGACGTCAAAAGCATGACTGTTGGCATGCTGGCCTTAAATAGGTGCACTTTGCTGACCACTGGTAATGTCCCAGCTGAGCTAAAACACATATTGATACATTTGAAGGCAGAGGAATGGGAGTAGGTGCTTATGGACCACCCTGATGATGGGTTTGTGGCATATCTCCTGTCCTGAATACAGGAAGACTTTCCTCTGATAATCAGATGTAGCCTACATATGTGATAGCAAATTTGTCAGAGATGTAACAACACCTGAATTTGCAAATGCCTTGCGGATAGGAGTTTCGTGGTCAAGACTATAATTCAATGGATAATTAACATGCTCATTGTACTACACCCAAAATGCCTTCACTCTCCCCCTTCCCTCTTCCCCATCCATCCAGCTGTGTCACCACACACATACACATCCCATGTTAGACATAATCAGTAATGGATGATATTGAAGTGACTCCAACAGACACATGCTTGGAGTATGAGCACTTGGCTACCATGGAGATCCAGTGCTAGATGCTCAAGATGTTTGGAACCAATGAACTAGCTCCACCCCTTTCATACATGCTCCTCCCTTTTTGTCATCTGACATCATATGTAAACAATAGATGACATCATTCTATGCATTTTACATACAGGCAGCATATAAATGTTATTCTACCCACCAGTTCCTGTGGTACTATGAAATGTTCACACGTAAAATGGAGTCTCAGCATCTTCACTCTTGTGTTAGACATCATAGCATCCATCAGATACTGCACACCATCATCCGACATCTCTCCACATCCATACATATCCAGCTCCTCCAATGTTGGGTGGTCTTGGAGCACATCAGCTAGACCTTTGGCTCCTTGGTCTCCAAATGGATTGGCCCCAAGGTCCAGTTTCTTCAGTTTGCACCACTTCAGTCCACCACAGAGCTCACATATGGCTTCATCGCTGAGACCGCACCCCCTCAGCCTCAGCTCAGACAGTGTTGTGTTGTGCTTGAGTGCATGTGCTGCACAGATAAGTATTACCAATAATACTAACACTCCCTGTGTGCATGCTTATATACATGATGGACAAAACATAACATGATGAGAAAAAGTAAAATCACAAGTCACACATCAGTGGTGGTACCAGGTTGTGTGTGGGGGTGGGGAGGAGGGATTGGCTGTTAATGGATGGTGTGGATGCTCCATACAATAATTTTGTGTTGTAAATGATGTGTACACTACATGTGAAGAAATCAATGCAACCACAATGTTGATTTATAAATCAATGTTTGTGTCCACAGAGTGACATGACCAGCCAAGATGAGGAGGGGTGGGGCATCACCCTTATAATAAGGCTCATGTTGTTGTTCAGTTAATCATATCGCTGCTGTACGCATTTTGCCCAGTTTCTCATTATGAAGAGCGGGCAATGGATTTATACATACATTTACTTTAAAATTGAGAGTCATTGAGAAGTGTCTGCAGTTATTATTATAATTTCATTGCATTAAAAAAATCATTATGATCAAATTAAAGTAACGTGCAAGTGGGCACACACAGTATGGTTTCTACACACCACTGACAAGGTACAAAATTGCATGTTGTAAACGAATAAGTCTTTTTTAGATGCAGGTGGAAATGAAGGTTTAAAACATGTCTCACAATTAGGGAACAACATCAATCTAATAGTAACTAATCTATTATGGGGGTGTTGACCCACTCCCCCCTCCTTGTAGGGCAGGATGCATATAATTTTTCATTGCAGGAAGTTATAAGAATATAATTGATAGTGGCAAATTATTGACTTCTCTTCAATAATAAAAATTTGCGTTGTCTGTCAAGTTACTGTGCGTGCCTATTTGTGTGTACAGTGTAGCTAGGTGTGTGTATATACACAACATTTGTGTCTGGAAACATAGATGCATGTTTCATACAAGTCAGACGGCAACAGTTCATACAAAATGGGTAATGTGGAGTTGAAATGGGGGTTTCCAGGCAACAAGGAAAAAATGCTGGTACAACCCTGTTATTCTTCCATACAGCAAGTGGAGCAAATGTGTAAATACAAATGACACACACACATACACATGCACATGTGATAATAATATAGTCATCATTCAATGGTTTGGAATTGATATGCAAAATGTTTCTGTCTTTGTGAATTTGCACATGTTGTTCATCACATTTTTGAATTCAAGTATATGGGACAGTTTCCAAGAAAACTGCCCCACGGATATATTATAAAATGTTATTAAAATGCATCGCGGCTAAATCGCTATACCTTCCCAATGGTTAACGCTATCGACTTTCTATTTTCATCACTTTATACTACACCATTTCACTACGAGGAAACGTATTTTGGAGCCTTGCACCAGTTCCGTGTTGATGCTACGAGGTCCGATACCCCCTTGAGGTTCAAAATCGTCACATCCTCAGGTAGGAGCATTCAAATCGCTTCAAATTCAGTATTACGTACAAGGGTCCTGTTACTATTGATGTGTTCAGTTCGTTAATTTTTACTCCATCCGTCACGGAGATACAGTTGTGCAAAGTTGATGCACATTTCCCGCTCGATTGCACCATTTTTGCATGCCGTGTTCCGCGTTCTCCCAATCCACAATTAATTTTGATAACTTCTTTGTTCCGCCCATTTCTCCCTTAAACTAAGCTGGCCGTTCCCCAACTATTTGTGTCTCACTCAGGCAGTGAGTTTATGCGGGAAAGTTAAAAGACTGTTCAGTTCCAGACGATCGTACCAAATTAACGGATCCAAGTGAATGGTTGCAGTGTAACCTTGCGCCTCCCACGTCGCGGCAGTATTCAAAACGGCACGCGTAAGGCTATTTGCTACGCACTCACATCATCCTCTAGTCGTGTAATAAAGCTTTCCTATTTGCCATTATCTTGCAAAAATGTTAAATCATCGTCTTATCTCTGCCACGCCCACTCGGCTACGATTGCAATGATTTCGGTCTCACACAACTTTCAGCTCACACATAGTACATGAACTCATGCTGGTTCACTCTTGTGCACACACTTGCATTGTTGCGTAGATGGCCCTGTACACTATCGTATGACATATTTTCTTATACACACACACACACACACACACACACACACACACACCAGTTATACATGTGGCAAACAATACACCTGTCTGATGATGGTACAAACACTCTCACTCACAAAAGTTGTCACATGAACATGTATTCAATTCAATTCAACTGTACTTGTGCATGTTTGTACAGACCACTTATTCTATGTAAATTTGTGTACCAAGCTTTCTATACATGTACGCATGTATCATGTCTCCAACAATTGAATACATTGTGTCCCCATCTGGTACTGTAAATGTACACAAACATTGCACACTTGTATAACACACACACCACTGTATAAATGTGGCAATACACACGCAAAAACGCTCACCCACATACATAGACACATACACACACAAACACACACACACAGACAGACGCACACACACAGACACACACACATATACACAGCCAGGCATGCACAGACACACACACACACAGATGCACAGACAGACGCACACACACAGACACACACACATATACACAGCCAGGCATGCACAGACACACACACACACAGATGCACACACAGACACACACACACACACACAGACACATATACACAGCCAGGCATGCACAGACACACACACACACAGATGCACACACAGACACACACACACGACATACACACAGACACGCACAGACACACATGGACACAGACTTACACACATGAAATTCACACACACATGCACAGACACACGACATATAGACACACACGACAGACAGACACACAGACGCAGGCACACATGGACACACAATCATAGACACACACATGCACAGACACACACATGCACAGACACACACATGCACAGACACACACATGCACAGATGCACACACATGCACACACACACACACGCACACACAAGATACATACACACAACAGACACACAAGCACACAAAGACACACGCACGAAATACACACACATGAAATACACAGACACACAGACATACATGCACACAGACTCATACAAAAAAATACATATAGACACACACACGAAATACACATAGACACAGACTCACATGCACACACATGGACACACAGATACACACATGACATACACACAGACACACACACTTAGCTGTGTGTACCTACGTGTATGTACCGTTTCTACTGTGAGAGCTACATGCGTCATACTTCGAAAGAATTGGTCCTCAGCCCCCATAGGATTGGTGTCCCGTACCACTGTATGCATGTGGCAAAGTATATCACTGTATTCACCACAGCACTGGGCCCATGGTACAATATTAAAAAGTGCGTGTGGGCGGGGGGGCTGATTTCTTTTGAGCAAATTACGTATACAAGTCTACATGTAGAGATGCACGAATTTATTTGTAATCATGATGCGTACGATGTTGTCATCGAAAAAGTTGTTGTCGGCTATCATTCCTTGATGAGATTTTTTAATTTATACAGTTGACCAAAAAAATTGTGGTGTGTGTGTGGAGGGTCCCTGCAACATGCATAGCACTTTAAGTTCTTACATACTCACATCCATCTTTTTGTAATTAAGCACAATTGTGTAATAAAGCTTTCCTGTTTGGCAAAATCCTTGATCCTTGAACAACTTCTTATCATTCTTTATGCCTCCACTACTCAGCAATGTGGCTTTGTACCAGTTGCAGAGACTTGAGTCTCTCTTTGCCCATACAATATTTAGCTCACACAGAGTACATGAACATGCCCTCTGGCTCATGTTGGTTCACACACCCTGATGCATGTGTACATGTGTATATGTTGTGCAAATGCGTCTGTACATCCTGAGCACAACACACACACACACACACACACACCAATCTCTGTGTGTTTCCTCTGTATTGCTGCAAGCAGATGTATACTCTTCTCTCATCTAGCACTCTGTAGAAGTGCTCGTAAAAGCTACAGTATAATGAATATCGTTACTAGCTTGCAATCGATATGTCTGTATAAACTTACCAGTTACCACTGGCCCTGACCTACCATGATCTGCAACGACAAGGGAGGTACAATGATTTCATCGCAGGTCTCACAGGCCTACTGTTTCCATCAGCACAATGTTGTGTGTCCCATGTCGCACTAATTGAATGCAGCGAATTAAACGAGTGTACATGAAGTCAGATTGCTGTTCCTCACCATAAGTACAAAGTACGTACCGCGCCTTCGCTATAACCTTCTACGAGTAGTTATTTAATTTACTGCATACAAATTAGTACAGTGCGCGCGACACGCAACACTGTGCTGCCTCTTCTTGATGAAGAAGGATTTACATGTACATGAACCAAGCAGTTTTTTTTGGAAGGGCGATGGTTCTGCCTGGCGATGAATTACCCTACCATTGCTGATTGCGGTAGGTCAGGGCCAGTGGTTAGTTTACACAGACACAATGGATAGCATTATTCATCATTCCATGAGCGCTCAAAAACAGAAGCCTCTTGAGCTTGTTTGCTAACCATGGCATATCCTTATGACTTGTCCCTATTTGTGTCAGGGGACAGTCCTATAAGGACACAATGTATGCATAAAGGACCAGTCCTATGACACTACAGTGTACACGTTGCTACATGTACCTACATGTGTAGACATGTCTCATGGACTCATGAGCTGTTCAATGGATAGATCAAAAATGCATGTGCAGAGAAGGCATTCAGTGAGAGAAAATGTGTGTACCATCATTATCAGGGAGCACTTCTATTTTTTTCCACATGGACAACAGTGTGTGCTTTGTGTGTCACGTGTCTGTGCACATGCGTGAGTCTGTGTGTGCGTACCGTCTGTATATCTGTGTGTATCTGTATGTGTGTCTGTGTGTATTGTGTGTATCTGTGAGTGTGCGTTGTGTCTGTGCATGTGTGTCTATATGTATATTGCGTGTGCGAGTGTGTGCAAGTCTGCGTGTCTGTGTGTTTCTGTGTGTGTGTCTGTGTATTTCATGAGTGTCTATATATTTCGTGTGTGTGTCTGTGTGTGCTTGTGTGTCCATGTGTGTGTGTGTGTCTGTGTGTATGTCGTGTGTGTATGTTCCTGTGTGTGTCTGTGCATGTGTGTGTCTGAGTGTTTTGTGTGACTGTCTCGTGTGTGTGTGTCTGTGCATGTGTGTGTCTGTGTTTTGTGTGACTGTCTCGTGTGTGTGTGTGTCTGTGTGTGCCTGTGTATGTTTGTGTATCTGTGTGTGCACGTGTGTGCAAGTGTGTATTTCATGCATGTGTGTGTGTGCATGTGTGTGTGTGCATTTGTGTGTGTGCGTATGTGTGTGTTTGTCATACATGTACGTGTGTGTCGTGTGTTTTGTGTGTCCATGTATGTGTCTGTGTATCTGTGTGTGTGTGTTTGTATGCGTCTGTGTGTATGTCATGTGTGTGTGTGTGTGTGCGTTTGTGTGTGTGTGTGTGTGTTTTTGTATGCGTCTGTGTATGTCATGTGTGTGTCTGTGTGTGTTTGTGTGTGTGTGCGTTAGTGTGTGTGTGTGCGTTAGTGTGTCTGCGTGTTTGTATGCATCTGTGTATGTGCATGTGTGTGCGTATGTGTGTTTGTCATATGTGTGTGTCGTGTTTTGTGTGTCCATGTGTGTGTCTGTGTATCTGTGTGTGTGTGTTTGTATGCGTCTGTGTGTATGTCACGTATGTGTCTGTGTGTGCGTTAGTGTGTCTGTGTGTGTGTGTTTTTGTATGCGTCTGTGTATGTCATGTGTGTGCGTTAGTGTGTGTGTGCGTTAGTGTGTGTATGTGTGCGTTAGTGTGTCTGTGTGTTTGTATGCGTCTGTGTGTATGCGTGTGTGCCTGTGTGTGCTATAGTGTGTATTTATGCCTGTGTGTGTGCATTGTGTCTGTGTGTGCTAGTGTGTATTTCCATGTGTGTGTACATGTGTGTGTGCGTGTGTCTGTGTATCTGTGTGTGTTTGTATGCGTCTGTGTGTATGTCATGTGTGTGTGCATGTGTGTGTGTGTTCGTTAATGTGTCTGTGTCTGTGTGTTTGTATGCGTCTGTGTGTGCCTGTGTGTGCATGTGTGCTAGTGTGTATTTCATGCATGTGTGTGCATGTGTGTCTGTGTGTGCTAGTGTGTATTTCCGTGTGTGTACGTGTGTGTGTGCGTGTGTGTGTTTATCATATGTGTGTCGTGTGTTTTGTGTGTCCACGTGTGTGTCTGTGTATCTGTGTGTGTGTGTTTTTATGCGACTGTGTGTATGTCATGTGTGTGTCTATGTGCGTTTGTGTGTGTGTGCGAGTTAGTGTGTCTGTGTGTGTGTTTTGTATGTGTCTGTGTGCATGTTATGTGTGTGGATGTGTGTGCGTTTGTGTGTGTGTGCGTAGTGTCTGTGTGTGTGTTTGTTTGCGTCTGTGTGTGTATGTCATGTGTCTGTGTGTGTCTGTGTGTGCATTTGTTTGTGTGTGTGCGTTAGTGTGTCTGTGTGTGCATTTGTGTGTCTGTGTGTATGTCATGTGTATGTGTGTGTGCCTGTGTGTGTGCATGTGTGTGTTATGCAAACTTGGTACACAAATTGAAATGCAATCAGTTGAATTGAATAGAATGCATGTGCATGTGACAATGTTTGTGAGTGAGAGTGTTTGTACCATCATCAGACAGCTCAGGTGTATTGTTTGCCACATGTATAACTGGTGTGTGCAAGTACGCTGTACATGAGTGTGTGTGTGTGTGCGTGTGTGTGTGTGGGTGTGTGTGGTTGTGTATAAGAAAATATGACATACGATAGTGTACAGGGCCATCTACGCAACAATGCAAGTGTGTGCACAAGTGGGAGCCAGCATGATTTCATGTACTGTGTGAGCTGAAAGTTGTGTGAGACCGAAATCATATCATGTAGCCGAGTGGACGTGCAGATATAAGACGATCAGTGGCGGTGTGGCCGGGGGGGCAGGGGGGGCAATTGCCCCCCCAGCGGCCCTATAAACAGGGGCGCCAAAATATAGTTTGGGCGCCAAATGACGGCTGAAGTTAGTGAAGTATGCATGGTGTCTCATAGTAGAGGTAGTCTGATTAAAGCGATTGGCATCGATATCACCAAATTAAAGCGATGTAATTATCCATTAATTTTAAGAAATTAAATAATTAAACGATCCTACCCAAACTATTTTCGTTTATTTAGATAACCCTAAAACAAACGTGGTTAAGCAGAGGTCGATGATAGTTGTTGTAGTATTCATAACAGTTACAATTTGCAGACCTACTAAATATCAATTGAAGTGCCGGCTTTATGTCTCTGCAGACAAGAGGTAAGCGTAAAAAGTCTGGGGCAGAATATCGCAGATTAAAGTTGGCCAGAATTGATGAACAAGAAAAGCTTAGTTCGTTCATGGAAGATTTTCTAAAGAACTCGGCCCGGGTTCCGCACGATGATATAGGTGAACCGATTGCTTCATACTCAGCTCCAGTAAATGTTACTGATCTTGACCTTGGTAGTCCAACCAGTGAAGCAGGTCCGTCAGTGTTAATTATTCCGAACGTTGATGAAGAGCTGAAGGCGAGCGAATCAGAGATGCCTGTTATTGTTGACAAAGCGGATGATGAACAATTTAATCCTGAACGGTCTAACGGCACGCCTACGTATAGTACTTCGGTCAGCGATTGCAGCACAGCACCGCTAGCAGATCCTGTTTGTGTAAACCATCAAGTGTCACTAATGACACGAAATTCAGAAGGCGTGATTGATCACACATCTAAACAGTCTGAGAGGGATGATTGCAGCACAGCATACTGTAATGCTGGCAGATCCTTGTTCTCATTATGACCAGCAAGTAGATGCAATGATAGACAAAACAACAGGTGTGATAGACCCAGCTAGGCTGATAAACGTAACACTAAGTTCACAACTGAAGGAATTTATCCTTAAGCTTGGACCATGTCACCCGCTAGAAAGTATCCTTGTGTCACATAAATCAGGTCATAGATACTGCTCCAAGACACTGTTTCAACATCCGGATGGTACTAAGAAGCAATGGATATCTTATTCAATGGAAAAAAGTGCCGTTTTTTGCATTCCATGTTTACTCTTTACTGATCCCGTTTTGAGAGGGGAGCACGTCCAATTTAATCAAGGCAATGCTTTTACAAATGGCGGCTTTCATTCCTGGAAGAAGCAACATAGTTCTGTACTAAAGCATGAAGCTTCTAGTGCCCACAGAAATGCTGTGATAGCTCAAGCCGTATTTTCAAAGGAGCAATCAATTCAGCACTGTTTGAATGAACAATCAAAAGCTGGTTGGAATGGAAAAAAAAACGAGGTTGCTAAAAATAGAACAATACTAGCGCGCATTGTGGATGCCATTATATTTCTGGGACAGCAGGGTTTACCCTTGAGAGGCCACAGAGAATCGTTGGTAGACGATTCTGTAAATACTGGAAATTTTATCGAAATGCTAAAATTAATTTCACATTACGACGTCCCATTGCTACAACATTTGAAGAAGATAAAAGATATTCAAAGTAGGATTGAGTCATGTGGCAAGCCGGGACATAAAGGACGAGGTTCTCATTTATCGTTTCTTAGCAATACAACGCAAAACAACTTGATACAAACCATTAGCCAGCTAGTAACGGATGTCATCGTGAAGGCTATTGAAGATTCAGCTGCATGGGCTCTCATAGCTGATACAACTCCTGACGTAGCTCATCACGAACAGATAAGCATTTGCGTTCGAATAGTCTCCACAAATGGAAATATTTCTGAACACCTTCTGGCTTGCCGAAGGGCAATGAGTACAACAGCCGAAGATTTGTTTGGAGTGATATTTTCAACGCTGCAATCTAAGAATGTGTCGTTTGAGAAGCTTATAGCTTAATCGTATGATGGGGCATCAAACATGAGCGGATGCTATGGTGGCTTGCAAGCTCTTATTAAGGACCAAATAAACCGTAACATCCTCTATATCCACTGCTATGCTCATACTCTAAACATTGTGTTGGCAGATTCAGCAGCAATTGCAGTTGACGTAGTGACTCTGTTTGGTAATCTTGAAACGCTGTACGTCTTATTCAGTAGGTCTCATAAAGTCCATAACGTATTAGAATCGATACAGTTGTCTCATGGCCTTCCGATTCGCTCTCTTAAACGATTAAACACTGTTAGGTGGAATGCAAGGGAGATGTGTTTGCGGACATTATTGGATCGGTATGAGAGCATCCTTGAGGCTTTAGACATCGTTCATACAGATACGTCATTTGACACAAAGCACAGATCCGAGGCAGCTGGGCTTTTAATCTCAATTCAGACCAAACAATTTCTGGCAACTGCTCTGTTGTTCAGTGAGATATTCGCCATAACTGGTCCACTGAGTCGCTACCTGCAAAGTATTGACAATGACCTTTCGAAAGCGATGAACATGATTGACGTCTCAATTGCGTCTCTTGAAAAAATGCGGAATGGATCATTTGACGTCATAAAAACTATGGATGACACTTTTAAACACATCCAATCTATCCAATGGCACACAACTAGAGCGCGTCGTCCTAAAGGAGTACCTGGAACTTCAGGGTCTCCAGAAACCCCTGAGTCAAAATGGAAACACGAAACGCTTTATGTTGTACTAGATTCTGTCTTAAGCTCCATGAGAAACAGGTTCGAAAAGAACAGGTCACTGTATGAAATGCTGTCTGTATTTTCACCTAACTGTTTTCCACGTCTCAGCGAAATGTACAACACTGTCTATGACTTAACACGTGCTATGACTAGTTTTTGTGAAAAATACAACCTTGATTCCAAGAGGTGTGCAGAAGAACTTTTCTGTTTTGCAAGGGCCTACAGTAAATTTCATAGTTCAGAATTTGTATGCACATAAGCAGATGATCGGAGTTCTGATGAAGATGATATGGAACAAGACCATGATCAAAGAGATGCGGATGTAGACTACAATGACTTCATTGAGGTAAGTGATGAGCAGCGGGATGAACATTTAGAAACTAAGAAGAACGACATTCGTGGATAATCTTTTACTGGGGCATTGCATATTCTGTGCAATGAAATGTACCATCTTAAAGATGCGTTTCCAGAGTTGTGTAAAGTGTATGCCATTATTTCTGCCATACCGATCAGTTCCTGTACCGCCGAGCGTCTGCGCTAAAGCGTGTGAAAACACGATTGAGGTCCACGATGGTGCAGGAGAGGCTCGAAGGATTATTGCTCTTGTCAGTAGAACGCAAAATACTTCTAACACTGACGAAAGAATCAGTAATCGATTCATTTGCACGTTCATCCTCTCATCTCTCAAGTGCGTTATTGTAGTTCAATTGTATGTATATGTACACCATTCTTTATCATTTGCACGTAAAAATGACCGTGACAATTTCCGATAAATTACATGCGACGTGTGCACATATATACGTGCTGCTAACATGCAGAAATTAAACTTTGTAGGGGGGGGGGGGGGGGGCGCCTTTATATATATCTGCCCCCCCAGCCACAACGCCACTGAAGACGATGATTTTAGCAAGATGATGGCAAATAGGAAAGCTTTATTACACGACTAGAAGATGATGTGAGTGCGTAGCAAATAGCCTTACGCGTGCCGTTTTGAATACTGCCGCGACGTGGGAGGCGCAAGGTTACACTGCAACCATTCACTTGGATCCGTTAATTTGGAACGATCGTCTGGAACTGAGCAGTGTTCTTCTTTTAACTTTCCCGCATACACTCACTGCTTGAGTGAGACAAAAACAGTTGCGAACGGCTAGCTTAGTTTAAGGGAGAAATGGGCGGAACAAAAAATTTGGGAGAATGGAACAGGGGTTGCATGCAAAAATGGTGCAATCGAGCGGGAAATGTGCATTAACTTTGCACAGCTGTATCTCCGTGACGGATAGAGTAAAAATTAACGAACTGAATGCATCAATAGCAACAGGACCCCTGTACGTACGTACTGAATTTGAAGCGATTTAAATGCTCCTACCTGAAGATGTGGCGGTTTTGAACCCCATGTGGTATCGGACTTCGTAGCATCAACAGGGAACTGGTGCAAGGCCCTAAAATACGTTTCCCCGTAGTGAAATGGTGTAGTATGAAGTGTTGAAAATAGGAAGTGATAGTGATAACCGTTGGGAAGTTATAGCGATTCACCCGCGATGCATTTTTATAACATTTTACAATATATCCGTGGGGCAATTTTGAAACTGTCCCATATATTTATTAATATCATAATAGACAGTGGAAGACGTTAGCTTCATTGCCTATTTCTGGCAACGTTTCCTATATAGACAAGGCATTACCGAATTCATTTATAACTCATCTATATCGTTTGAATAATCATGTTGTTTTGTTATATCTATTTAATACTCATAGTACATGTAGCAAGACTATTAACTGAGACCATCTTGACTTCAGTCTTAACTTGTTATTTATAAGAAGAATGTCTGTTCTCCAGACTGAGCAGTTGGTGCACATTTGTGAGTTGCAAAGCACTTGTGACTAAATGTGTTAAAATGTAGAAAGCGACAATTGGCTGCTGGTACAAGTATCAGAAGTGAAGGATGAAACTTGAGTTATCATTTGGTGGTGCCAGAATAGTTAAACTTGGTACAAGTAAAGATCTATTCACAGTGGTGTGTGCCACACGGTAGGTGTCCAGGGCCCATGAAAATCTAAATCCGGTGCCAAATTCAAGCCATATGTAAAATTTGCTTCAGTTTTTCTCACGTGTTTATCTCCTTTATCAAAATATATTGTATTGTACCTGTTTAAACTGTGCTACACATACTTCACAGTACATGGAACCTATATATTAAATACTTTATAAAATTGCAGATGTTATTTTTAATATATCACCATACATACATTCCAACAACCGTTATATTGGTAAATGTAATTACTGCACAGAGATGTGATGTAATGCTCTTTCATATGGACATACATACTATACCTCATTGCAGTATGATGTCATTCTTACCAAGGGATGATGCTCTCTTGTTATCAATGGTATTGTCTGACAGGTCCAGGGTTTTCAAGTTGGTATTGACTTGGACACCTTTGATCACTTCTTCTATTCCTTCTAGTTGTAATCCACAATTCCAAAGGCTCAGTTCCTTAAGAGTATTATTCTCCTTCAACATCATACCTGTGTGAGACTTCTCATGATGATTGACACAAGTGTGTGCATTTGTACACTGTATACATGCATCCACTATGCAAGCTACATAATTATATCAATTTATGTGCCCTTACTTGTAAGGGGAACAGAGGATAATGCAAGTCCCTTTCTATTTCAGTTACATAAGTTCTCTTTTGTATCGTTGTGATTGAACATCGTAAGATGGAACGTTCTATACAAAAATGGGTCCTGTGGATTTAATTTTATAACATAAAATTTAAAACGATATGGGTCAGTTTCCGAGAAAATGAAAAGTGGCTATATATATAAAAAGTATAAAAATGCTTCAAGTTTGAATTGCTAAAACTCCATAACGGTTTAGGCAATCAACTTCCTATTTCGAAAACTCGTGCCACACCACTTCTCTTTACGGAAATATATTTTGCTGTCTTACCCTTGCTCCTTGCCGACGTTACAAGGCACAGTACCCCGAGGGGTTCAAAATCCAGGTAGCTCCCTGCAGGAATGTCCAAATCACTTCAAAACCAATATGCACGTAAGGAGTCCTGTCACTATTGATTTCTGCAGATCGTTGATTTTTACCTCTTCCGTTATGGAGACACAGCAATGCAAAGTAAGTCCACATTTCCCGCTCGAATCGCGCCTTTCTCAGTCCTTGAACCGCTTCCATTCTCCCGAGTGGGATTGAGAAAGGCGCGATTTGAGCGGGAAACGTGGACTTACTTTGCATTGCTGTGTCTCCATAACGGAACAGGTAAAAATCAACGATCTGCAGAAATAAACAGTGACAGGACTCCTTTACGTGCATATCGATTTTGGATTTTGAACCTCTCGGGGTACTGTGCCTTGTAACGTCGGCAAGGAGCAAAGGTAAGACACCAAAATCGATTTTCGTAGAGAGAAGTGGTGTGGCAAGAAGTGTTCTAAATAGGGCTTAAACCATTACGGAGATTTAGCGATTCAAACGTGAAGCATTTTTATAACTTTTTATATATATAGCCACTTTTCATTTTCTCGGAAACTGACCCATATATCTTCCGAAATATTAACGCTATCGGGTTCCTATTTTTAACGCAACATACCACACCATTACTATATGTGAAAGTCCATTTTGGTGTCTTCCACGTCCGGGGTACCGATGTTACAAGGTTCGATACTCCGTAGGGGCCACATCTTCAGGTAGGAGTGTCCAAATCGGTTCAAAATAGATACCTATGTAGAAAGGTCCTACCGCTATTGATCTGTTCTGTTCGTTATTTTTTGCTTTATCCGTTATGGAGATACAAGTGTGCAAAGAAATTGCATATTTCCCGGGCGTTACGCGCCATTAACGTAATACGAGGATCCCGGTAATACGTTAATGGCGCGTAACGCCCGGGAAATATGCAACTACTTTGCACACTTGTATCTCCCTAACGGATAAAGCAAAAATTAACGAACAGAACAAATCACTAGCGGTAGGACCCTTCTACATGGGTACCTATTTTGGACACTCCTACCTGAATATGTGGCCGTTTTGAACCCTACGGGGTATCGGACCTTGTAACGTCGGTACTCCGCATGTGTAAAACACCAAAATGGGTTTTCACATATACTGTAGTAATGGTGTGGTATGTTGTGTTAAAAATAGGAACCCGATAGCGTTAATATTTCGGACGATATATCGATATGGGACAGTTTCCGCGAAAATTGCCCCACGGTCAAAATGTTATCAAAATTCATAGCGTTTGAATCGCTATAACTTCCCAACGGATAACGCTATCGACTTCCTATTTTCAACACTTCATAGTGAAATGTGTAGTATGAAGTGTTGAAAATAAGAAGTCGATAGCGTTATCCATTGGAAAGTTATAGCGATTGAAACGCGATGCATTATTATAACATTTTAACCGTGGGGCAATTTTCGCGGAAACTGTCCCATATAAATTTTATGTTATTTTTTCATTAAAAAAGAATTAAAATTAATACAATTCATAATACATAATTACACTCTTCGGAGAATGGCTCTGGCATTTGCTCTAATAAGCAAATGCTTAAGTTGGAGAACAGGTCGAAAGAAGCCTGTGACTTTGGAAGGGACTTGTGGATTGCAAGCCGAGCAGCAACTTGTGCTAAAAACAATGTAGCCTCTTTACCCCAAGCCCCATAGGAATCAACTGCTAGAGGGGTTGAGACCCACCCTAGAGCTGAACACTTTTCATCGTTGGCCTGGTGTTTCCTGCTCTCCGTTGCCTCAAGGACTGCACCAAACGTTGCTCCCGCTTCAGCTAAAGTTGAAGGGTTTAGCGGTGAGACAACGGAGATGTCCAGGGCAACGGGCCTCCCAAGGTTCCAATTCTGTAACAGAATATCGGCAGGTCTTGACTGCGAATGGTCGGGAAAGAGCCCAGCGCCAACTTCAACTTGGACAGAAGCATGCGCACGGTGAAGGAAGTGCACTAAAGTGTCCCTGAGTGCATTATGGCGTAATACAGCATCACCCCCACATTTGCATGTTAAAGCGTGGTGTCCGAGAGGGTCCAGACTGTGGGCAGGGCAGAAGGCACACTGAGAGCCCTGGGAGGTATCTAGGCCCAGCCACCACTTGACAGCTACCCTGAATTCAATGGGGTCAAGATGTAGACCTTGGGATGTGGAAGGAATAACTGATAGCCAGGATGTGGCATGAGGAGCTGAAACTGATAGCAGCCTAGCCTTGTTAGCAGGAGAGGATCGATCAAAAAGGTCTTGAAAACAAAGGTCATTCACTTTAGAAGACAGAAGCTTCTGACTGACGGGTGAGGAGATAATGGAATTGACAGAAAGTTTCTCGATTGGAGAAACATGAGAATTGAAGTGGTCAATGGCATTTGTGAGATGTATGTCTTCAGAATCAACAACACCGGAGGAACAGACAGAAGCGATATACGCTGAGCTTGAGTGAAGGGACAGTGAGCGCAAACCTAGACCACCACTGTTGAGGCCAAGCTGGGCCTGGCACCATGCCTCATCAGAAGTTGCGAAACCTATACAGTCCATGAAACAGTGGTGGATGTCATCATCAAAAAGCTTGAAAGCTTCCAATTGGAGTTGAACGAGCCAAGTAACTTAACCTGCAAAAGCTACCACACAAACGAAGTAAAGTTAACGCCACTTGTGGGTCTGTGGCAGCAACATCTTTCAACTGGAGCAACAGCTTGCGTGCTTGGAGACGTTTTGAGGCAATAAAGTTTGCACAGTATATGTAATCACCTATTGGGCACCCTAAGATTCAAAATGAGGCAAATTGGATACTTTAAGCTCTGATGGGAAAGTGGGGGTATCGCCTGGGCAATAGAGCTCACATTTAGAGATATTGACGTAAAAACCAAGAGGGGGTCCTAACTCCTGTATAAGGGACAAGGATCGACGAATTGAAGATTTCTTGCCCGCTAGGATGCCATCGTCAAGATACCAAGCTTGATACAAAAGTTGGCTGCACTCAGTATCCTCTTTAATTGCTCCAGCAACCTTGTGCAAAACCAATGCAAACAGAAAAGGACCCAGTGGGTCTCCCTGCTGCACACCTGATTGTGATGTTAGCTGACCCATAGTGTGCCACAAAAAAGTAAGGGTGAGAGCCATAACACCAGGCAACCCATGGAAGCAAATCTGGGAAATGATTTGCACATTCCTGTAGAACAGCATCTCTGGAGACTAAATTAAAAGCGTTCTTGAAATCCACCTTCATAACTGAAAAATCCCTGTCATTCCAAAACTTTTCCACACAGGCTCTAATTCCATGAATTACCATTTCTGAACCCATTGGGCAAGCCAAACCAAACTGTATGGGCTCAAAAAAATCAATAACCCTTAGTTTAAGGACAGTGCATAAGCATTTTCCTGTCAACCTCCTCAGAACCTCGCCCACAGCAATCGGTCTTATGTCCGGGGCACAACCAGGCTTTAACTTGCTGAGCGCTGTCAAGGACCCACCTGCCATGAAAAGAGAAACCTCCTGAGGAACTTTCCCAGACACCAAGAGATTAACAATCCTTCTTAGCAGGGAACCAATAATCGTGGGAAGTGGAATGGAAGCCGCATCCAACAAGTGTTGCACTCTTAGGCCAGAAGGACCTGCTGCAGTACCCTTCGGGAAGGATTTAAGGATGTTGTAAACATCAAAATCGTCATTCAAGGATATGGATTGTGCAGAGGTTGTTTCGGGGATTATAGGGAGTGGCCCCTCTGGTTGTTTTTCCCTTATCAGCTTCCACATGTCCTCATTATTGGGTGCCAGGCCAGAGGATACTAAAATTCTACAAGCTTTAGCAAACATGCCCTCATGAGACAAAGAAACTGCAAAATCAATGAGATTACGTGGGACAGAGTCATCTGAGTTAGTGCGCGCCAAAGGACCTGTGACCCTGCGACTCTTTGCCATATTCCATAATGTCGCATGGTCCCCTTTGCACCATAAATTGCATAGCGAGTCTATTCGGGTTGGGTTATTACGCCTACCACCCCGTTTTTTTTAAGGCAAGAGGCACTTTGGTAGCATAAACAACTTAAGCCAAGAGTCCAAAGAGTTATCGTGAAGCACTGCCTTCAAAGAAAAGGACAACGCTAGGGCAAAAGCAGGACGAGACTTCTTGGGAATGTGCCGCAAGGTTCGGCAAGATAGGAGGCAAACTTCTTCAAAAGATGGTAAGACTGTGTTTGTACTGTGCGAGGACTCGGAAATCGGTGTTTGAGGAGCTGCCAAGCCAGCTAAACATCTTCGCAAATGTGATGCAAAACGACATTTAGCCACGAGTGCTCGACACTCACAAATGTACAAGCCTTGTTCCTGTAGCCATTCTTTAGGTACCTCGCCTAGAAAAAGACCCCATGCGTGAAGACCCATATGTGAACGCCACATAGTTGGAGCAATTAGCTCGTGGCAGCCAGCTGCAATGCATTGCTTCCTATGAAGAGGTCGGACAATTGGTGCCTGTGGTGATGTCATAGTTCGATCGCTTCCCGACTCCACTTGCAAGGGCTAGGGCGATAATTGGACAGATGAAAGAGGCATCAAAGGTTCTATGAGAGGTATCGTCTTCATTATGAAACTCCATTGATGCCATGGCCCAATAGAACAAGACATCTTCGTTCTTAGTCAGCAAATCCTGCAAATTTTTCACATCCAATGTAGGATGTTGGGGACTAAGTTGATGTACTTGTCTTCTCATCTCTTCCTCCATTGCATAAAACACTGGGTACACTATATCTTTCACGTGCCAAAGTCCACCACGATCTATCATATCTATCCAAGCAGACGAATCATGTGGATGCTCACTTGAATTCTCATCACATAACATCTCCAAACCCGACAATAATTTCAACTTTAAGGGTAACGGACATTTTGAGTGCTCAATGTTCTCAGTTACCTTTCTAGCAACGTATCCAGCAGCATATCGTAATGCGTTCTCCTCACATTGTGTGATAGTCATTCTCAGAATGATCAATAATTCTTGTTCTTACTTGAATCATCTTCCTAAACAGTATCACTGTAATGTCCTGTGACAAATGTGGATGCACTGTTTCTTTAGTAACTTTTAAAAAGAAGGATTTCCATTCCTCCCTAAACTGTCGCAGTTCGTGAAAAAATTTTCTCTGCCTTTACTCATTCTCTTTGTGTTTAAAAGCAATCTTGTAGCTTTAGAAAGATTTGAATGAAGATGTTTACTAAATAAATCCAATTCGCTGTTGTTCTCTGGCTTTTTCATCCAAATATTCAATACTTTTAGCTGCCGTTAAACAATTGGAAGCCACTAGAGATGGCAATTGGTAGCTGTCCTCCACTAAAATCGTGTCAACAGCTTCAATGAAATTCTGTACCGCTAAGGAAAACACACCACTTATTTCAAATAATGAGTTGCATGCGAACTAAGTTTACTCACCTTCCGATCGTCTAGGATATCTTCACAAGCAATCGTTCCGAATTCTAAATAGTGCCCGAATGTGCGGAGTGTAGGTGTTAACTAGTGTTGATTGGGCTTGTTTCCAATCCCTGTAACTATAATATCTATGGTGCAGTCCAGCTAAGTTCAAACTGTGATTGCCACAATTTAGAAACAATGCACTGGCACATATCCGCTGTTGAAGGCCTGATATATGACCAGCCATTACAGATGCATTATCATAGCACTGTGACCTGCAATCACCCAAGAGGTATTCCGTCGGATTCCAAACGTTCCAGGATGACCTTCTCGAGGCTAGAAGCATCTTTTGAATGCAATTCTATGAAACCCAGAAACACTTCTTTGATACAGACTTTCTTGCATACAAAATTAATGTCAACAAACCGAATTACCTGTGATAACTGTTCCTGAGGGGCATGCAAGATCAGATGTTGAATCTTCTAGTAAATCATAGTACTTGCTTTGTATGATGTCTTTTACCAACCGATTCTTACACTGTTTGCAAGAATACTGATAAATTCATTCTGAATTACTGGGGATAAGTATCTGACAGATTTAAGATTGTCTCTAGCATATTTCAGATGGTCTGAAATAATATAGGATCATACATGTATCAGTTTCAGGAGAGAAAGGAAGTTTCCCGGATTATCGCAGTCATTGCTTAATCGTTCTTCATGACCACGTGCATGGTTTTGGGAAGCAAGATATTAGATACACGCTAGCACAGTTAAAACTTCTCGCCATCGCTGTTTTTCAGATCATCGCGTCAGTGCAAGCATCAATCCTTATACCAAAAATAATCCTTCGCTCCGCTTCTTTCCACATTGTAAACGATTTGCGATGACTAGGACTGTTCTCATGTAAGACTAATTTTTCTGGTCTTATATTTGCTGAACTCAATACCTAATTAAAAAGCATAAATGCAATTCACCGATGATGATGTAAACAATAAACAACAAAAGCAATATGCAGCTTTATTTAGTGGTGAATATAACAACCAAGAGCGGTTCACAATACTTCCATTGGCAAGGTGATGCTGAAACCAAGTGCATGTCATCGAACGTTCACCAGTTGACGTGGAAAAAGGACCACAGGCGCTCTGAAACTGAATTGACCCTGTTTTTATCATTTCATCACGTAGAGACTGTGGTATGACTGAAAGATGCGAAACTGGATCGAATGTCTTGGCTTAGAGGTCTGTTGCCAGATCTGGCACTCCACAGAGGTGACATTGCTTAAGAACGGACTTATAGTTGCATCGTCCAATCTGCTAGTGGAGTTATCTTCATCAAATGTTACACTTGAGTCATGATTTGTCGTCGTTCATTTCTATTTCATTTGTGTCAGTGGATGTTTCAGACCTGAGTTTATCATTCTGAACATGAACACCATCTGATTCAGCAGAAAAAGGCAGCTGCCTGACAAAGCCCTCCATCATTTTTCTGCATTTGGCTGCTTCACTCTCTAGTACCTTCCTTCTTTAGCGACTCTGAGCTCCACTACGTTTCATTATCCGAGCCGGGCCTTCCCTAAGCGCTCGCTGTCGCTACAACTGTGTGACTGTGAGTCTGTGATAACCTATCTGGCGATACGAGGTCGATTCCGAACTGCACTGCGTGACACTGACTGTGGTAGAAGTGTGTATTCAACAGAATATGGAGGTGACGATTGTATACCATATCTTCAATGTCCGGCCAGTCCAGGGAATGTAAAAGTTTGCATGCATATGTTTGTAAAGTCAAGTCTGTCAAGACTGTCAAGACCCTAGGTGCCCGTTCACGACTTCGCGTTGGCGAAATAATTAATTATCTCTCATCTATTTTGGCGCCCCCTTATCCCTGCGCCCGGGGACATATGTTACCTCCTGCCCCTCCTTGCTGTGCCACTGCTTGCAGGATTCCAAGAAAGTGTCACGCAGTGCATTGTGCCTTACAATTAGGTCGCCACCACTTTTGCACGTGAGAGCGTGATGATGCAGGGGATCTAGGGCATGTGAAGGAAAAAAGGCACATTAGGCATTTTGGGAGGTGTCCATTCCAGGCCACCATTTAAGAGCCACCTGGAATTCAGGCGGCTCCAGGTGTAAGTTGAGCTGGGGTGTGAGCATGACTGAGAGCCAAGCTGAGGCGTGGGGGGATGACAACGATAGTAGACGGGCACGCTGTGCCGGTGATGAAGCTAGGTCAAACAACATCCTCAGCTGATGGTCCTCAATCTCGGATGACAAGTTCCTCTGGCGAGGTGGGATGTCCTGGACACTTACAGTCTCAGATTCCCCAATGATATGGTTGAGGTCATTGATGGACTGCTCCAAATGGTGGTTCTCTGACTGATGAAAGCAATGAAGCAGGCACTAGAATGGTGGTAAAGACTGCGAAGACCCAGACCTTCTCTACTAGGACTCAGCTGTACTTGGTGCCAAGCAATGTCTGAGACATCCCTACTAGTGCATTCCGTGAAACAGCGACAGATATCAAAGTCAAAAAAGCTTAGAGCTTCTGCCACCAGGGAGTGAGGAGTTGATCTGGGCAGGTGTACTGATTTGCAGAAGCTGCCACAGAAGCGTAGCAACAGATAGGCAACCTGGAGGTCTTTGGGACCAATCTGCTGCAACCTCGAAAGCAGGTCACGGATCTTGGAGCAAAGATTTGAGATGAATTTCGCACAGAAAATAAGGTCTCCGATTGGAGCCCCCAGAAGCACTTGGGAGGTGGACTGAACCCATGCTATTACCACGGTTAGTACACTTATGCTGGTGGGAATTGGAGTGAGACTTGGCTACAAGCTGGGAGCACTGATTACATATAAACAAACCATTCTCTTCAAGTCTGCCAAAGCAAGACCTATCTTTGCTAAGGTCCTCTCAGCTGCCTTAAAGAAGTGTTAAATACATGTGTAAGGCTTTAAGTTCATATGCACTCACATTATATTTCTGTGGCCGGTGGAGAAGCACGTGATAAAGCTTTCCTAGGCATACCCTTGCTCAACTCATCATTCTTTATACCTTTCCAACTAAGCTGTACCACTTGCTGTGACTTCAGTTTCTTTATGCCCACACAATGGTCAGCTCACACCGAATACACCATGATGCTGGGTTCACATACCCTTAGACATGTGTACCAGTATACATTGTGTAAATGAGCCTTTACCATTCTTGCTAGCTTGAACAAGAGCACAACACTTGCATGCAAGCGCACACACACACACCCCACACACACAGTCACCCACACACACATACACAAATAGTCTTTTAATGTCATTCATGCACTGATGCATACCAGAGATTAATTGGCCGTATCCTGCCATGAGGATGTCAATGATACTTCTTTCAAGCGAAAATGAATAATTAAATATTAGCGTATAGAAGCTAGAGATGCATAAATAATTTAATAATGATCTGACTCTGTCACCAAAAATGCTGTTTTTGGCTAGATCAGATTGTTGCCCAAAAAATGCGCCTGGGAGGGGGGGGAGCAGCTCCACAGTCCCTGCAGCATGTGCAAGACTTTAAGTTCCTACACACTCACATCACCTTTATCTTTATCTAGTTAGAGTAGAAGTAAAGCTTTCCTATTGGCAAAATATTTGGTCAACTTCTCATCATTCTGTGCCACTCAGCTATATTGCTTACACACTGCAGAGACTTTGGTCTCTATTTGCCCACACAATGTTCAGCTCACAGAGTACATAAACATGGCTTCATGCCTGTCAACATGTGTAGATTGGTCAGTAGTACAACACACACATGCACTATGCACTATGCACTGTTACACATGTGGCAAAACACTCTTATATAATGACTGTACACCCACATGCATTCGAGTGTAAGTCTGTCATCTGACTCGTTCTCTGCACATTTATCATGAAGTTTGAACAGCTCTTTCTTAGTACACTCATATAGAACTGTTCAAGTGCACATCTCATCTATAACGGGTATCAGCCTTTTTTCTCTTTTGGAGTCTACCAGAAGTATAATGAATATTGTTACCAGCTTGCATAGGTATGTAATTACTACTGGGTCCTGACCTACCACAATCTTCAATGATAGTAGGTTCAGTAATTTCATCACCATGTAGCAACAGGTATAACATCCGAACAGGTCCTACTTTCCATGGCCATCAGAACCATGTTGCATGTTTGGTCTCTATTTGCCCACACAATGTTCAGCTTACACAGAGTACATAATCATGTCTTCATGCTGGTTCACACATGTGCACATTGGTCAGTACAATTCTTGAGTAGAACACACACACACATGCACACAAAAGGCCACTGATTTTAGTCTCAATTCCTGTTACACTCTCTGTGTTTTTCCATTGTATTGTTGTATGTAGTCCTCTCTATAAGTATTCTCTTCCTTTAGTACCCTAATCTAGAACTCTGTACAAATGCACATCACCTAACAGCTTACAGTTTGTTTTCTCTTTTTGGACCTAGTATAATGTACATTGTTATCACCATCGGTATGTCTGTGTAATCTTACCAAAGGCCCTGACCTACCACAATCTGCGAGGATAGTAGGTTCAGTAATTTAATCGCCATACACTGCAACCCTACTTTTCCATGGCCATCTGTACAATGTTGCATGTCTTATATCGCACTAGTTGAATACTGTACATGTCATCAGATTGCTGTTCCTGGCCCTCTCACATTAAGTACAAAGTAAATATCATCCTACCCTTGTACGCTCATTTAATCCGCTGCTTACAACTATTGCGCTGTGCTGCCTCTTCTGGATGAAAAAGGATGTATACCACGCAGTTTTTTATTTTTATTTTGTAATCATACATTGATCAATGATAACCCCAGTTATTGTACGATAACCAGGATTATCAATGTTTTCAATTTGTCTTTCATGGAGCTAGTGTGATTTGCATTAAGAACCTATTGGCATTGATATCTAGCGTACTAATGATCGTATTCAGGAAGTGTTTTGCCAATTTCATTAACTGGAGTTGCAGTGTGGATAAAAACAGGGAAGCAGTTATACTGAAAATTTATGCTCGGTACAATGAAAGTGCCAAAGGTTGGGGACAGAGTAAAGGCAACTGCAGCAGTGGCGATGGGCAAAAAGCTAGCAACACAACACTATGGGGCTAATGCAGGGTCAAAAAGCTTTCAGGTGGAATTATAGCTTCAGCGGGTAGTGGACGTGGGTATAAATGGAGGTACGCTGGGACGATGCCAAATTCGGCGAATCCATTTACAGTTCTATGGTACTGGAGAATACTGGGTCTGTGATCGAAGATGATGTAGTCATGGCTGAACATGATTCAGACGAAGAGCTGCTGGCAGAAGAGCTAGCGGAGGCGGAACCAGATATGGGGAACCATCATCAATCGACCTGTTAGTTGTGGAAGGCATCAAATGGACCATAGTCGACAATCTGGCCGATACTTGTTACATCACCAAGCAACGTGCGCACATACTATGGAACAGAACACAACAACTGGATTCTGAGAGTAGTAGAAGGGAATTGGATTACTTTTTGTGGTCATTTCCAGACAAGGCAGTAGCAGAAATTTTAGACTGTAATAGTAGCTCTATACTACATGCAAAATCAAAATCATCAGCAATCCCTGTGAGTAAAGGAGAGCTGTTCAGGCTGCTAGGTTTTCTGCTTTCACTGATCAGAACACATTCAAATAGTCGTGATTTGTTCTCTGTTTGTGATGGTCTCTTTCGAGCACCAAAATTTGGAGAGTGGTTTGGAATACATCAGCACCGAGTGGACTACCTGCTGCAGCACATCTCATTTGGAAAGGTTGTAGATGAGGATCCTGCACATGGAATACTATGTTTCATTGTAAGTGTCGGGAAGAAGGTTACTATCCATCATGGTCCATTTGTGTGGATGAGTCCATGTCTGCATGGCGTGGAAAAGATGGAAATTTTTGTAGCGATGGCATGGTACATGTTACAAAGATAGCTAGAAGCCCAAAGGAGTGGGTCCTGAGCTAAAGGATGCCACTGACTCTGAGACCAACATTATCATTCGCTTAGAGTTTCGAGAAGGGGCAGAGCATATGGCAGCAAAGAAGTTCACAGATATCTGTCAGAGTAAGAGGACTGCACAGACTCTTCAATTGACCGAAGCATAGCACCATTCTGGTCGCACAATCAATGGGGATTCTGCATTTGCATCAGTTCAAACTGCTGTCAAGCTCAAAAGGCATGGTATGTTTTTCAAAGGCATGGTAAAAAGCCCACACTCTAGATTTCCAAAAACATACCTTGATACAGTCGAGTACCTTGAACGTGGAGACTGAATCACATTGGCTGCTATATGCATTGTATACCACACAACACCAACAAAATGGTGATTGCTGTATGCAGCATCACATCTGCACGCAAGTCAAGGTGCATCAATTACAGGAGCAAGTATTTAATCCTGAAATGCTTGTGCCAAGGGAATTGACAAGTACATGTACTCATACCAATAAACGGTTCTTTTCAGTATTGTTTTTGCTGTATCATTGATCACCCTGATGCAAATACTCATAAGAATGACATTATATACAAGTATAGTAACATGAACATTGCGCATAATGAGGCTAAGATTGCATTGCTTTTTTCTAGCTGTAACTACAACAAGGTCGTTATGAATGTGCATGCGTCAATCATAATTCTCATAAGGTCATTACAATTAATGACTATTTATATTTCATATGATCATGGATACACCTTTTAGTGCAATTGTAATATTAAATCTAGTTCTGAAGGCTCAAAAAGTAGTGCTGAAATTTGATAACTAGAGTTATCAAATCTTGATCAATCTATGATTAACATTCATCGCAATGCATACTGATACTATTATGAAAAGTTATGTAAATAACTGAACATTTCTCAAGGCACAGCAACAGTAATTAGTATGTACACTGTATGCCTTTCCCTTTGGGTCATTGGATGCACCTTTTAAATTCCACAGGCCAAATCTAACAAGATGTTACAACCATCTGCACGTCATCTCTCAACAGCAATGGGGTAGAAAAGATGTGTCATTTTTAACATCTTTTGTACTTAGCCTACTGCTAAAAGCTACAGCAAGCCCTGCTTCAGATGTTGCCTGTACAACACACAATTACAAATGTACCAGAGCAGGTGACACACTTTAGGCACTTTATTGGCAGTGAAGGACACATTTAAATTACATCGCATGATATCAAAGTAGTGCTCTCTTTCCCTCTTCCTCCAGGATCCCCATCCTCCCTAGAACTGCACCATCACACATGCACATATACATGTACATGTATGTCACAAGTCAGACAAAATAATTTATGGAAGACATTGATGTGTCAACAACAGCTGAGTATGTGCACTTGGTCACCTATTAGCCCCACCCCTCTCATATGTGCCCCTCCCCTTGTGCCTTCATCACATGTAAACAATAGATGACATCATTCTATGCATTGTACATACAAACTAAATACTACAGTCAATAAATGTAATTCTGCCCACCAGTTCCTTTGATACTGAAAGTCCATCATGCTTACAAGACATCATTCTATGCATTGTACATACAAACTAAATACTACAGTCAATAAATGTAATTCTACCCACCAGTTCCTTTGATACTGAAGGTCCATCATACTTATTAGGCAGTGTCAGCTTCACTCTGGTATTAGACATCATAGCATCCATCAGTTGCTGCACAACATCATCTGACATCTTTTCACATTTCCACAAATGCAGCTCCTCCAATGTTGGGTGGTCTTTGAGCACATCAGCTAGACCTTTGGCTCCTTGGTCTCGAAGCGGATTTTCAACAAGGCCCAGTATTTTCAGTCTGCACCACTTTAGTCCACCACAGAGCTCACATATGGCTTCATCTCTTAGACTACACCCCCACAGCCACAGCTCAGACAGTGTTGTGTTGTGCTTGAGTGCATGTGCTGCACAGATAAGTATTACCAATAATACTAACACTCCCTGTGTGCATGCTTATATACATGATGGAACAACATAACAGAGTGAGAAAAAGTAAAATCACAAGTCACACATCGGTGTTAATGGATGGTGTGGATGTTAGACATGTGTATGTGATATATGGATGGGGAGACAATATATGTGCACATAATTATATTGATTTGATATTGTAATGCATGAATGTACATTATGTGTGTAGTACGTGTGTATTGATTAATATTGGGTGTATGATGTAATCGGAGAGCACGAGCTTCGAGCTGCCAATATTACATGTGTGCTCATGATTTGATGTCTATTCATGAGCACACATGTACACATATACCCTTACACACAAACAGAAGGTTTAAAGGTTACCAATTCTGCATGTATCCTCCAATAAATTGAAATAAATACGTGAATACACAGGCAGGGTTGTGTAAAAAACTCATATAATGCCAGAATATTAGTAACTTCATTGTAAGCATTCCAAATCAGGTGTTACATGTTTTTGTTGTTTACCTCACAGGGAAGGAGAGGTGTGAGTTTCCAAGGGATTGACAACATTTGTTTTTTCTATTTATTGAAAACAAATTTCAAACTCATCTGATCACCACTTTTTGTGTCGGTACATCTAGAGGTAAAATGGTAAATTTGCATAGTTTAGGTCCCATCTGTGCCCATGAGTGCAATGACCATCCATTCTAGGGAGGGGTGAGGCAGCACTGCTATATACATGTAGCTTCCCTAATCCAATTGAGCACTGTATCGTCCGCACAGTTTTTGCTATCGATGTCCTATTATCAACGTTTTATACACATATAGTTTGGTGACTTGCATGAGTATGGTGCCAACGTTATGAGATCCAATGACCCTGAGGAGACAATATATAAAGTCTGGTCCAAATGTGCATAACGTTGGCACCATACTCGTGCAAGTCACCAAACTATATGTGTATAAAATGTTGATAATAGGACATCAATAGCAAAAACTGTGCGGACGATACAGCAATTGAATTAGGGAAGCTACATGTATATAGCAGTGCTGCCTCACCCCTCCCTAGAATGCAGTAGGCTAAGTACATCTCTGTCCATTGAGTAAAACGACCATCCATCTTATTATGTAAATGGTTAAAGACTACCAATGGAGCATTACAAATTAACAAGTAATTCTCTATGAGAAAATTAGCAGTACACAAATGATATATTGACCCATTGCCATACTTTTCGAACAAAGTTCTCTCTTCCCCACTCTGATAAATAGTGGCACAACTGTACTAGGATCAATTGCAGTATGCAAAAGGTGCGATTGTAGTACAAAAAATGTGTAGATGTTAATGAAGAGCATAAGGTTTACATAAAAGTCCAAACCATATACTATCAATGCCGCACATTAGCTGCTGTTGATGTTTGATCTCATGAAATCATTTGCCTACACTGTAAACTCACGCCTGTGAATTGAATCACGGCTCTGTATTATTTAGCTCCATAATATAGCAAGGATGGTATGCAGTTCAATGGAATCCTGGAAGTTTGCAGTTGTCATAAGATATAACAATGGTTCTAAAGATCATGACTGACCAGAGGCCCATTCCAAAAGGCAAGCTGTAAAGCATTACAGGTAGCATCAAACGTATGTGGATGTAAGTGCAACAATTTGCATCAGTGCTCCTCAAGAGAGACTACTGCATACTTATACAGATGGACACGACACGCACATAAACTCATACATGCTGAACATACAAGTAAACACAAAGCACAAACCAAATACATGTGTGCAAAACAAGGACAACAAAGCAGCTGTGTGCATGTGCACCCTATGTCTCTGTCCAATGTACAATCAGCAACTCCTTATGGTGGAGGTTAATAATGTGGGATTTACATACAGCTTAAACTCAAACCATACATAAACAGCATACATAAAAGGAACTAATTGTGGTGCCAGCAAGAGGTTAGCAGGGCATGAGGATTTTGTCGCATCAGCACAATACTCAAATGTTATTTATTGTTTCAGAGGCTGAGGTGTGGTGTATAGCAAGTCGTTGTGCAATTCTGTTGAAAACCTCAAGTACCTCATTCCGCAACATGCAAAACTAAAACTATTGGAACACAGAACCATTTCCTGTCAGCACAACTTTGGTGTGTTTTGTAGCTCTCCAAAGCTTGCCACTGATCCTGAAGTCAACCTTGCTAGAGACACAGTGGAATCAAAAGCAGCAGAATGAGAGAAAGAGCAGTTTGTTGCAAGGATGTCAGCTGGGTTAGAGGAGGCATTATTGAATCCAATAACCATACCCATATTCTAGCTCACAAGCAAGGCTGCAGATTTCTGCAAGACAGTCACAGAGATAATGTGATGAGTCACTAAGACATCTCCTGAATGACACATTAAAGCATGATGGCCTGCCTCAACCAATGTGGAAGAGCAAAGACTGTTAGTGTCAAAGAGTGGAAGACCTAGTCTCCATGTGAACAAGGTTTGTGCCTCATCAGGTTCAAAGGAAAGACCCAGGCCAGGTGATGGTACTGCTCTTAACTAGGAGATGGCTAGAAAGCAACCGAGCTCTTGTAACAGTGTCAGATTCTCTCAGAAGGGATGAGTTCTATTTTCTCTGATAAGGAGTACTGGTAGAGTCTAGGTGTTCAAATACATCTTGAATAAAATGTGGCCACCAAGATCGACTAGTTTATTAAATAGTGCTATAGCATTCTTCAGATGAATAAGCTCTAAGTTTGGAGAAAGGATCTCTGAAAGTGCATGGCACACCAAGTCAAGGTAGGCTGGTATAAGAGAGACCAAAAGCCTAAACCACCATGATGTAAGACTAGCTGAGTTTGTTTGCTGGGTGAGGCAGGTAAGGATAATTCAAAACAGTGTAGCAGTGTCAAAGGCATTGAATGCATTGATGACCAACAAAAATGGGGGTGTACAACGTGCTAAGTGAGCAAAGGTTGCTACATTGACAGAGAGTGACTGATACGGTGACCATTCAGTTTGGGTATCAGTTCCAATAGCTTGCAAGCTAATAAATGCTGCTGTTCAATAAAGGTGGCAGCAGTGCCAATGGGCACACCAAAAATTTCATAACCAAAGCTTGAGCTATGACGTATGGCAGGACTAAGCAGGTGAATATCACATGGAGCTCTAGGTTGATAAGTAAATCTGTGCTGGCACCTTCTATCTCTCATGATTAAGTGCAAGACTAATTTACATTTGCTCTCTGCAATTGAGGCACAGCAAGCTGGAGCAGTTGCTGAACAGGCAGAAGTCAATAAGCAGAGAAAGTAACCCTCCTCAAACAGAATGCCAGAGCAATTTTGGCTACAAGTGTTTTCAGGGTGCATAAAATGTTTCATGGCAGGAAATTCTCACAACTGTAATTGATTGTGCCAAATTATTGACTTTTACCCTCTCATTCCCCCTAACTGTAAATCATAAATCAGCCTTTGCTGACACCACTACTGCAGTAATGAAGACACTTGATGTACCAAAAATAACAAGTATACTTGTGTTTGGAACGTTTAGATTTTTAAAAATAATTTATAAATATCCCTTTGGTCATAGAAGTATTTAGAACGATAGGACAATGAAGTTACCAATGCGTTTGGATCTATTCATGAAAAATAGCAACCCAGACATGCCAATCCTTGAGTGAGGTAAAATCAAACATCTACTGCCACCTCAGCCTCACTGACATGAGAGAGAATGCCAGAGCAATTTTGGCCAGACGTGTTCTCACTAGTCTCTACTTATGACTCACTAGAATCTATTGTGTAGCTGTTGTAATATCGTGTGATAAAGGTCCAAATCAGAGAGGGGTGTGAGTTTCCAGGGACATGAAAACGAAACTGGGTACACCCAGCATTACTCTTCCATGTCAGAAAGTGAAGCAAAAAGCTTGACACACACTCAGCCAAACACATGCATACATACATGTACAGCTATACAGTACATACATTAGTTTACACAGATATACATGTACATGCACATAGATACACACAAACCAATTTCTCAGTAATATGCAAGAGCGCAAAATGGAGTTGATCATTTTTGAACAAAGCAGATGTGTGCATGTGCACCCCATGCCTCTGTTCAATAAACATACATGAATGTGGTTGATTGATTGATTGATTGATATTGATTGATTGATTGATTTACAGGTACAAAAAGTACACTGAGATAAATAATGGCATGTAAATGCACTTATGTATTCCCTGCTAGAAATGATACTCTTTACAAAAACTTGATAAGTCAATATTAGACAGGGGTGACTTGAAGGCATCGAGACTTGTGGCTTAAATAACATTTGATGGTAATGAGTTCCACACTTTTATAACTCGTTGCGAGAAAAAATTATGCCTACAACTGTAGACTGTCAAACAACCAACGGGTTTTAATTTAAGGGAGTGACCCCATAGATTGTGGTAGTTGAAGTCAATGAGAAAAAAATCTTCCATAGGCAAATCTACCAGCTTATACACAATCTTGTAGCACTTCACACAAAGTCATAATACTTAGGGTTAGGGTTAGTTCTAGTCCATTTGTGCATGCTAACTTCATGTCAAATCCACAGCCTTGTAATTCATTGTTCATATAATTATATTCTTCTCAGCCACAGAGCTTAATAGAAAATTAGCAGTTTTGCAGTTGTTTTAGTTTAGATTCCAGTTTCATTATGCACATTGTACAGATACATGTACACACTAAATGTGTTTTCAATAAAATAACATTACAACATTACACTAAAATAGTCAGAGAGCGATATGATGTAATGCTATTTCATACAGACATTAATACAAAACCTCATACAAAGATGTCATTCTTACCAAGGTATGATGCTCTCTTGTTATCAATGATATTCTCTGACAGGTTCAGGGTTTCCAACTTGGTATTGCCTTGGACAACTTTGATCACTTCTTCTAATCCCTCTGGTTGTAGTCCACATTTTCTAAGGTTCAGCTTCTTTAGAGCAGTATTTCCCTTCAACATCATACCTGTGTGAAGAGGGACAAACACTCTGACATGACATGTTTACGAAGAAATGTCCACATGTTGAGAATTAAAGCGATGAATGGACCATGACACACGCGAGTATCTGGGATTGAATCAATGTGTGTTAGGTGAAGGTTAGGTGAAGGTGTATGTCTAAGTTATCTATGGTCCTTGTGTGTAGCTGTGTGACCATTGGTTTGTTGACAGAGTTGATCACCTCATTAATCCTTACACAACACAATGACATCCATAACATATTACATAATGGAAGACACGTAATTGAAGTAACTTTGCTCCTTCGTTTTGTGACTGAATACTGCATCTAGTAAAACCGAAGTTGGGCATTGGAAAAATGAACCACAAGTACTCTTGCTAAACCTTGCCACTATTGTCTAATACCAACCATCTATCCTACACATCATCAATGCCTGAGTAGACTACCCATTTTATCTACATGTACTGTACATACTGAATGTGCACGTAATATTGCACATTTTATGTCCAGACTGTTCTTAGATACCAGTGTGAAGGTTTAACATATTGGCAGGGACATAAATCTAATCATTTACGTCTTTAAAATGCTAGTGTGACTATTCATGTTGGAAGGTGTTGAAACACTCCCCTGCAGGATGCATAACATTGTTCATGGCAGCAAATCAGACAACTGCTATTGATTGTGCCATATTATTCACTTTTACCCTTACACTCCCATAACTGTAAATCATAAATCAGCTGCTGCAGACACCACTACTGCACTAGTGAAGACATTTGATGTAAAAATTTTACACATATACTTGTGCTTGGAACTTCTAGATTTTAAAAAATATTTTATTGCAATCCCTTTGGTCATAGAAGTATTTAGAATGATAGGACAATGGAAGTTACCAATGTGTTTGGATCATTTCATACAAAATAGCAACCCAGACATGCCAACCCTTGAGTGAGGTTATATTAAACATCTAATGCCACCTCAGCCTCACTGACATGAGAGAAAATCCCAGAGCGATTTTGGCCAGAAGTGTTCTCACTAGTCTCCACTTATGACTCACTAGAATAGCTATTGTAATATTGTGTGATAGTTGTAACCTTGGTCCATTTTATAGTTAAATCAGAGAGGTGTGTGAATTTCCAGGGATATGAAAACAAAGCTGGGTACACCCCAGCATTACTTTTCCATGACAGAAAGTGGAGCAAAAAGCTTGACACACACTCACCCAAACACATACATACATACGTGTACAGCTATAAAGTACATACATTAGTTTACATGCACTAGACACAAACTATTTCTTCAGTAATGCAAGTGTGCAAAATGGAGTTGACCATTTGAAGCAGATGTGTGCATGTGCACCCCATGCCTCTGTTCAATAAACATACATGTGGCTGTGATTGTTTTCTACTCAAATCTTCAAGTCAACACATTCCCTTATTCGTACATTATACAAAGCACATATTATACACACATGCATTGTACGTACGTATAGAGTGTTCAGTGTGCAATGATAGCAAACTGTATGTTAGATACTGGATTGGTTTTTTGGCAAAGTTTATGATTAAAGTACTTTACAATCTGTACAATAACCATTATCTCATTTGTGCATGTTAACTTGACGTCAATTCCACAACCTTGTAATTATATTCTTCTCAGCCACAAAAACGGAGCTTAATATAAAATTAGCAGTTTTGCAGTTGTTTTAGTTTAGAGTAGTTTCATTATGCACACAGTACAGATACGGTACATGTACACACTAAACCACACACAAATAACATTACACTAAAATAGTCAGAGAGTGATATGTTGTAATGTCTTTCATATGGACATTAATACAAAACCTACAATGATGTCATTCTTACCAAGGCATAATGCTCTCTTGTTATCAATGATATTCACTGACAGGTTAAGGGTTTCAAACTTGGTATTGACTTCAACACCTTTTAACACTTCTTCAAATCCCTCTGGTTGTAGTCCACAATGCTGAAGGTTCAGTTCCTTAAGAGTATTATTCTCCTTCAACATCATACCTGTGTGAAATGAGACACAAACACTCTGATATGACATGTGTACGAAGTTATGTCACAGTATTGAGAATTAAAGTGACGATTGGACCATGAAACACGTGAGGGTCAGGTATTGAATCTATGTGCACTAGGTGAAGGTGTGTGTCTAACATAGCTGGTCCTTGTGTGTGTAGGTGTGTGCTATTAAAGATTGTTAAATAAACTGTATTATATCAGAGTGATGTATCCCAGAAAGAAGAGGTATGTGCATTTATACAGTGTAGTACTATAATAGTGCATTGATTACTGCATTTACATGGACAGTGAAGGGATTTGTACAACACCTACCAAGCATACCAAGCATAAGGTGATATACATTACGTGAGGATACATAGTGATGTTCTGTTTCACCAATGCTTTGTTGACAAAGTTGATCACCTGATTATTCCTTGCACAACAACACGATGACATCATAACATATTGCATAATGGAAGCCACATAATGCACATAACTTTGCTCCTTCATTTTGTGACTGAATACTGCATATCTACAGGTAGTAAAGCTGAAGTTGTGCAATGGAAAAATGTACCACAAGTATTCTTACTAAACCTATTTTCTAACACCAACCATCTATCCTACACATCATCAATGCCTGAGTAAACTAACAAATTTAATCTACATGTACTGTACATATTAAATGTGCACGTAATATTGTACATTCTATGTTCAGGCTGTAAGTTCTTAGATACCGGTGGAAAAGATATATCTCTCACCATTTGGCAGGGACATCAATATAATCATTTACATCTTGAAAACGTTAGTGTGACAATTCTTATTGAGAGGTGTAGAAACAATCCCCTGCAGGGTGCATAAAATGTTTTGTGGCAGGAAATTAGACAACTGTAATTGATTGTGCCAAATTATTGACTTTTACCCTATCATTTCCCCCTAACTGTAAATCATAAATCCGCCTCTGCAGACACAAGTGAAGAAACTTGATGTACAAAAATAATTTTGCTTGGAACTAAACTGAAATCTCTTTGGTCATGGAAGTATTTAGAATGATAGGACAATGAAGTTACCAATGTGTTTGGATCGATTCATGAAAAATAGCAACTCAGACATGCCAATCCTTGAGTTAGGTAATATCAAACATCTACTGCCACCTCAGCCTCACTGACATGAGAGAGAATGTCAGAGCGATTTTGACCAGATATGCTCTCACCTGTCTGCACTTATGACTCACTAGAATCTATAGTGTAGCTATTGTAATATCGTGTGATACTTGTAAGGTCCATTTTATTGTTAAATCTGAGAGGGGTGTGAGTTTCCAGGGACATGAAAACAAAGCTGGGTACACCCCAGCATTACTCTTCCATGTCAGAAAGTGAAGCAAAAAGCTTGACACATACTCACATAAACACATGCATACAAACATGTACAGCGACAAAGTACATACATTAGTTTACACGCAGTAGACACACCAAGGGTAGATAACTTGGTCGGACGTTATGCTTTAGATTTTGTTGCAACATCTCATATTTTTCAGTCCTCATATGAAAGTAACTTTGGGGAAAAAAATTTTAATGGTTTACGAAATGCATCATCATGAATAATTAATGTTTCACCACATTTTTGCTCAATTGCTGAGCCCTTACTTTGCTCTTGCAGATCTTGCAGGGTTATATTTGGTATCAAATCGATGCTTTTTTTATCTACAACTAAATTATAATATGTGTTTATGATAGCGGTTAAAGGGTTAAAAATGATATGTGTTTATCACACGGTTTACAGAATTCAGACCACTTGCAGATTGAAACTCGACATATTTTTTTACATAGTGAAAGCCACACCCTGTTGTAATGTTTTTTTTTAATAAAAAGTCGGAGTATCAGTTATCCTTGGGAACCACAAACGATTGAACATCGGGACGCCATTTTTCTTTTTTGGGCATCTGTCAGTGTTTACATGCGTCACAAGTGGTGTTACGTAATAATCATCCACGCGTATGTAAACTGTGGTTGGCTGCATGACTCAGAGACACTCCATTTCTACGTTTTTTTACCTAATAAGGCATGCGCAGGTATTTTTAGTCTGGCGTTTTGAAAAGCAAAGATTTCTGTTGTGACCCATTCAAGAGTCATACACATCGCATATACTCGTATCTTCGTGTACTACCAGCTGCAATGATAACAGAACATCCTTCACTCTGTATTCGAAGCGGAGATTTAGCATGTTGCAATTGTAGCTGGTACAACTCGAAGATACAAGTATATACGACACGTATGACTCTTGTATCGGTCACAACAGAAATCTCTGAAGTTTCTTCATCAAACTATACTTTATGGTGTATTTGGGGGGGGGGTGTCCAGGGGGTCCAGACCCCCCCTTTCCTATATGAAGAATGACATAATGCATACTGTAATCTATGCAGCGTTCTGCATGTTACCGTCTATGGATTTGCAACATTGCACATCGTTCTAGCCAAGCGGGGTCTATATCGATCTAATTAAATCCTCCTACATGAGTCGTTTATAGACCGACATGTAGCTGGTGCATGGCCACGTGCACGCTTCGGTCACAAATTCACAATGCATCACGAATTTAATTGCTGAGCAGTAGAAACCATAGCATTGTGAAGAATGAACAGTTTTCTCGTCGCTATCCATGCAGGCTCTAGTAATCCGGATATCGTGTGATGTATATGTATTGGATATCACTGTGAATTTCATGCTAAATAAACGCAAAAGCAAAAAAGCAGCTGGGGCATAGCCCCAGACCCCACTGGGGGAGCTACCAGCGCTTCCCCAGACACCCTTGCTGTCACGGGAGGGGTCACGCCCCCTCCCATACCCTCCCCCAGTTGTGAATATATTTATAAGATCCCCCTAGTCCCAAAAACCTGGATCCGCCTGTGTGAGGACTGAAAAATATGACAAAGCTGCAACAAAATCTAAAGCATAGCATCCAACTTTAAGTTATCTACCCTTGGATTGACCCCACAAACTATTTCTTCAGTAATGCAAGAGTGCAAAATGGAGTTGATCATTATTGAACAAAGCAGATGTGAGCATGTGCACCCCATGCCTCTGTTCAATAAACATACATGTGGCTGTGATTGTTTTCTACTCAACTCTTCAAGTCAACACATTCCCTTATTCGTACATTATACAAAGCACATACTATACACACATGCATCGTACGTACGTATAGAGTGCTCAGTGTGCAATGATAGCAAACTCTATGTTTGGATACTGGATTCGTTTTTTGGCAAATATTTTGTACTTTACAATCTGTACACTAACTATTATCTCATTTGTGCATGCTAACTTGACGTCTAATCCACAATTTTGTAATTTAATTATATTCTCAGCCACAAAAACGGAGCTTAATATAAAATTAGCAGTTTGCAGTTGTTTTAGTTTAGAGTACAGTTTCATTATGCACACAGTACAGATACATGTACACACTAAAAACACAGATGTGTATTCAATAAAATAATGTTACACTAAAATAGTCAGAGAGCGATATGATGTAATTAACTTTCATATGGACATATACAATACCTCATAAAATGATGTCATTCTTACCAAGACATGATGCACTCTTGTTTTCAATAATATTCTCCGACAGGTCCAGGGTTTCCAACTTGGTATTGACATCAAAACCTTTTATCACTTCTTCTAATCCCTCTGGTTGTAGTTCACATCCACTAAGGTCCAGTTCCTTAAGAGTAGTATTTCCCTTCAACATCATACCTGTAAGAAGAGAGATACAAATACTCTGACATGACATGTGTATGAAGAAATCTCCACAATGTTTAGAATTAAAGTGATGATTGGACCATGACACACGCGAGTGTCTAGGATTGAATCAATGTGTGTTAGGTGAAGGTTAGGTGAAGGTGTATGTCTAACTTAGCTATGGTCCTTGTGTGTAGCTGTGTGCTATTGTTAAACATTATTAAGTAAACTGTGTTATATCAGAGTGATGACCCCGGAAAGAAGAGGTAGTGTATTTGTACAGTGTAGTACTATATTTTGCATAGTGCATTGATTACTGCATTTAGATGTACAGTGAAGGGATTTGTAAAACACCTACCAAGAATAAGACGTGACGTGACATACATGGTGTGAGGATAAATAGTGACATTTTGTTTCACCATTGCTTTGTTGACAGAATTGATCACCTGATTAATCCTTACACAACACAATGACATAATCACAAATTGCATAATGGAAGCCATGTAATGCACATAACTTTGCTCCATTTTGTGACCATCTAGTAAGTAAAGCTGAAGTTGGGCAATGGAAAAATGAACAAGTACTCTTGCTAAACCTTGCCACTATTTTCTAACAACAAACATCTATCCTACACATCATCAATGCCTGAGTAGACTAACCCATTTTATCTACATGTACTGTACATCCTGAATGTGCACATAATAAAGCACATCTTATGTTATAGAATGATAGGACAATGAAGTTACCAATGTGTTTGGATCGATTCATGAAAAATAGCAACCCAGACATGCCAATCCTTGAGTGAGGTATTATCAAACATCTACTGCCACCTCAGCCTCACTGACATGAGAGAGAATGTCAGAGCGATTTTGACCATATATTCTCTCACCAGTCTCCACTTATGACTCACTAGAATCTATAGTGTAGCTATTGTAGTATTGTGTGATAGATGTAAGGCCCATTTTATAGTTAAATCAGAGAGGGGTGTGAGTTTCCAGGGACATGAAAACAAAGCTGGGTGCTCCCCAGCATTACTCTTCCAAGTCAGAAAGTGAAGCAAAAAGTCAGGTCTTGACACACTCACACGACCACATGTATACATTCATGTACAGCTATACAGTATATACATTAGTTTGCACGCACATACATGTACATACATACACACCAACCATATTCTCAGTATTGCAAGTGTGCAAAATGCAGTTGACCATTTTTGAACAAAGCAGATGTGTGCATGTGCACCCCATGTCTCTGTTCAATAAACATACAGTACATGTGGCTGTGATTGTTTTCTTATTAGTGGATTATACAAAGCACACGTGTACTGTACATGCATCATACATATACACATACACTGTTCAGTGTGATGATAGCAAACTATGTTAAATACTAATGACGTTTTGGGAAATTTGTTAAATAACATTTAAAGTACTTTGCAATCTGTACAATAACCACATTATGTAATCTGTGCACGCTAACTGCACGTCAAATCCACAACCTTGTCATTCATTATTCATGTAATTATATTCTTTTCAGCCATAAACAGAGATTTCAATAGCTAATATACAATTAGCAGTTTTGCAGAACTTTAGAGTACAATTCCTTTTACAAATGCACAATAAAACACCATACGTACACACAGATGTATTTTGAATTTAATAAATACATGTAGTCAGAGAGCGATATGTTCTTTCATATGAACATAAATACAAAACCTCATAAAATGATGTCATTCTTACCAAGGTATGATGCTCTCTTGTTATCAATGATATTCTCCGACAGGCTCAGGGTTTCTAACTTGGTATTGACTTCAACACCTTCCATCACTTCTTCTAATCCCTCTGGTTGTAGTTCACATTTCTCAAGATTCAGTTTCTTCAGAGTATTATTTTTCTTCAACATCATACCTGTGTGAAGAGGGACACAAATATCTGACATGACATGCGATGTCCACAATGTTGAGACTTAATGTGATTACTAGACTGTGACACATGTTAGCGTCAGGCATTGAATCAATGTGTGCAAAGACAACAGGGCAGAGGGAAGTAGTCCAGATAAATTGCCCTTAGTCACTGCATCATCCCACACATTTCAAAAGGCATTGGGCAAACAAGGACATCTACATTTAAGCAACAATGCTGCTGCAAGGTGATGGTAATATGCATAAATACAATACTATAATTATGTAATTATGTAAATACAGTACTACATTAGTACTGTAGTACCATATTTAGAATAGCGTATTGATTACTGCATTTACATGTACATATGTGTCCAACAAGCATAAGAGGATATATACATTACTTTGCTCTGTGATTTTGTGACTGAATACTATAACTAGTGAAGCTGAAGTTGGGCAATGGGAAGTTGAATCACAAGTACTGTCGCTAAAACCTTGCTATTATTATCTACCAACATCCATCCAGTCTACACAACATCAATGCCAGTAGACAACACATTTTATCTACTGCATGAAGCATACTCAATGTGTACATAATATTACACATTTTATGTCAGTTGTTGGGAAGGTTCAACATATGCTTCACAATTTGGCAGGGAGATCGATCTAATATTTTATTTTACGTCTAGAAAATGTTAGCATGACTAATCGTATTGGGAGGTGTTTAAATTCTCCCCGCAAGGATGCATAAAATCTTTCATGGTAGGAAATTAGACAACTGCAACTGATCAGTGCCAAATATAATGTTATGAAAGTGACCAAACATAATGTCCACCCACTTTAAATGTTGGTCGGACATGGTAGGACATGCATTTATTTGCAATTGGTGTATCATACTCAATATAACATCAGCAGACAACAAGATTACTGTACATAGTAAAGCGTTTGTTCTTATTGTATTTAAACCTATTTAAACTTTAAAGATCACTTTTCTTCTTCGTTTGGAAGCCATTTATCCCATATGTCAAGTGTAAATGTCTGGTCATCTATTGTGGCCTCTTCAGCGCTAGATTCTGGGTTTCGTGGTCTGTACTCTCCCTTGATTGCTGATTTGGCCTTCTTCCTGAAGAGCAGTCCTGCCACCAAAGCTTAATAGCTGCATCTGCATTGAATGAACTTAATGGTGGCCCTACAATGTAAACTTCCAGAAGGTCATTCAATGTGTCGTTGTTCAATGCAGTTCTCCGATCTGTCTTCACTGCCTTCAAACAAGAGAACATTTGCTCCACTCTTCCGTTTGAAAATGGCAAACAAAATGCTAGTTGAAACAAACTAAGCATATTGGGCCACTTTCTGGCATCAGAACAGGTAAACAAGGTATACCAGATTTTCTTGAACTCGGTACCACTGAGATCCAAGTAGGATCGAGCATACTCCACAATTTCCTCCACTTCATCCGAAAGAGAACAAATTGATACACCTTTAGCTTCCAGGGGTAATCGAAAATGATTGCTAATATGCTCTATAGCATCTTTGAATTCCATTATACTGCAATCCTTTTCTGTAACTGCGGCTGGATCAACAATCTCACCTGAACGCTTCATCCAGGATTGTGTCTCTAGAAAAACAAATAAGGATCTTAATAACTTTGTATCAGACCATGCTAGACGTTCCCTCATTTTCTCTTCAAGTGCTGTCAAATCATTCAGAGCATCTTGTGCACATTTCTGCTGGATGGATTGCTTGAAATCTTTCAGTACTGAACCTTGGTACAACTTATCCATACCATCATTCTTGATCCTCTTCAACAAAAGACACACTGTTGGCCACTCAACAGGATCTAACCCTGTTAAACAGAAGCTGACTTGAGAATGCTCTTCATGGCTAGCACTATGTCCAGCTCACTGCTCTGAAGAGACTGACTAAGGAGGGAAGGTGCTTTGAGAACATCCACATAAAGAGCACAACCAAAAATGATCCTGAATTGCATCCACTTTTTAAGGTAGCCATTTAACTTTGCCCTGTCATCTGGTTTTACTGAAGGGTCTTCTGCAAGAGTGGTTAGATGAGCGATGTAGGCACCATACCTATCAACGACACGCTGCAATGCTTTACGCTTGTGGTCAATCCACCTGGACCCTTGTGAGCGAATGGGGACGTCACCACCCTTTGGGAATTCAAACACATGTCTCAGATCTTCAACAATCTCTCCAAGCTCTCGAACCTTCTTCGGAGACTTCTCATAGAGATAATAAAGGCGCAGTAACATCTCTTCAATATCCTTGAACAGCACACTGGTGAAGGCATCTCTGCAAGCTAATTCAAGACGATGGGCATAACACCAAGACCATGCAAGCCAGGGATGAGCAGTTTGCAATCTTCCTCGAATCCCCATCTGAGCTATGTTCACTGATGCCCCATCCGTTCCACAACTAACGAGAACTGGCATTCCTATAACTCCCAGCACCTTTGCTTGGTCTAGAAGATCAGTTACTCCAAGAGGTGAAAGGCACTCTGACAAAGCTTTCATTAATCCCTCCGCATCACCTCTTGCAGGAGTAGTAACATGCAAATAGCGGCTACTTGACTTCATTTCTCGCATCGTGTCATCTTGCCAACAGGTCAATACGACTACCAACTCCTGTTCCAGCTTACCTGCATCAGTACTTCCATCCATCAAGATATAGAAGAGCTTCTTGGATAAAGCTTCACGAAACGTCTGGCGTTGAGCTTCTGCTATGTAATATGTAAACGATTGCGCAGATGGGGCTGTTCTGTAGGCGTGTCCAATATCAACATCATGCCGCTCTTCCAAGTCACACAATTCGGGAAACTTTTCAAATGCAATGCCTTCTTTTGCCATCAGGTAGCATGTATCAAACTTGCGACGCATCTGTGCTTGATCAGGCTCTTGCATTGTCATCAAACAACTAGCGATTGGAGCGTAATTAACAACGGGTTCATTTTTAGCTTTGGCGTGCAAAGTACGTAAACATGTCATGGCAGCTTTATGTTGATCGCTTGCTGCATGTTCCAACACATTGGTTGTTCGTTGGTTTGTAGAACCAGAAATCCATGCATCAGAGTAACTCTTCATGGAACAGATCTTGTGTTTGTATTCGCGACACACGTGACACCACAAAGTACCAACCAGGCTGCGGTTTTCCCTATCTTTTTCGCATTTCAGCCACGTCAGAGTCTGGTGATCGCGATCGTACTCTCTTTGCCACTTCTCGAAGGTTGAGACAGTGACTTGACGCTTTTTAGCTACGCTTTCAAGAACTACGCTATTAGTATGTTTTCGCGCGGACATTTTGTCTGCCAGTATAAACGAATGATCGGACATGTAACAGAAATGGTCGGTAAATGTCCGATGACCGACCGTTATATTTGGCCCTGACTGATTGTGTCAAATCAGTGACTTTTAACCTCTCATCCCCCAAACTGTAAATCACAAATCAGCCTTTGCAGACACCACTACTACACAAGGAAAGACATTTGATCTACAAAAATATGTTTCATACTTGAGTTTGGAACTTAAAAGTTAAAAAAATTATTTTTAGAAATCTCTTTGGTCATAGAAGTTTTGTTTAGAACGATCGGAAAATGAAGTTACCAATGTGTTTGGATCTATTCATGAAAAATAGCAACCCAGACATGCCAACCCTTGAGTGAGGTTATATCAAACATCTACTGCCACCTCAGCCTCACTGACATGAGAAAGAATGGCAAAGCAATTTTGTTCTCACCAGTCTCCACTTATGACTCTAGTATAGTAGGAAACAATGCTGGGTACACCCTACCAATTTATTCGTCTATGTCCGAAAGTGGAGTAAAAAGTTAAGTCTTGACACACACTCACAGCACATAGAGCTGACAGCACATACATTAGTTTACATGCACATACATGTACATAACCCATTTTCAGATCAGCAATGCAAGTGTGCAAAATAGAGTTGACGATTTTTGAACAAAGACATGACCATGTGCACCCCCCCCCCCCCCATGCCTCTGTTCAATAAACATGCATGTGGATGTGATTGTTTTCCACTCAACTCTTCAAAAATACACATTTTTGTATTCGTGGATTATACAAAGCACACATATACACATACACTGTTCAGTGTGTAATAAAAAGCAAACTCAATATCTTTTGGGAAATTTTTAAAATTATATTTAAAATGCTTTGCAATCTGAACGATAACCATTATCTAACATGTGCATACAATTCCTTTATGTATACACACTAAAACAACTATAATTACACACATATGTTATCTATATAAAAACATTACACTAAAATAGTCAGAGAGCGATATGATGTAATGCTCTTTCATAAATACAAAACCTCATAGAATGATGTCATTCTTACCAAGGCATGATGCTCTCTTGTTATCAATGGTGTTGCCTGACAGGTCCAGGGTTTCCAACATGGTATTGACTTGAACACCTTTGATTACTTCTTTTAATGCCTCTGGTTGTAGTTCACATCTCCCAAGGTTCAGTTCCTTAAGAGTACTATTCTCCTTCAACATCATACCTGTGTGAAGAGGGATAAACACTCTTGACATGACATGTTAACGAAGTAATGTCATAATGTAGAGAATTAGAGTGATGATTGGACCATGCCACATGTGAGACTAAGGGATTGAATCAATGTGTGCAAAGTGACGGTGTGCGCCAAACATAGCTAGGGTCCTTGTGTGTAGGTGTGTGCTATTGTTAAACATTGTTAAGTAAACTGTGTTATCATCAGACTGATGCATGATGACTCCAGAAGAAGAGGTGTGTGCATTTGTGCAGTGTAATTATTTATCCACTATACAAGTTACATACACTGTACATGTAAAAGGGTTTGTGTGTGTTTATTATAAGGGATCTGTGAACTAATTAAAGTGTGGCTTCAGTTGTGGCATTGCAATACACGTACTGCATGCGGGGACAAACAGGGTAGAGGGGAGGGGTCCAGATGATTTTCCCTTAGTCACTACACAATAATCCCACACATTTCAAAAGGCGTTGGGCAAACAAGGACATCTACAACTGAGCTACAATGCTGCTGCAAGGTGATGGCAATATGCATTACTTACACCATCAATGGACATCTCTACCTCTCCTCCTACTCCCAAATATCACCTGTGTGCACATACAGTGTTGGCCTGTACACTTTACATGTAAATTCAGTTCTACACTGTATATCTCGTACTGTAATACTATATTTAGAATAGTGTATTGATTACTGCATTTACATGCACAGTGAAGGGATTTATCCAACGCCTACCAAGTACAGTGTATAAGAGGTGATATACATAGTTAGAATACATGGTGATGTTCTGTTTCACCATTGCTTTGTCGAAAGGGTTTTTGTAACTGAATACTGCATCTAGTAAAGCTGAAGTTGGGCAATGGAAAATGAACCACAAGTACTATTGCCTAACCTTGTCACTATTTTCTAACACCAACCATCTATCCTACACATCATCAATGCCTGAGTAGACTAACCCATTTTTCTGTACATACTGAATGTGCATGCAATATTGCACATTTTATGTTCAGGCTGTCTGTTCTTAGATACTGGTGAGACTGTTTAAGGCAAATGGTCTACCTGACAACTAGATACAGACACATGCAATTTGCTTAATACTATTCACAGGCAAGTGCAGGGGTCATTATAAAGGTCATAAGCCATTTGGCAGTCCAATTGTGCCCAATGATTGATATATGATCGGATATTATGTCCGATCAATATTTGTAATGCTTAATTGGTGAAGGAATGCAAACGCAAAGGATTGGATGTGCGCTGTGAAGAAAACGAAGAGGAAGCTGGATGTAGTAAGGATGTGAAGAAAAGGCAGGTGTCGAAGAGCACGTTTTACAATTGGCAACGAAAATACGAAAAAGAGCACCAAAGCAGGCCTGGCTTCGTAGCGAATTGGACAAACGTACAAAGCTGGTGGTATATTTGTATTGCAATGTATGTCGCATGTATGAAGAGCGTATTCAATCAATGAAAAACTACAGTAACACATGGGTCACCGGTTCGACAAACCAAAACGTTAGTGCATACGCAACAAGTGACATCCATAAATCTGCAATGATTCGGTTGCGAGTTGATTCAGCTAAAGCAAAAGGCGAAACTACTGCCATGCTATCGCCTATTGCTGCATGCTTTTCAACGCTCGATGACGAGACGCGGCGCATAATTAAGCTAAAGTTTGACGTGTGCTACTTAATGGCAAAGGAAAATATCCCTTTTGTTAATTATCCAGCCTTGCTAGAATTGGAGGCACGGCATGGCATTAACTTAGGGTTCGCGTATAGTACACCTGTTTCTGCGCAGTCTTTTACAAGTTACATTGCTCAAACGCCTCGTGCAGCCTTTGTGGTTAAACTCTCCTGCAGTCCCTTTTTTTAGCTTTTTAATGGATGGAACGGCAGATGCGGGAAATTTAGAGGATGAACTGGTTGTGATAACTTATAGTTTCAAGAGTGACAGCACTAAAGAAATTACTACTAATGCTCGCTATTGGTCAATCCACAATCCTGAAAGAGCCGACGCAGGTGGTCTTCTGCTGTGCATCAAAGATGCTTTGAAGCCTCTAGGTGTTTCAGACCTATTAGAGAAGGCTAGTGCGTTAGGAGTACAAAACATGCCTGTATTGGTAGGAGGTAGCTCAGATGGTGCTTCAGTCAACATGTCAGAACTCAATGGTGTGAGAGGACAACTACAGAAAGCTTTGCCATGGCTGTTTTGGTCCTGGTGTTTTGCTCACATATTAGAACTAGGATGCCTTTGTGAGTCCTCTTTTCAAAGATGCTGAAGAGATGCTACTTCGTTTGTATTACATTTACGAAAAATCTCCAAAGAAATCAAGAGATCTTGCTAGCATTGTTGAGAACCTAAGGAATGTCTTTGAATGCCCTACCAAAGGAGGTAATCTACCTAAACGATGCAGTGGAACCAGGTGGATCACACAAAATGGAGGCTCTGCAGCGCATTGTAGACAGGTATGGAGCCTACATTTGTCACTTAGTTGCCTTAGCAGATGACATGTCCATTAAATCAGTTGAAAGAGCCAAGTTAGGGGGTTATCTGCAGAAGTGGAAGAGGCTGAAGATGTTGATAAGCTTGCAATGTATGCTGAAGCATTGAAGCCACTGGCATTCCTAAATCTGTTGCAGCTTTCACCTTGCTGTTGCAGAAAGACCCTAAAGATTGGTCCATGGTTCAGCTAGTGAGGAGCAGGCTGAAGAATGCAGTGGTGAGGATACTGATCAGAAGGAGTATCAGGAGATGTTATTCAGAATTTAGAAGCAAGCTTAGAGCAATCAAAAGGTGATGTGCTAGCTGATGTTCAGAGGCTTGATAGGTGCATGAAAGAACGACTTGTGTGGTCTGACACAGAAATGTTGAGGGCAATTCTAGTCTTTAGAGAATTGGCAGCAGAAGGATTTGCTTGGCAGTGATGATGGACTTTCTGATATAAGAACAGCAGTATACAAGGTTCTTTCCATGTTTCTTCCTCCACTTGAAGCCAAAGGAATGTGTGCAGCAGCTTTTCAAGATGAGGTTGTAGATATTGTAGAACATGCAAAAAGATACCTCTCAATTGGAACAGAGAGTTACCGTGTGATCTGATGATGCAAGTTACACACATGTCCTGACTCTAGCAAGTGGCCCAACATTCTGACGTTGTGTGAGCTGGTGTTTAGCCTTCCATTCACCATTAAAAGTTATCAAGACCAAAATCAGGACCAGTCTACAAACCATCCCATCGCATGATTTGTTAGAAATACATGTTGAAGGGCCTCCCCTTTCTGACTTCAATGCTGACACAGCTGTGACCAAGTGGTGGGGGAGAGTAATAGTCGGAGGTTCGTTTATGGTGCATTGGTGTCTACATCTGTATTATGAAGAGAATGAGGAGTTTGATGAAAATGATCAACTTAAAGGAATCATCTTGCCTTGTGCAAGGAAAATCACAAGTAAGACCCAAGTATCATTTCTCTAACCAGGCAGTTGAAAGGATTGAACTTGTTAGGCAATGGTGCAAATCAAGTAGCATTTCAATCAAGCCACTGCGAGTACAAGAAAAGACATACTTTCTCATGCTTGCATAAGATCTGGTTTGCTTCCACCAGAGGGTATAAGACACAAGAAATTTGTCCTGCGACAGACTCTCTAGTATCAAATGAGTAGTGCCCTACCCATGTTTTACAGTAGTGCATGAAGAGAAAGTGACTATTTGCCTGTGTCCAGGGATTGCCAAAAGGAAAGTTGTAATTGGAAGCCATATTCATCTAACAGTCATCAAAGATTGGCATTTCACAGGCCCCCTTTCACTGTACAAAAGATCAGAGGTGATGTAAATTGCTTTTTCCGATCCATTGCATAAACTGTACAGTTAACTGGCTTACAAGATGCATTTGCTGGTGCCTAACTTCATTATGCACAATGTATCCATTTTTATCACCAAGATTGAGAATCATTTTGAAATTATTATGATGTAAATATAATCCAGCCATGTCCCGTAATTCTAATTATGTTAATGTTGTACTACTTTAGGTAGAGTAAAAGGGCAGCTAATACATAAAGCGTATAATCTGTGCCAAATACATGTATCCAAAATTCATATCCACATTCAGAAGAATGCAATTCTGCAGCCAAATTTAGCCCTGCCATAATAATTATGGGATGATTTTTAGCAGTGCTTATGAATTATTACATCCTTTGAATGAAATTTCAAATTGTGCTGCATTATTATAAGCTATTTATATCGTAGGATGATGTTTGCCATGACAGTACGATTACAGAGATTATTTGCTGAATGAACACTTTTATGAGCCGTATGAAATTTCAAATAACCAGTACATGCATGCATTGGTGGTGGGTGGAGCCATTATAATACCATTTTCACAAGTGGGTAGCCCAAAATTAATGGGTGGGCAGTGGATGGGTAATAGATGGGTCAGATAAATACCTGATGGAGACACTTTGGATGCAGGGAAACATGTCCTCCCCCTTCCATGTATCTCTGCCTGCTTGGCTGCTCTGGTCACATTGCACTCACACCACTTATTCACACTTATAATAATCCACACATTAAAGTTAAAGGGGCTTATGAACAATTGAGAATTACTCATTATTTCAACAATGATTCAGCTACATACATGTCCATGTAGGTTGTGTACAAGTGAATACCAAAATATAACAAGGACTTACCTAATAGGGATGCCGAGGGAGTTTTTATATATCTATTCCATGATAAATTCAAGCTTGTGATGTAGTGAAAGGCTTTTCCATCTTCCACCAAGAACAGCATTCTCATACAATCATCAGTCAAAATACAACATGTCAAATCCACAGACCACAAGGTGGAGCTGTTGGCGATGCAGTACCCAAGTGCATGTAGATCAAATAGATTCAAGTGAGTGTATGACGACTTGAAAGTTCGCTCCTTATTTCCCATCAGCCTCGGAATGAAGGTGGGGTTCTGGGTTTCAAACATCCAATGTAGGTTTTCTAATAATCTACGTTTGTCAGTAGTCTCCAATGAAATGACAATGTCTGCCAAGGCATCCATATTCTCTGGTGATGTCTGGAACTTGGTAAGGCCCGCTATGAACCGTACAGTAATAGACATGTTAGGTTTGGTTAAAGAATCTTTCACAAAGACCCTCTGTTCTGATGTTGGTAGAGATGAAACATACCATGCAGTGAGAAACTCCTGGACAGTCTTGTGTAAAAAATTGTATGAAGCTTTAGGGGAACTTGTCGAGTACAGTTGTGGTACCTTCTGGAGGAGACCTGATGGATATAAGGAGTGAACGGGTGGGTATATGTACATGGTAGGAACATTATGATAAAACATCATTGGAGACCATTGAGGTTCGATGGGACGATACTACTGTCCGACATCAACTACTTATTCACATTACATTTTTATAAAATTGTCAGTAGAGCTATATGTATTGGGTTGACACAAATGGTTCTATTGCAAAGTTTATTCATTTTGACATTACAAAATTCATCTAATCGACTGGCATACCTAAGGATTCAATGTTATCCTGCACATCATGGAATATTAGTTGGTCATTCAGTGTGCCCTGGTAGGCTAGCCTTGCAACATATTGTAATTGGGAGAGTGTAGTAGATGATAGACCTTCAAAGCATGTCAACTTTGATGATGTCACAGCTGTGAGGCAAGAGAAGAAAGTATATATACATACATTTCATCTCACATATCCCAGACAGTATACTGTATGGATGTCTCACCATTTTACCATCACTTGATAAATGAAAAGAGAACTATGACAGTACTTAATAAATAACCATTTGCTATGAGAAATGGAGTACTTCCATTTTAGTTCCTAGATTTGAGGGAAGGCAAGGTGCTATCTGTTTGACCAGAGCAATGGCATACATTGGGAGCATATATCTGGTGCAAAGTTGTCTAGTTTATAGGCAGCAGGTACATTATATAGCTTTGTGTAATGTTTGGTAGCAGATTGGCAGGTACAGTATTGGTCACAATAAACATCACAGTTCGTCTTCATACTACGATGGTTGCACTATGCAGTACGATCAAAAAGAACTATTCAAAAACTATTCCTAAGACGGAGCCAACCATCAGCACCTTCATTTGTTAGGAGTGTAACAATTTAGCAGATCGTCATTGTGCTTGCGCACGCAACTTCGTTTTAAAAAGCACACTAGCGTAGCTCATGGTTTAGTCGAGAACATGACGCTTCGAAGCATCTGTGGCTCTCCATTTGGATACTACATTCGTCAGTCCACAAGACGTCATCATAACTTGTCAATAGATTCAAACTGCTTTTGCTGTGTTGCCTCGCTAATTAGCTGGCAATAAGCACTGCCATGAAATGTCCAGCCAAGAGATTTCCGGCACTTTAGGACAGTGCGGAGGCTGATCTTGTAGCCTCGAGAAAGCAACAGTTTATGCAATTGGTGCGCTGTAGTTTCATCGTCAGCGTGCATTTGTTTTTCCACAAGGGCTTCGATTTCAGCGGTCACCTTGGATTATCGACCAGAACCTTGTTTTTGACCAATCGATTTTGTTTCCTCATACCTCTTAAGAAAGTGATACATGTACAAGAAAGTTTATCCTCCTTCAGCATTTTGCAAATAGTCGGCGCCTTGTATCCTTTGCAGGCAGAAATATAATCCGAAGCTTCAAATGGTCACTGTAAACCATGATTTTAATTAGAGCACATGTGGGAGAACGCTAAAACGACGATGACGCACGCATTATTTTAACACTACCATTGTGATAACCAGTTATTTTTAAACTACACGGAGCCAAACGATCGTACTGAGGGAAGCCGTATCTTCATCGCACCATCGTAGTACGAAGACGAAATGTGATGTTTATTTTGACCGATACTGTACATGTATATCATATGCATACACATGCATGTTACCTCATACAAATGAGTTGGTCTTTATAACTACTGCAGATGATTTATAAAACGTTAACCTAAGAAGAGCAATTGCCTTTTTTGTAAAAGCCATACTTTATTAGGATGATGGGCTGTGTGTTGTGCAAGGTAGGCAGGTGATGTGTTCAGTCAACCAATGGGACATGGGTTGGTGGTACAAAGGGAATCAAAGTCTGAATGACATGTGCCATCCATGTTAGTATTTTGTAATGCAGATTGTAGGGTTGGCAAGGGCATAGACAGCTATTTATGAGTGGGGAGGCTAAACACACAAATTAGTTTTCATAGTTATGTCACGTGTACACATGTAAAAAAAATGTCGCAGCTATCATGGCTTTCCAAGTTCAAAAAAACACCGCTTGAGGCCAAGAGTGAGAGTTCATTGATTGTAGGTTGCGATGCGCCCAGCACTAGCAAGCGGCAGCCAACTGATACATGTAGTGTTCTGCAATCAGTTGAACCCGAGGATGCAACTAGGCAGGCAAACGAACTAGGCAGGCAAACGATTGCAGTAGTGCCACTCAGGTACTAGTACAACTTCATTGATAGATTTGTCAACGCCCTTGCAATCTTCAATCACACCTTTGAAGTCTGCACAATCATTACTTCCGCAAAGTGCTCACCAACCGATTTTGGCCCCCTTTTCCTAAACACACTTACGGCAAGCAAACACGTTTCTTTTGTTCATCTTGGTACAGAAAGTATCAATGGTTGCATTATCAAGAAGGAAGTGACACAGTACTGTGTTACTATTGTAAGATGGCAGAGAAGCGAGGTCTGGTATTGCATAGAAACAAAGATGATGCTTTTGCAAAAAGTGGATATTCACAAAAGGCACTGGAGAGATTTGATAAACATGAAAACTCTGCATCGCATCATGAAGATGTAGGCTTGCTTGCCACAATACCAAATAGCACATCGGATGTAGGTGAAATGCTCAGTTCCGCTCTTGCCGAAGAGAAAGCTGAGAACCAAAAAATGCTATCAACTATAATAAGCACAGTTCACTACCTTGGAAGACAGGGGCTACCATTGCGTGGCCACCACAAGTCAGGAGGTATTTCAGATGAAAAGGGGGAAATTGATTCCAATTTCCTTCAACTTTTAAAAGTGCGCGCTGAAGATGATGAAGGTCTCAAAAAATGGTTGACATAGAACCAATGCAAATATACCAGTCCAGATGTGCAGAATGAAATTCATCGTATTATGGCATTGTCGATGTTGCGAGACATATCAAGTGAGATAGCAAGGAAATGGTTTACCATTACGATTGATGAAACTACAGATGTCTCTAATGCTGAACAGATGGTTTTCTGCTTATGTTATGTTGATGCAAACTTGAAAGTTCACGAAATATTCATAGGATTATATAATCTTGAACATACTAATGCTGAAATGATTGTGAGTGTAGTAGAGGATGTGCTGTTACGTATAGAAATTAAGTACTATCAATTGTCGTGGCCAATGCTATGACGGGGAGAGCAACATGCCCAGAATACAAACGGGTGTTGCCACAAGAATAAATGCTCTTGAATCTAGAGCACTCTACACTCATTGCTATGGCCATGCCTTAAACTTAGCAGTACAAGATACTCTAAAAAGCAATAAAGTCATGGAGCAATGTCTAGAAATTGTTCATGAAATCACTAAACTCATCAAAAAATCACCTAACTGTGATGCAATTTTCAACCATATTAAGGATGAAATCTCAGGTGATGCCGCTCCTGGAATTCGTTTGTTATGCCCAACACGTTGGACCATAAGAGCTGAAGCATTTTCTTTCGATTTCAGAGAACTACAGAGCTCTAGAGTTATGTTGGGATGCTGCCAGAGAGGCGACAAAGGATAGTGATGCCAGAGCTAGAATCATGGGAGTTGCTGCTCAAATGGAAAATGAATTTGTTTTTGCGCTAGAACTGGGAAGAAAAATCTTTAGCATGATTGACAATTTGTCACGATTGCTGCAAGCCAAGCATATGTCTGCCTGTGAAAGCCAAAAACTGGTACAAGTAACTCTGAGTGCTGTGCAGTCAATACGAAGTGATGAACAATTCAGCTTTTTTTGGCAGTATGTTGACGTAAGACGGTCACGTCTTGATGGAGCCATATCCTCTCCCGTCCTTAACAGACATAAGAAAGGTTCGCAGAGTACGGGAAATAGGTGAAAGCGTGTCTGAGCAATCAATGAGTACAATTCAAGACTATTACAGAATAATTTATTTTCAAGTCATTGACACTACGATGGGTAACTATCAAAGACCAATTCGATCAGCAAGGTTTCCTCATGTTACAAAAGCTAGAAATCTTGTTAATTTCACGATTGGCAATGGATAGAAGCACACTTTCTGAGATCATCAGAGCGCATCGATCTGACTTCAAGAGTGCAGACACTCTAGAAACGCAACTACTCCTGCTTCGATCCGCTGTTAACGGCGACCACCTACAAATCTGCAGTCAATCGTGGATTACCTAAAATCTTTGACACTTGAGCAGCGAGGATACTTCTGTGAAGTAATAAAACTTGTGAAATTGATTCTTGTCATGCCTGCACTAACACAATGAGCAAAAGGTGTTGTAGTGCACTGCGCCGATTGAAAACTTGGCTTCACACTACTGCTGTTCAGCAAATGATTAATTGGTGCATGTTACTTCACGTGCACAAGGATAGAACAGATCAACTTACATTACCAGATATAGTAAACAAATTCATGTCTCACAACGCTAGTAGGAAGCATATGTTTTGAACGCTTGTATAGTTGTCACCTTGTGTATCTCATGCTGAATTGCCGCGAACAAATTGAAGCATTCATACAATCGTAATGATATTCATACAATTATTGTAATTTATTCATACCAATAGGATAAAACTGGAGGGAGGGGGGGGGGGCTATTGCCCCACGTCTACGCCCTTGGTTGGGAGTGAAGATGCAATTCGAGTACCAAGGAAGAGAAGTGGATGATCTGAAAGCTAAGTTAAAAGCAGCTCTAGATGTAAATGCTAGACAGCTACACTGTAGCTAGTTTGATTGGTACGATCATATTATATGAAATAAACATTAAATACCCATCAAAATGCAGCAGCAGCAGTTTAGATTACTAGTTTGACGTAGAGTGTGTCCCCCCGCATACATGCATGTGTGTATGTGTGGGGGGGGGGGGGGGGAATGCCATAATCTGTTAGGTTCTCAAATGTATACAAGTATGTAGAGCATTCGAAAGTGAGAAAAAAAAATGTAACACTGATACTGAGCTATTCATATCATGCTGCTATGTGCATCCTCTGTCCTCCTTGGAGCAAATAAAGGAAAACAGCCTTAATTAGCATATTGCATTGTTTAGTTAGATATATATATTTGCCAGTATACTGGCAAATGTATATCTAACTGAACAAAAGATGCAGTTCACAACACACTTAGTATTTGATACATCATATTATCCATGAATGCAATACACAAGAATAATGTATGTCACTGTTATGATGGACCACATTACTGGATCATATCATTTGAAAAATAATGGTCTAGTGCAACTTACTTTCTTTGATTACGTTGATTGGCAATACATGAAACGATACATGTACATGTACATGTACCATGTTCTACCACACATGAGACGCGTAGACACATTTTAGCACACATTCATGCACATGTTCACAAAGTTACAATATATAATTTCATACACAGTCAATTTAATATCCAGTATGAAACAGACATCACTTTACATAAATGTACATATACAGGTTATCTGTATGTAAAGAAACCCTGAGTCTAATCAAAACTGCAATCCTTCAACAAACCCACTCACCTAAAACACTCATCTTTTCCACAATGGTGGAGAGAGATGGTTCTTCTGTCAATACCTCCATGAACGCCTGGAACATTGAAGGGTCTGTGGTCACCTGAGCCTCCACTGCATTGATGAGGACTTGAGACTTCTCCTTTGTGGTCAGGTCTACTCTCTCTTGTACCTTATCTCTCACAGACTGAGAGATTATTCCTCTAGAGTACAGTGAACCAGCTAGACCAGCAGAATCCTGAATAGTGCCCACCAGGTCACTGTAGTGCGTCTTCAGTAAATTATGACATTCTGTAAAATATAACATGTACATTCACGGCTTTAATGAGAAGTATAGTACATAAAACATGTACATTGCAGGCTTTACAAAACACAGCTGACATACCCTGTACAGATATTTGGTAAACACAGAAAACACTTAATTAAAAAGTCAATTTAAATAATGGGGTAACAGTTTAATAGCAGGAGGAAATAATCAAGTTACATGTAAATAACGCTTCAACAGCTGCAAACATGTACATACTGTACAGTTGATCCTTTTGTCCCTAAAACTTTACCAGTATTGGGCATGCCCACTGGAGTCTTCTCTTTGGTCTTCTGTTCATGACGTTGCAGAAGTGTGTTGGTTAGTGCAGTGTATACCTCAGTCAGAGTCTGTGGGGGGTTCCCCTTGTGCTTTTCCTTAAATAGCTCTGCAACAATGGCACAGTTGATGGGAACATACATCATACTGAGGATATGAGGATGATGTTCAATGTACAGGTTGAACCTTTCCTTCAGTTGTAAGTTGTACTTGAAGGCAAGGTCAACATATTCTCGGATCTCCTTCTTACCAAAGCCAACAACTTCAATGTACTGACACTTTGCTCGTTTCCTACACAACTGATAAAGGTTCCTGTTGGCTGAAGGACGACTAGTCACTAGAACAGACAGCTTAGGAAGCTCCTTTCCTTTTATAATACGAGCAAATATTGACTGCTTTCCAATTTGAAGTTCTGAAGACAGTTCATCATATCCATCCAGAATGAGCAACACATCCTCCCCCAGAGTACTGGCCATCCACTTGCCAACTGACTGCTGTATGTCTGGATCTGGGTGATAGAACAGCTCTGATAGAGTCTGTGCTTCCTGCACCCTCTCATCCCTCACACGCAGCACAATAACCAGCTGGAAGTGTTGAAGGATTTCCTTCTTTCCCCAACGTCGTCCCAGCTGCCAGGCTAAGGTGGACTTGCCAACACCAGGAATCCCTTGCACAATGATGCATTTAGCTAATGTACCATCTTCAAACCTTCCGATCTAGACAGTAAATGGGTAATGGCATTATGAATACCTGTACATAATGAACTTACCTTTTTCATTTTAATCGGCTGTTTCATTTTCTTAATGATTTCAACGTTCCCATTCATCATAGCTCTAGTACAGTCATCCTCTTCCATAAAATCTTCTACTTTCACCACTGTAGCCAGTTTGATGTACTCCTTAAATTGGACAGGTGGCCACTGGTCTTCTGTTGCTTGTGTACATTCATATGTTGCTGTCAGGAATGTCCTATATTGCTCCACCTCATTTGATACTATAGTGCATACAAAGTGTAGCATATGAAACAAAAAGTTTTATTGAAGCAGTCATTTTGGACGGCTATCACATTTGAAGACTATTTGTGCACTAATACAATTGCATGTATACATGTAGTAGCGTCCAGCAAGATATACAAATGAGAAGGACAACAGAATGATTTGTTAACAATGTCCGCTATCTTTGACTGCTTTCCAAATATAAGCATAGTGTACATGTTGAAATGTCACATTATACTTTGTATTATTCAGCTGCATTAGTCTTCTACATTAAAGTATATAGATTTTTCTATCCTTCAGTGATTTAACAATACAGGCTCTCATGATGCATGGAATGTGTTTTTTAACACTCTACACATAAGTTGTGGTTTACTGGATAGAACATAGATAAGTATCACAATACTCAATTGTGATACATTACATATGATTTGGTTTCACAAGTCTGTCAAAAACTACAACGCACTCTCTTCCATACATACAGTAAGTTTCCTTGTTTACAAAGTAATACTTACTCACCCATGTGGCACTTGATATTTCCTGGAAATGAAATCCTTAAACATTTATACATGGCTAGTTGATGTCTGGGTTAGGCTAGCTGTAACCAAAGAAGTAGTTCTGCTATTTTATCAGCCTACATCCAACATATAGAAAACCAATAGTTTTTACATATCATGTCAAAGTGCACTCTTTATGGTACATGCTGCTAATAGCATATATAGGATTGACAATAAACAATAGCCTGTGTTAAGTAAAACAAACAGTAACATATCTACACGAAGTGGTTAAGTTAGCTGTGAGACAAATTCAACTGATGCATGGACATAAGAGAGCCCTACATCACAAAGCACACTATCTAAACAACTCACACTATGTGCAATGCATTTATTTACCAGATAAGGATGTGAGGTGTTGCTGAGCAGTAGATTGCTGGAGTAGTGGCCTTCCAGCTGAAGAAATTGTCCGTACTGGCACTGGGCAGTGTTCTACAAGTAGTGTATTTAAATGACACAAATCATTGCTCTCCATGTTGATCAAATCAAACTTACAGACATTTACATGTACATGTACAACATATATGTAATAAGCGTCTAAATATGTGTCAAACTGCTTTGTATTTGATAAAAGAAACAGACGCATATATGTACAGATGCAACTCATTCATATGATGCTAAAATAAGGGATGTGTTAATAATTCTGCACACATACTGTACATGTACTGCATACAATGAATGGGGAAGACAACATTGCATGAGTCCATACAAACAATGATATTACCCTTTCCCTTTGTTTCATGTGCCTACCCGATGGTTGCAGCAGTTGAGCAGCAACAGAATGCTCTCCAATCCTATCCAATGCATCCTTCAGCTCTGCGTAAGTGGCATCAGGTGTGTTCCTCAACCATGTCTTGAACATCTCCAATATGCATGAATCAACATCTGTTGGATTGTTTGCTTTTATCTTGTCAAGCTCGTTCTCACTGATGTTTATCTGCAGTCCCAGGCGGTACCACTTTGTTGGGGTCACTTTCAGACATGCTAGGTCTTTTAAAAGAGGCTTACTGGTGCCGAATCCTCCTATGATGAGCAACCATAATAGTTTACAATAGTTTAACACAAGGTAGTTCAGTGTTTTCTGAACTTACCTTTATACCCTATTGTTGGTGTTTGCTGCATGGATTTTTGAATTTGCTTTACCTTTCACTCAAGTAAATAATTGGGAATACCAATGTGCCTATGAAGCAAATGTACATCCCCAACTAACCACATGATACACACATACGCAATGCAAACAAATATACATCTAATCTTGTTACATGTATATCGATGTGATGCAGTGATATTTGTGAAGTATGATACTTATCCTACAGTTCTTAGTCGACTGGTCAGACATGTCTTTTCTTATTTACAACCACCAACTTCTATACCTTCCATTCTTTCTTAACACATTTCTTTACAACAAAGATATAAGTGTGGTAAGACCACCAGTGAACAGGGTAAAGCAAAAATTCTACACGAAGTACTTCAGTGGGTGCTGAGTATAGCACTCAGCACTCAAGATCTACAGTTGCAAGCATTCATTCTTTTTGTTTTGTAGAGTAAAGTGAGTGGCACAAATACCATTGTTATTGAAGTAAGACACTGATAAGTTCATTGTGCCTGACAATAAATTGTTTATATTATGATGGAGTGGGAATGAGCAAGCCCAGATACGGAGGAAACCTCGCCATGTGTGCAGCTGGTCACAAAGACTGATCCGGAATAAAACTAACCAATCTGTGGTTCAGGATTGTGAACTAATAGCCTAGCAGCTCTAACATGTATTTAAACTGTGTTCGTGCACAATTGAGCAACTTCTTTTCCCCTGTTGTCGTGTACGCAGTTGAATATCCATATTCAGTCCGATCTCTGACGGTGATCTTATTGGCGGCGCAGCACGTACAAGAGTGGGGATGTGTCGGCACGCAACGTAGATCCTTACACTTGGTGTCAGAAGTGGGATAACTACGTTGACAGTTGACTCGATGGCCCACACAGGTGAGTTACTATAAGCGTGCATGACGACACGGTCCGGTCGGCACAACAGGGAACCAAAGTTCAAGTGATCGAAAATACGGCAACAGAAGCTACGGGCGTGAACGACATCACGAGAATCTTACTGGAGGACAGGAGGAACAGAGAGCTACTAATGGAGGATGAAAGACACCAGAGGGAGAGGGCAATCGCAGAGGAAAGAGAGCAGCTTCGTGAGCAGATGGACGTTCTGCAGAGACTAGTAGAGGGCTCACAGCAGGATGTCAGGGAAGGGAGACCAGTAAGGGGGCCGTGGGGAAGGTGAGCTGAAACTGTCCAAGCTCAATGACCAGGACGATATCGAGGCGTACCTGACCACCTTCGAGCGGGTAATGCGAATCTACGAGGTTCCGGAAGATCGACGGGCCGTGCGCCTGGCGCCACAGCTGACGGGTAAAGCACAGAGCGCATATGCAGCGATGGGTGCTGATTATTGGGCCCTAAAGGAGGCTATCCTGAGGCGTTATGATATCTCCGAAGACACTTACAGTATAAGCACAGATTCCCACGAACAGAGAAGGAAGAGGAGTCGGTAAGCGAACTAGGGTTTGGCTTAATGATGTCTTTCGGAAATGTTGAACAGCTGGCTGACCTGATGGTAATGGAGCACCTGCTGAACACACTCCCAGTGAATGTGAAGATTTGGGTAGAAGACTTCTGAGGCAGCAAAGCTGGCAGACGACTTTCTGAGGGCTCGCAAGCAGAAGAAGCTGACCAAGCCGGCTGTTCCAGAGGACAAGACTGCGGAACTGAATACGTGGCGATGTCATACGTGTAAGCAGACTGGGCATTTTGTGAGAGGCTGCTCACAGGGGAGTGGCAGACCAGAACGCACGGCCGCCAAAGATGAAAGAGAGGCGGAGCGGAGTTGGTCGACCACGGGCGGATAAGGGGAACCGGATGGACGTGGAGGCTACTACTGCGGAAAACAGGGACACATGTCAGTACAGTAGAGTTAGTGAAAGCCGTCCACCTGAGTGATGAGGTAAGTCGTGTCATGCCAGGTAAGGACTCACCCTGGACACTGGTGTCAGAGAGCATCACCAGAAGAGACTGATTCTGTGCAATTTGAAAGAAGCCTATACACATTTCAAAACAGTGCATCCTGTTGTTAAGGTAGGATTTTCCAAATTTGCAGAGCTGCGACCCAAGGAATGTGTACTAGCTGGGGAAAGTGGGACTCATAGTGTATGTGTGTGCTTAACACATCAGAAGATAAAGCTGTTAGTGTCTGGGTGCCAACTTGAGACACTCACCAAAGGAGAGCTGAAGCAGTACAGGGATTGCCTTGCAGCAATTCAGTGTGCCCAACTAACAACTGAGTGCTGCACTGCCCAATGTAAAGAGTGTCCTGGTACAACGGCTCTGCATAGTACATGTAGGTTGGATGCAATCATGCATTCAACATATGATTGACAGCGTACAGTTTAAGCAGTGGACCAAAGTGGATAGAGCTAGCCTGGAAACCAAGATCCTGCCTGTGCAAGATTTCCTGGACTGTTTTGAAACAATGTTAAGGAACCTACAGCTACATGATTTCACTGCACATAAGCAAGCCCAGTTCGTCAAAGACACTAAAGAAGGCCTCAAGCCAGGGCAAGTTTTGGTAATAGCAGACTTCTCCGAAAACTTCAGCTTTGATGTGCAGGATAAAGTCCAGTCTTTTCACTGGAACAACCTACAGGCTACTGTTCATCCTTTTGTCTGCTACTTCAAAGATGACAGAGGACAATTGGCCAACATGTGCTATGTCATTATTTCAGAGTGCACAACTCATGATACTGTAGATGTGCACTTGTTTCAGAGTAAGTGTAGTATACGTCAATGCTGACGTAATGTGTTGTGACCGTATCAGCCGGACTTCATTAGAACAAAAGTCTTTGTGCGCAAGCCAGAGGCGGCCGCCGAACATTCTAGATGAGCGCTTACTATTTATATGTTTGTCATTGTGCACTGAGCGAGTCTGTGTGTCCTGAGTTGTGTATCGTGTATTGCAGTGTAGATTATAGTTGTGTGCCGTGTCCTCTACAGGAAACTAGGATTCGCGTCGGGGCGATACCACAGTAAGCTTTTGCAATTTTTGACTGGTATGCTTGAAGTTCGGCCTAGCATGATTTTTTATGTATCCAATGGATGTGCAGCCTGAACCTATGCCATCATGAAGCTGACTTCGCAGTGTGGCACTTTTTTGCCACGTCACATGGCAAGCCTGTATGTGATGGTGCCAGAGGAACACTGAAGAGAATTGTCACTAAAGCCAGCCTCCAACGTCCCTATGACAACCACATTCTTACAACTAAAGATCTTTACGAATTTGCATCACAGAACATCAAAGGGATGGATTTCACATTTGCGTCAAATGAAGAGCATTATGAGGAAACGAAACGTTTGGAGCCAAGGTTCAGCAATTGTAGAACCATTCCAGGAACACAAAGACAGCACAGCTTCAAGCCTGTTTCAGAGAACACTTTGGAGGTTAGAATGTTCTCTTGTGATGCAACAGCAAGACGTGAAAAAGTGATTTGCAGTGTTAAGGAAACCATTTCTAACCTATCATCGTTAAGTGTCTATGTCACCATTGCTTACGAAGAGCATAGCTGGATAGGCTGCATATTGCACACCAATTTAATGGAAAACACTGTTACTATTAGCTTCCTACATCCTCATCTCAATGCACCATCATACATCTTCCCAGATCCACCAGATATCATAGATGTTGATCCAACAGACATTTTTCCCATGTAAATCCCATTACAACTACTGGAAGAAGATACGCCCTGCGCAGAAAAGAAGAACAGTTGGCACTGAAAGCACTTCAAGAAAGCAAACTATAATGTACTTGTGTTGTTTTGATTGTGTATGTTACAGTTTGTTTAAGCATCTAGCTGCCTTATGTCAACTAACAACAATAATTGATGAAAAGGACTGCTGAAGGTTTTAACCAGGGCTGTAATGGCTAAACCCATTGCCAGCCCACTCTGATATTTAGATAAAGTAATCCTCACCTATTGATGTCTGAACTGTAAAAAAATCATGCCAAAATAAATGGGTTTATTGTGCACACTGAGTATTATAGGCCTAAACATCATTATACCATTTTAACCCTTTCATCCCACAGAATTTTAGGTGTTCCTGAAGTGGGACAATTACCAAAAACAATAATTATTAACACAGGTGACAAAATATCCTTGCAAAGTACAAAAGATCACAAAAAAGATAAAAATCAGCTAAATACCCAAACAATTCATCTGGTACACAAGTTATAAGAGAAGCGTTGATGACTCATAATGATTAAAAGATGTGGCAAGTTTTGTCATAGATATTACAGTAGAAGGATTGGAAACGGGCTCAATTAACACTGCTTCACGTGCCGACTCCTCGATGTTCCTCGTACTCAGACCGCTTATCATATTTGAAATGGCCGCGTGCTAGAATGCAACAGCTCCTTTCGTGGAACCCATAACCCAGCTAAACAAAAAAATGTCAATTACTTTGCTGCAAGTGGAATCTTCCCTGGAAGACACCGTGGTCTATGTTTTGTTGGACAGTGCAGCCGAAACTTGTGGCCGGTCCTGTTATACATTATGGTGAAACTGACTTGGATATGGAAAAATGATTATTCAATCCTATTTTGGTAACACAAATCAATATTTTGGTAACAAAGCAAACCCATGCACAGAGATTGGGAACTTGTGGCAATGGTTGTCAATACCTTCAAAGTACAAATCCCTGGTAATATTACGGCATTAGTAAAATGGATCACCCGTTGTGAATTTTTTTCACGCTTTCACACAGAGCTTAGTTACTTAGCAAATGGTTACTACCATATGTAGAATTGATGTAGCTATCTGAAACAAGTGTTCGAATAGAGATAAAAGCATGTGGAGTTACTCCAAGATCCTCCAACCTAAACGCCTTCAACACACCGTACATACAATTTTGTGCTGGCTACTTCTTTATAAAGAAAGAAACGTTTAGGGGAGTTGTATCGGTTAGTTGTTAAAAATATTGTATGCACTCCAAATTCTGTATCTTGGATTCTAAAAGGGCAATGAATATGGCGATAGGTTTGCCCGAATGTACGCAGTTTGTGTTATCATATTCTTCTTCAGATTGTACTAAGCTCTCAACTTACTTTCTTCTAAAGAGGGGCGAGGCGTCACTTCATCGAATTAGCACCATCGCGGAGTCGCGCTTTGCAATTTACAGGATCAATGGCACACGTGCTCCGTTTCCAAACATTCTACTCGAATATCTATGGTTTTGTCGAATTTTGACACATCATGTGTTCTTGATTTGTTGGACCCACATGGAATTACCCATACATAGAACAACTAAATCAGATTGCTTTGTAGTTGCTATGGACGAGCTGCCTGGTGCTACAGCTGAAGATTATTGCTCACATATATCCAATTCAGTTGGTAACTTAGCAAGAGTTTATTCGCACTTTCATGATGATACAGACTATAAAAGAACAAATCATTGCACACACTTACTGATCGTGTTGCTACAAATATGCCTTTTGAATAAATCATGGAATAAATCATTGAATGAACTTAAGTGTCATTTGCATCCATTAGACACTATAGCCACAGATACAATAGCTGCATTGAAGATGTGCAGTGAGCAGAATATTGTTGGGAAAGTTTGGGGAAAAGATTGTATTGCACGAAATATTGTTCTCGCAATTAATAAACTTCGATTCAAGAATGGAAAAGGAGATCTCGTGGATTTGCAACATTTCTGTATTGATGAAAAATTACCACATGGGATCATTCCACAATATAGAGGAAACCGTCTGCATATTCTTTTTCATATTTGTATTCAGTATCATTCAATGCTAATTAAGCTTTTTGAAACTGGTACTTCTTGCGGTGGATTGCGATCAAGCATTTTGGCAAACTTTGTTACAGATACTGTCCAAGTTGAAATGCAAGTGCTGGGACTTATTGGTAAAATACTAACTGGACCATGGATGAAAGCTTTCTACACATCCTCAGTATAGATCACTTAGAAGGAATCCCAGTAATTCAAAACGTCTTAACAAATCTGAAGGAGCAACAGGACTTTCCACTAGGTATGCTAACACGCTATATTGATTTTTTGTCAATGTAAACTGCAGTTGATGAAGAGTGTAATAAAGACGACAAAACACTGCAGAAATTGAGAGAGCCACAGAAGAATGAAGCTCTGTTTGAGACCATGATGAAAGCATGTCTGCAGGCAGTCATTGGAGTTTTAAAAAGACAATATACAAAATTTTGACTGTGACATTACAGAGAAATAAAATCCGAGACAAAATCTGCAAGGTCGCACAACATAGATGCCGAGGAGGTAATGGGGATGTTCAGTACGGTGTAGAACAATTCCCCAACTACACTCTGTTATATATCATGCAAAATGAGAGCATTACTGTGGATAACATTGACAGTGTAGATGTGAACAGAAAAGACATTATATTGAAGAAAAAGCTGTATTACTTGGAAGAGAGCAATAGCAAAAATGGAAAATTAGTCAAAAAGAGAACTATCTAGGAGGAAAGCAGAAAAGCAACAGAAAAGAGATCAATCAGAAAGATTGCAAACTGGAGAAGAGATTAAAAAGCATTAATATTGAGAGAATCAGGGATTAATTTATTGACCTTGATTAGACAATGTAGAAAAACTGTCCGACCTCTTGACAGGTAAATCCATTGGCCAATACATTTGCCATGCTTGGCTTGATGATGGAGTTTGTCAATTATTTAATGGAAGAATTGAAAAGATGAAGGGAACTAAGTTGTTGCATATTGGAAGGAGAATTAAACATATCATGGATGCAACTGATTTTGACTTGTCTATCTATCAACTAGCAGCAGACCTATGGGGGAATTGATTATTTAATCTTATAGCCATATGCACAGACTATTAAAGATACATAACCAAAAAGTACTACATTGTTTGAATAGTGGATGGTCAACACATAGCCTGAATAGGGCATCAGTTCACCTGCCAGTATGGAAAATATCATCATGAAATCTTATACGTAGCGAAAGTTGCATGTGATTTATCAGAACATACTTTACAGACGCACGTTTTAATGAAATGACATACAAAAAATTGGACGCTTTTTAAATGCTTTACTTTGCAATAACTTTCTTAATCTAAAGCATCCCCACACCCCCACACCCTCGCACTTATACTTGTATGGTATGGATAAGCAATTGCCGTATTCAGACCTCAATGACAATACATTCTGCATCTCAAACCTAAACAGAGTGTTATATGTTACGCTATTTGTACTCCACATCGCTTCTACTCCCTCTGTGTGAACACCTGTAACAGGGTCAACAAAGTGGAGTGAGTGATTCACTGTCTGATGAGCTACCTGTAGTGGTTGAAAGTTGGTTATATGCTGCCCATTCGCCACTGTACACTGCTGTTCAACCTTACCAAGTTTCACTGGAGTGAGGTTTAAATAGTGAATAACTTCCTGAATATCTACTCCATGAACAACACTGTCATCAGAAGTAGATTCGGTGGAAGCAGACAAAGGGAGCTCTTTGTTCAAATAAGATGTTGATGGACCAGGAATTGGTAAATCAACAAGTGTGGGGAGCTCTTCAGGAACTTGGATGGACAATTTCTGTAAGTGTGTCCTGCACAATGAGCACAGTTTGTCTCCTGGAACAAGTGAAATGCCCACTTTTCAATGCACTTGCCCTACACTCACTAGTGATCTCCCCTAGTGACTTCTTTCGTGGCTTGCAGTCTTTGTGCTGATCAAAGACATTGCAGCACTTTCTCTGTAGAACAGATTGAGTACTTGTGCAGCTCATGATGTAAACAAATCAGTCGAAGCCAACTTGGAACACAAAGAAAGAAGTTCTATCTCGTCACTGGAAACTGTGCACACCGTTTGGACTTTAGTAATGGCAAAGCAATGTCTTTGATGGCAAAGCACTTTCCAAAGGCTCCAAAGCTGCACGATTTCAAATGCAAGACACGCGAATTGCAGAATAGGAAGCGCTCAGCTGTTTATTAGCCACGTAAGGCTTCATGGGCCTATGTTCTGTTTACGTTTAATACCGCACGTATGCAGAAAATTAACACATGAAGCCTCGCAATGCCAGAAATCAAACCGTTTGAAAAAATTGTCTTCCTCGGAAAATGTATGGTATGTTAACAGCATGATTTGCCATCGTATTTTATGAACTAGAATGGTAGGTAGGGCATTCTGGGAAATTGTGGCATTTTTAATAACTACCTGGCAGCACAAGGTTAATGGACCTTTTCTTAACACGGCGCAAGGCATGCAATTAGTGTTGATTACACGTGACGTCTACATCCGGAGTAATACATTCTTCGCGCGTTTGGCTAAGGTGTGCGTGTATTCTCGCGTGTGTTGGCTTAGTTGGCTTCAAACTCTTTGAGATTTGAGGTAAGAATGATGAATGCAGTATGGAGAACCTCTCCAGGTACATGCAGTGATCATGCTTTGCATTTTCGTTCAAAGTTTCTGAAGGATGGCGTCTAGTGAATGCATTAGCGAAAGGTTGAACTAACACAAGACGATATACCCGGAACATCACTAAATGAGCCATTCCATTGCATTCTAAAAGTACGCACTTTCACACCTACGCAGGAAATGGATAGGATGGTAGATTCCAGGAAGCAATAGTGCTCTTCTTCTCACATTAAACGATAGTGTATTCGTGACAAGCTACCACTGTACCAAGGCGCATTCGGTGGATGTACTCCGGATGTAACGTCACTTCTAATTATGACGTCACTTTGACCCGCAAACATTCCAGGGCCTTAAACGAAAAGGTCCATTGTATAATAATAGTTTGAATCGCTGGCACCAGCTCACTGTAGACTCTACTTCGCTAAGTTCCAGGCAAAGGTTGCGATATGATTTAGCAACAATGAAGGGCAAGGCTATGACCTGGGCCTGAGCCATGTTCCCACTGAGAGTCTTACAGATATGCTAACTCTCTACTTCAACCGCTTTTATACACGTCTTTTGACTAGGCCGGAATGTATTATGTCATTGTGGTGTGAATAAGATGATAATTGATTATCCGTACCATTTAAGTATAATGGCGAGGGGGTATCTCGGTTTACCTCACTAGCTTAAGCTAAGACTATGAAACTCTCATAAACTACAGGTGCATAATAGAGCGACCCCACCACATAAATAATTGCGATTACTGTGCTGTCCAGTCGTCTGCGAATCATTTCGTAAAGTTGTCAATGGCATAATAACATTGGTACTATCAATCCCGCTTACCTGTCCAGTTATCACGTGGAAGCTACACAGCCAGCTTTTTTCACCACTGAATCACGTGCGTAATGAATCCGCCCGTGATGCGTGGTCGATATCAGACATGCTAATGTTACGTTGAATCGCTCCACCAAGACCACGCCCAAAATAAAGAGGAGAAGCTAATCAGTACAATGAACAAATACTTTTTTTTTATTTAGAAGATCACACTTAACTACGCGTTGTTACAGAGGATTTTATTTGTTATACTTCTGGCTGATTTTAGCCGTGACGGCTTCAAATCGGTTGTGACAAAATGTGATTCGGTCGGTTACGGCGGTTAGTTATCAAATCCGTACTGCACTGATGTTTCATAAATATTATTAAAACATGGCGGAATGATTTTATTGTGCATTATGAGTTTCCCTACCTTTCGAGGCACCTGGAAAGCGCGCACCACTTAGATACGCTTCAAGTCTTCAGAAGAGCACCACTATAGCAAATTTGGTATGTATTACTATACCCGGTATGCGTCTGCGGTACTTTTATACTAAGTGAGAGTTGAGGTGCTAAAGTTGGTTTAATACGAGCAAAATGCCGTAAGTAACCTTGAGTCTAACGTCTGGGAACACCCCTGGAAAGGCCTCACTGCCCTTCAACCAATTGCAAGTCCCTCACCTGCATTCAAAACAAATCAATACTTATGGTTTTTGCTTAGCTTTCCCACCTGTGGATTGCTGTACTTGTACATATTTTGCTATTTGTATGGTGGGTGGCACCCTTTTGGCTTCTACCCTTACCTAACATCCTCGCCTTGACCATCGTCATGGTGTGGCAATCTGGGTGACCAATTGTAACCCTTGGTCCCACGTGTCAGAACTCCTATGCACACCCAACTCTCTGGTTTCACCTTATCAGCAGACAACTAACTATGCCAAGTGTGACGGGATTATGATCAGAATACCTATAACAAACAAAGCATGAGAAAACATTTAGACAGCATTAAATATAGCTTTCCATAATCGTAGTTTTCTTACATGTAAATGGCATATTCACTATTATCATTTTATATGTAGGTGGTTCCTCAGAACAGTGATGAAGGACCCGTGCAGGTTCCTCGGAGTCCTGGCTTTTTCATCCATGAGCCACCACCAATTGATTCTGTCAGACACCCTTCAACAATTGAAAAAGAATCAACTGATTTTGAAGACAATTCAGAGACAGGTATGTTATGTACAGTATTACATGCAGGCCTTTATGTTACATTTCCCACTAAATGATTAGTGTGCTTTGATGTTTTAAGTTCAAGTCACCACACTACAGAACCAGATTTCAGATCTTTAGCATACATTTGTATGTCCCATGTTGTAAAGTACAAGCTTATTAATTTCTCAAACTTAGTCTATGGATACATTTTGCACAAAAGAGTACTTGCTATGGAGTTGAACCTGTACCCAATGAATTTCGTAACATGATATTATAGGGCTTCATGTTCGACACAATTTAATGACTAAAAGTAGTAATTGCTAAAATCAAGCAAACCAAACTTTTACCATAGGTAGTTACCATCACTCCTCACATATTGTACTGATCACCTTTAATTAAGGGTGAAGTATGTCCTGGGCTGGGACATCCCTTCAAAGGACAGGCAGCCATGTTATCCTGTCATAACACATAACAGTACTGTCATAACTTTGCAACTGCTATCAAAACTACCAATTTACACTCAACGTTTTATAAGCGCCAGGCTTCTTTTGGTCACCAATACACGCAGCCAGCGCACTCTTTGTTACATGGGGAATACAAAGCGCCGCCCTTTGTTACATTATCGAAGGCATGTCGTCGCCCAGCTCAGTATATACCTTTAAAGCGCTGCAGTATATACCTTTAAAGCGCTGCGTGGCTACCCAGGCAGACACCTTCCAACTTATGAAAAAATTTATGAGGGTTTGTCTTCATGGGTGTATGTTCAAATTGTGTGCGATTATACATACAGTTTTATTGTAGGAATACACAATGCAATGTTTAATGACTTGAAAGAAGGAAAAACGATTTAGCCATAAACAATAATATGCATATACACAACAATTGTTTAGATTCTAAGGGTGAGGTATAGTAATACGTTTTAGAGGAGCATACCTCTTTATTATAAAATGTAGTTGCTTGCACACCTCTTTATTATAAAATGAAGTTGCTTTTCTTGCTTTCTGAATTAGTGCCCTTGATGGTTCAAATGCATAGCAAGGGGTACTTGTGCATGTACATGTGTGCATTGTGTCTGTGATTAGCACCACACTTATGCTTGGCCAGCGGAAGCTTATATAGGGCAGGCGATGAATAATTAATTAACCACAAAAATTCAATTACGAATAACATATTACAGTCAGTTTAAACTTTCCAAAAATAGAAATAGATATTCTGTGCTCTGAGCGACCTACGAATTCATTTGCTATTTCATTATCATTGATTGCATCAGTTTGTTCACTATAAATATGAAGTATCATAAAATTATTCAGCCTTTCCTGCTTCATAGTGCTTCTCAAATAGGTCTTTGTTCTTCTCAATGTACTAAACGATCTTTCTGATGTAGCGTTGGTAGCTGGCATAACTAAAATCAACTGCATGATTTGGCATACTTGATTCATTAAATCTCGCTGTCCTATCGTCAATGATTTAAAATACTTTGTAAGATCCAAAACATTTAAAGACTGAGATGTATTTGATGCAGCAAAATGGACAGTTAGAATTTGTAACTGTGCTACAAGATTCTCTTTATTGAAGTCATCCTTGTAAAACTCACAGATAAAATCCAGTTCTTCGTCATATGGTTGTGCTTTGCAAGCCTTACACAACAGCCTCTCGAAGTACAGTAGCAGTACACCCTGTAGCCTGGCTGATCAAATCTCACGTTCACACAGTTAATAGTACAATCAATAGCTTCATAATAAACTTGCCGGTAATGCAATGTTGGTGTGTCATGAAAATGAGTGCTTGCAGTACCATCATCAAACGCTTTGGGATTTGCCTTTGCCTTGGTAGCCGAGGCTCAGAAACATCAATCAAAGTAAGATACTGACACACTTAACTTATCCCAAAAAAGCTGAAAGGACTCATCATTTCGGACACTTTGAAGTGTGGCTAGCATCATGGATGCAGCAATTGGCCTTCTGAAGCTGATATGGTGTCCTTTTGTAGTGTTTTGCTGAGATTATCTGTTTGCCTAAGCAGCATTTCTGCAAGATGCACTGCAAAAGCAAACTCAAAGGTTTTCATTTGAGCTGCTACACCAATAATTCTAGCCTTTATCTCAGAGTCCCTTGTGATGTCAACAACTTCATCCCAGGTGCTCTGAAGTGATGAATAGTTTTCAATAATAGTGGCAAGGGAATCGGCACGCACAGTCCACCTTGTGGGACATAGTGGTCTAATTCCAGAGTGCTTTTCTAGAGACATATGAGCTCCATCATAATCTGAGCCACCACTGTTTTGAATTTCTCTGAAAATTGCTTCTCTCTTTGGTGAGTATTTTATTAATTTTGTTACCTCATGTGTTACATCCAATGCATCCTTAATGACCTTTATATTCGTAAAAACATCATTTACAGCAAGGTTAAGGCTGTGTCCATAACAGTGCATATATATACTGCTCTTGGTTCTTCAGCTAGTATTTGTGAAGCTACTCCTGATCGTACACCTTTCATTGTACTTGCTCCATCATAGCACTGTCCCCTAAGCTTGGAAATAGGTAGATTCATTCTAGCAAAAACATTTTTGGCAACAGTAGTCAAGGTTGATGCATCAATGGATGACACCTCATACAGACCCAAAAGTTCTTCATGCACTTCAAAACTTTCTGAAACCCTTCTCATAACTATTACTACCTGCTCCTTATTTGATACATCAGTTGTTTCATCCATCATCAATGTAAGAAATGGAGAACCTTGCAAAATCTGAGACATATTTCTAAGAACATAAAGAACCATTAGTTTATGATCTCATTCTGGATATCATGTGAGGTGTATTTAATCTTCTTTTTTTCTAACCATTGCATGAAATCAATATCATTATTGCCCCTTGCTTTGAGCAGTTGAAAAAAAAAATTACTAATCCCTTTCATCTCCATCCCCCCGAAGAGCTAATCCTTGTTGCACAAGATATTTAATGCAGGACAGAATGTGGAGGACAATTGCATTCTTTTTCCCTTGCATGTTGTAGTGATAGCTGCTCACCAATATCTACAGTAGTCTTAGGAAGTGTAATCACAACCTCAACTGCTTCCCGGTGGCATTTGCTCTCTTGATGTTTCTGGATTTGCGTTGTTGCATTTTTCCAATTGCAGAATCCTCTACAAACCTGCACATTTGACAAATGGTGCTATATCTATCATTATACTTGAAATTAGAAAATACTTACAAACGCTGGGTCGACATTTGATGGCTTCAGCTTTTTTGTCCCAGGCCCACTATACACGTGTGACAAAATAACACATCCTTCGTTCATCGTAGTGCAAAAATGGCCACAGCTTGAACCAAGAAGATTGGCAAGCCCTCATTGCTTTCCCAAATGATCGTTGCGGATACTTAAAATCTGAGGCTGGATAATGCGGTTGACTTCCAACCTCAGGTAGAGCATCCATTGCAATCGGTGCGGCGGCCATTGTGCATGCTAATGGTTATTTATAAATTTAATCAAAGCTAATTAATTACTGAAAATTATTAATAATTATCTTAGTCGCGGGGGAAAAAGTGGTAGGGCAAATGCCCTATGGGCTACGTATATGTGTTCAATGTGCATCTACTAGCAAGGCACAACACTTGTGTTATAAACGGCATTTGTAGCAACATTAATTTCATTCAGAAGAATTTGAACACATCTGATGGAGTGTGCCTTAGTTTCAGGCAGATTCAATTTAACAGTAACCAATGAAGACAGAGTTCCTTGAAGTTGCAAACTACCTCTGTCATCTCTTCTGATTTTGTGAATGACAGAAAACACTCGTTCTTCTCCTGCATTTGAATGTGATATGGTTAAAATGACATTGGCCACTTGTGTGATTCTTAAAAATCTAGCAGTGTTCATTCCTGGAAGCTTCATCTCTCCTAAATAGATCCATTCTATGTTGTGAATATGATTATGTTATATATACACGTTATTAGTAGGTTAAGAAGATATGAAACCATAATTATCTCACATCAGCCACTAATTGGGTGATAATGAACCAATTAGTGGTTACAGCTAGTAGCACATCATGAAGAACCATAAGCCGTATTCTTGGAATGGACAACCCTGTTTATGTTGTGGATGTACCTGACAGTAATCCAACAACCTATATGCATCAAAGAAGCTTTCTCTTCATTGGTAGGAGCTATTCGACAAAAACAGTACAAATGGGAAGACTTATAATCTACTGCCATTCGTATGATGTCTGTTCTTCTGTGTATTTGTATTTAAGGTCCAAGAAATAACAGAACCTGTTGGTGGCCAGAGATTCTGACTTGTTGACATGTTCACTGCTTGCACACCTCCTGACCTTAAGAAGCACATTTTACAATCATTTGGCTCTGTGGAAGCGGAAAGGTCTTACCGTATAGTCTTCAGTCTATGGTGGAAGGAGTTCAATTGCCCAAATTATTCACTGGGGTCCATCATCTGACCTAGAGGAGTATGCACAAGAAACTGGGTGTGCCAGAAGAGATGGGCTGCATTCTGAGGCTGTTCTGTATATCCCTTCTAAAAAGCTATTTCAGTACATTCAAGACAGCATGAAGTTATTCTGCTTACATGAACAGCATTGTAGATGGCAAACAATCATTGAACACTCTGTTGTAGATAGTTTAAGTAACTTGCTGAATACATGTTTGTGCTGTGATGTGTGTGAAAAGAAATGCAAATATCAAAAATGTTCAACATACTTCCGCCAAATAGAGCCCAGTAGACGTGGCTTCCAATACAGTAAGAGTCTGAGGGATTAAGCTAGACCCCTCTTCCCCCTCAAAAGGAACCATTTTGATGTGGCCTCCTTTGCTAGACTGTCAGGGGCTAAGGTACAGATGAGCCATACCATGTATGGAGGTAACATATTCATGTATGATTGTACAAGTCAGTTGCAGCTGTTCAGTTATCAGATTGTGATGCTTGTGGTGTGTAGCATGTAGACATAAGTCTGCTGTATGGATTCTTAATTGCATTATTAGCTGAGACTTTGGTTTGTTAAAATAAATTACATTCCTTTGTGCTACTAAATTTTCGCCAGACCTATAAACCATTTATATGTCTGGGAACGAGACTAACAAGGCATGTTGTTGTCCAGCTCAGTATATATACAGTGTCCTTGATTAATACATAGTTTTCTAAGTGTCTCCTAGCTGAAAATGTCACTGCCAGCTGAAGGGGTGTGTTGTGATCCACTGAAATGCCATAAAAAGCCGAAACGAAAAGGTCTAAGGACTGTGCCGCATGCTATCATTGCTGCACATCCATCACTTCATCTTACTCGCCATCACTTCATTTGCACCATGTGCCACAAACAATTGAAGTTCCAAGCCGTTTCAACATCTCCTGACGATACTGCTGACACGTTTCCTGCTGATTTAGGCGACAGTGAACTGGAAAGTGGAGCTACTGCTGACATATCTCCCGCTTCTGATATCAGTGATATAGATAGTAGTAAATCTTGTCCGAGCAGATTAAGGCAAAAAGGAAAAGAAGTGAAAGTGAGGCAGTGCAGGTGGTTCATCTGCAGTATCAATGAATGATGGGGAGGAGGTGATCCAACAGCTTGTGGAGAAGTTTCATTCAACAACAGTGAGAAGCGAAAGGCTGATATACCTAACAGCTGTACCTCAAGAGCTAATCTGTATGTAAAACAGCAAAGGTGTTTAACGCTTCTCGTTATCTCGCTGGTCGGGCTAAAAGGTTGGTAGCTGGAAAAGGTGTCCTATCAAGCCCTAATCCTTCAGAGGATCATGGTGTTAATGTAGTTTTTGAAGAAGTGAAGAAGTTCTATCTATCTAATGACATCAGCTGGGTAATGCCTTGGAAGAAGGACTTTGTTTCTGTTAGGGGAGCTGGTGGGAAAAGGGTACACAAGCAAAAGAGACTGCTCATGTGCAATCTCAGAGAAGCCAACTGTGAATTCAAAGAATGCAATTGAAAGTAGGTTTCTCTAAATTTACTCAGTTGCGGCCTGCAGAATGTGTTATAGCTGGAGCAAGTGGCACACACTCAGTCTATGTGTGTAAGATCCACCAGAATGTAAAACTAATGATGATTGGTAGCAGGTTGGAGCATTTAATAGGTGGTGAAATAAAACACTACCGCCATTGTCTAGCTAAAATGCAGTGCTTCCCACCTACTTTAGAGTGCTTTCTAAGAAAATGTACCGAGTGCCCTGGTGTTGAAATACTCTGTGCTGAGCTTCAAGCTATAATGAATGAGCATGAGGGAGATTCAGTAGAGACTGATCATCGCTGGAAACCAAGGTGCAGACAGTAGATGAATTCCTGGACAGTTTCAGTCACATGCTTGAGAAGCTCTTAGTTCATGACCTATGTCATAACAAAGATGCAGGCTGATTTCATTCAAGAAAAAAAGAAAAGTCTTGGGCCTAGGGAGTTCTTTGTGGTCCAGGATGAAATACAATCCTTCCATTGGAATAACAATTCAGCAACCATTCATCCTTTCGTATGTGACTCTAGGGACAACGGAGTTGAAGAGTGTCTGTTATATTGTCATATCCTCATGTATACAGCATGGTGAATGCAGTCATCTCTTCCAGAGAAAGCTTGTCAACTTCCTGACCCAGGAGTGTTTGTGGTGGCCAACTACCAAAAAAGGTCTGGTATATGTCTGATGGCAATACAAGAATTGCAAAAACTTCCTCAACCTGTGCCATGACTTTGGAGTTTACACAGAGTGGCATTTTTTTTGCTACATCGCACAGGAAGTCAGCTGGTTATGGTGCTGGAGGAACTGTTAAAAGAGTTGCAACTAAGGCTTGTTTGCAGCATCCCTATGACAATCACATCCTAACAGCACTTCAGCTGTACGAATTTGCAGTTGGCCACATCCAAAGAATGCACTTTGGCTTTGCAACTGTGCAAGAGCATGATGGGACTACTTATCTACTCTGTCGACGAAACCATTTACACCCACATATATGTACAAGTACTAGCAGCTAGAGCACAGTTGGCATCTTGTATCTCTGTTTTGCTTAAAGTATAGGTTCTCTCTGTGGCTGTTATTGGATTCACATGGGTAAGGGATCTATGTCCATGACATCTTCCTGATCAGGAAACACAAATGAGCTGGATGGTAAGTGTGGATGCAGGAACTTCACTGTGACTACACATTCTGACTCACCAACACTGAACACACAGCCAAGCCAACATGCCTCATTGTACAACTGTCACATATCCACCGATGCCCATGGCAGTGTGTGGAGCACAATTAATACCCTCTCTGTGCACAACCCGTTCGGCTCTGCAAATTGTGCTTGTGGAGAATTGCCTCACCTCCACCATGCAAGCAGATAGGGGTATAAAACTGTGTAGGCTCTGTGTGCCTGGCACTGTTTGGCTCATTTTATGCCTTTCCTCAAGCATCTTGGCTTCTTATCAACTGTGTAAACTGCAGGATAAAACATGGCTGCCTGTCCTTTGAAGGGCAGCCCAGGACATACTTCACCCTAAAGGTCATCAGTACAATATGTGAGGAGTGATAGTAACTACCTATGGTAAAAGTTTGGTTTGCTTGGAGATTTTATATTTTTAGCAATTACTACTTTTAGTCATTAAATTGTGTCAAACATGAAGCCCTATAATATCGTGTTATGAAATTCATTGGGTACAGGTTCAACTCCATCTCTTCTGTGGAAAATGTATCCATACATATGGAACGTTCTATACGAAAATGGGTCTTGTGGATTTTATTTTATAACATTAAATTTAAATCGATATATCTTCCGAAATATTAACGCTATCGGGTTCCTATTTGTAACACAACATACCACATCATTACTATATGTGAGAATCCATTTTTGGTGTCTTACACATGCGGGGTACCGACGTTTCAAGGTCCGATACCCCGTAGGGTTCAAAACGGCCACATCTTCAGGTAGGAGTGTCCAAATCGGTTCAAAATAGGTACCTATGTAGAAGGGTCCTACCGCTATTGATTTGTTCTGTTCGTTAATTTTTGCTTTATCCGTTATGGGTATACAAGTGTGCAAAGAAATTGCATATTTCCCGGGCGTTACGCGCCATTAACATATTACAACTGGCTTCGAGGACGTCCTCGTAATACGTTAATGGCGCGTAACGCCCGAGAAATATGCAATTTCTTTGCACACTTGTATCTCCATAACAGATAAAGCAAAAATTAACGAACAGAACAACTCATTAGCGGTAGGACCCTTCTACATAGGTACCTATTTTGAACCGATTTGGACACTCCTACCTGAAGATGTGGCCGTTTTGAACCCTACGGGGTATCGGACCTTGAAACGTCGGTACCCCGCATGTGTAAGACACCAAAATGGATTCTCACATATAGTAATGGTGTGGTATGCTGTGTTACAAATAGGAACCCGATAGCGTTAATATTTCTGAAGATATATCGATTTAAATTTAATGTTATAAAATAAAATCCACAAGACCCATTTTCGTATAGAACGTTCCATATATACCTCAGACCTAGATAAAGCTATATCTTATTAAAATGACTAAGTTTGAGAAAATGATTAGAAATTCATAAGCTTGTACTTTAAAAACCATACAACACGATGTGGTTATGTGACTGTACAGTGTGATATCAAATTATTTTTAGCCTTGCTTTACTTCATACAGTTATCAACAGCAGCCTTGGAACTTGGTGCCATTAAGATGACCATCCAAGGACGTAACACCATCCTTCTCAGCTAGGCTATTGCCAGCTGTACACTGTTGATGCTACCATCTCTTAAGTCATCTACTCTGTAATGAGTTCTACTGCCGTTTATGGGTCTGGTTGGCTCACCAACATCAGTGGTTTTATCCTATACAAATCAGCCAATAGTTCATCAGTAAGACTGTGTGTGTGTGTGTGTGTGTGTGTGTGTGTGTGTGTGTGTGTGTGTGTGTGTGTGTGTGTGTGTGTGTGTGTGTGTGTGTTGTGTGTCTGTGGTGTGTGTCGGTGTTGTGTGTGTGTTGTATGTGTTGTGTGTTGTGTGTGTTGTGTGTGTGTGGTACTGCGTAAAAGTCAGACTGATTTTTACACAGCAAGACTATTCTGGGGAGGTTTCCAAACCAGTGAAAGTTCCTACTGTACTGTCCAAGTTCTGGAGCCAGAAACCACTATTCCTCAAGGCTGTATACTTGATGAGTTTGACTGCCCACAATGGTGGACTTCTTCCGTGTCATTCCTTCATCTTCTGTCTGCACAGCTGTGTCAGTGGTCCACAAGTGTACTAAGACCTGCTCATTTGTTGAGAAGGCTGCATCAGCTGCGGTTGAAGGGTGTGGTACATCCGTCAACAGACTTGTGTTTGTACATTGGATAAACATTGTGTACTGTAACAACATGTATTCATGATCAATCGTATGTTTCATGATCTGAAGCGACACTACCCCAAGTACCTGAATCGCTAATTGCCTATTACAAGCCGTAACGGTTGTGATTCGTTTTTCAAAAGTTACCCTGGTTGTAGTCTCGTACCCAGACCCTGATTGCGGATGGATTACATCACCGCTACACCTCTTTCCGCGTAGCGGTGATGTAATCCATCCGCAGCTGCGGGAATCAGGGTCTGGGTACGAGACTACCCTGGTAGTTTTCTGGACCCCTTAGGCCACCATGCGGGGACGATGCTATAATTTGCCATAATCAACTTCGAGACATCGGTGCAGAGGCGCGGCGGAACACCCTTAATAAGGGGAGCAGAAAGTCATAATATTCATCCATTTTCACCGTACATGGAAAAGTTGTCACTCAATAGTCACCATGTATGATGAAAACGGATGAATAACATGACTTTCCGCCCCCTCTGCGGTGGAATCAGTCACGCGCGGACTATATAGCAATAATATACATCGGTCTGGGTACGCGGCCACATTAGATCACTTAGTATATAGGCGTTGCCCGCCCCCCCCCCCCCCCCATACTTCCGACGCCGCTTCGCAATTTGAATATTAAATATCCTTTTTAATGATTTACTTGAAATACATGTACACTAGAAGCGCGGTTGCGTACCCAGACCAATGCGGGTCAACCTTTCGTTCCACCAAGATTATTAACATTACATGGATTGGAAACCCGCAAAAATTTGTGTCGCGATCCTCGTTTCGCATGAATTATTCATGATTGCCATGGCTGCTTCAGAGCTAGATGAGACGAACGGTGAAGACAGAGGCGCACGGGAGTGTACGCCACTAACGCCAGAGTTTTGTCAGAGTTTGGGCATGGAAGCACTATCTCTCCATGTAATTATTAAGTGTTATTTAAAGTGCCCGTTAAAGATAAAGAAATACGCATACACTTGCGATGCGATATACCACCACAAAAAGGTTACTGCCCTACAAATTTATAATCCCGACCTACAAAAAACTATGGGGGATGTGATGGATCACTTAGTTACACCAACATCCCTTACAGAACCGAACCAGCCAGCCCACAAAACTAGCACTTTGTCGAGACGAATTCATTATTATCTGCCAAACGCAATGTCTCTAAGACTTGAGAGAAGAACTCGACCTATAAACCTCCATGGGCTACATGCATGACAAAGTTGTTGCGATAAAAATTGACCCATTTGTACGGAAACAAGCCGGCGCACAGAGCCGCCACGTGCCGAATAATGATTTCGACAGAAACAAACAAGGTCAAAACTATACAAATGACAGGAGTGCTACATATCTGTACATAACAAACACACAAAAGCTTAGTACAGCAGCTACAAACCAGTGGCGTTGTGGCGCACCCGGCGCTGGGGGGGCAGATATATATAAAGGCGCCCCCCCCCCTACAAAGTTTAATTTCTGCATGTTAGCAGCACGTATATATGTGCACACGTCGCATGTAATTTATCGGAAATTGTCACGGTCATTTTTACGTGCAAATGACAAAGAATGGTGTACATATACATACAATTGAACTACAATAACGCACTTGAGAGATGAGAGGATGAACGTGCAAATGAATCGATTACTGATTCTTTCGTCAGTGTTAGAAGTATTTTGCGTTCTACTGACAAGAGCAATAATCCTTCGAGCCTCTCCTGCACCATCGTGGACCTCAATCGTGTTTTCACACGCTTTAGCGCAGACGCTCGGCGGTACAGGAACTGATCGGTATGGCAGAAATAATGGCATACACTTTACACAACTCTGGAAACGCATCTTTAAGATGGTACATTTCATTGCACAGAATATGCAATGCCCCAGTAAAAGATTATCCACGAATGTCGTTCTTCTTAGTTTCTAAATGTTCATCCCGCTGCTCATCACTTACCTCAATGAAGTCATTGTAGTCTACATCCGCATCTCTTTGATCATGGTCTTGTTCCATATCATCTTCATCAGAACTCCGATCATCTGCTTATGTGCATACAAATTCTGAACTATGAAATTTACTGTAGGCCCTTGCAAAACAGAAAAGTTCTTCTGCACACCTCTTGGAATCAAGGTTGTATTTTTCACAAAAACTAGTCATAGCACGTGTTAAGTCATAGACAGTGTTGTACATTTCGCTGAGACGTGGAAAACAGTTAGGTGAAAATACAGACAGCATTTCATACAGTGACCTGTTCTTTTCGAACCTGTTTCTCATGGAGCTTAAGACAGAATCTAGTACAACATAAAGCGTTTCGTGTTTCCATTTTGACTCAGGGGTTTCTGGAGACCCTGAAGTTCCAGGTACTCCTTTAGGACGACGCGCTCTAGTTGTGTGCCATTGGATAGATTGGATGTGTTTAAAAGTGTCATCCATAGTTTTTATGACGTCAAATGACCCATTCCGCATTTTTTCAAGAGACGCAATTGAGACGTCAATCATGTTCATCGCTTTCGAAAGGTCATTGTCAATACTTTGCAGGTAGCGACTCAGTGGACCAGTTATGGCGAATATCTCACTGAACTACAGAGCAGTTGCCAGAAATTGTTTGGTCTGAATTGAGATTAAAAGCCCAGCTGCCTCGGATCTGTGCTTTGTGTCAAATGACGTATCTGTATGAAGGATGTCTAAAGCCTCAAGGATGCTCTCATACCGATCCAATAATGTCCGCAAACACATCTCCCTTGCATTCCACCTAACAGTGTTTAATCGTTTAAGAGAGCGAATCGGAAGGCCATGCGACAACTGTATCGATTCTAATACGTTATGGACTTTATGAGACCTACTGAATAAGACGTACAGCGTTTCAAGATTACCAAACAGAGTCACTACGTCAACTGCAATTGCTGCTGAATCTGCCAACACAATGTTTAGAGTATGAGCATAGCAGTGGATATAGAGGATGTTACGGTTTATTTGGTCCTTAATAAGAGCTTGCAAGCCACCATAGCATCCGCTCATGTTTGATGCCCCATCATACGATTAAGCTATAAGCTTCTCAAACGACACATTCTTAGATTGCAGCGTTGAAAATATCACTCCAAACAAATCTTCGGCTGTTGTACTCATTGCCCTTCGGCAAGCCAGAAGGTGTTCAGAAATATTTCCATTTGTGGAGACTATTCGAACGCAAATGCTTATCTGTTCGTGATGAGCTACGTCAGGAGTTGTATCAGCTATGAGAGCCCATGCAGCTGAATCTTCAATAGCCTTCACGATGACATCCGTTACTAGCTGGCTAATGGTTTGTATCAAGTTGTTTTGCGTTGTATTGCTAAGAAACGATAAATGAGAACCTCGTCCTTTATGTCCCGGCTTGCCACATGACTCAATCCTACTTTGAATATCTTTTATCTTCTTCAAATGTTGTAGCAATGGGACGTCGTAATGTGAAATTAATTTTAGCATTTCGATAAAATTTCCAGTATTTACAGAATCGTCTACCAACGATTCTCTGTGGCCTCTCAAGGGTAAACCCTGCTGTCCCAGAAATATAATGGCATCCACAATGCGCGCTAGTATTGTTCTATTATTAGCAACCTCGTTTTTTTTCCGTTCCAACCAGCTTTTGATTGTTCATTCAAACAGTGCTGAATTGATTGCTCCTTTGAAAATACGGCTTGAGCTATCACAGCATTTCTGTGGGCACTAGAAGCTTCATGCTTTAGTACAGAACTATGTTGCTTCTTCCAGGAATGAAAGCCGCCATTTGTAAAAGCATTGCCTTGATTAAATTGGACGTGCTCCCCTCTCAAAACGGGATCAGTAAAGAGTAAACATGGAATGCAAAAAACGGCACTTTTTTCCATTGAATAAGATATCCATTGCTTCTTAGTACCATCCGGATGTTGAAACAGTGTCTTGGAGCAGTATCTATGACCTGATTTATGTGACACAAGGATACTTTCTAGCGGGTGACATGGTCCAAGCTTAAGGATAAATTCCTTCAGTTGTGAACTTAGTGTTACGTTTATCAGCCTAGCTGGGTCTATCACACCTGTTGTTTTGTCTATCATTGCATCTACTTGCTGGTCATAATGAGAACAAGGATCTGCCAGCATTACAGTATGCTGTGCTGCAATCATCCCTCTCAGACTGTTTAGATGTGTGATCAATCACGCCTTCTGAATTTCGTGTCATTAGTGACACTTGATGGTTTACACAAACAGGATCTGCTAGCGGTGCTGTGCTGCAATCGCTGACCGAAGTACTATACGTAGGCGTGCCGTTAGACCGTTCAGGATTAAATTGTTCATCATCCGCTTTGTCAACAATAACAGGCATCTCTGATTCGCTCGCCTTCAGCTCTTCATCAACGTTCGGAATAATTAACACTGACGGACCTGCTTCACTGGTTGGACTACCAAGGTCAAGATCAGTAACATTTACTGGAGCTGAGTATGAAGCAATCGGTTCACCTATATCATCGTGCGGAACCCGGGCCGAGTTCTTTAGAAAATCTTCCATGAACGAACTAAGCTTTTCTTGTTCATCAATTCTGGCCAACTTTAATCTGCGATATTCTGCCCCAGACTTTTTACGCTTACCTCTTGTCTGCAGAGACATAAAGCCGGCACTTCAATTGATATTTAGTAGGTCTGCAAATTGTAACTGTTATGAATACTACAACAACTATCATCGACCTCTGCTTACCACGTTTGTTTTAGGGTTATCTAAATAAACGAAAATAGTTTGGGTAGGATCGTTTAATTATTTAATTTCTTAAAATTAATGGATAATTACATCGCTTTAATTTGGTGATATCGATGCCAATCGCTTTAATCAGACTACCTCTACTATGAGACACCATGCATACTTCACTAACTTCAGCCGTCATTTGGCGCCCAAACTATATTTTGGCGCCCCTGTTTATAGGGCCGCTGGGGGGGCAATTGCCCCCCTGTCCCCCCGGCCACACCGCCACTGGTCAAGGGACAGTTATAGTTGAATTAACCAGCAACTGTCAATCAATTGCAATTAGCGAGCTTATACCGCTTGTTATTGGTATTGTTATTGGTATGCGATGTGTTGCCATGGCAATGAGGTTACACGGGTAACAGTCCAGTACATGTATGTGCGATTTAAATCTTTTATCAGCCTTGAAATTGATTCATTAAGGTCCAATACAAGAATGCAGAACATACAACATGTACATGGAATCAGTTTTAGTTTGAGTGAAGATGGAAGACATAATCCTTTATCCCTACACATGTAAAGAATGAACGAAGTACTTCTATAATGTTGCACACAGCCACACACACGTCACACAAACAGGCACACATCACACACAGGCACACATCACACAAGGCATACATCACACACAGTGGCGGATACAGGAATAAGGCAATGGGGGGGGGGGCGGTTATATTGGAGGGGCGGCATATTTCAGAGGCGTAGGAACCTATTTAACATTGGGGGGGGCCGACTTTGTAAAATTATTAACGGGGGGGGGGGGGGTGTGCAGTCCCTTACGACGGGTGGGGGGGGGGGGGGGGGTGCAGTCCGCTTACGACGGGGGGGGGGGGGGGGGGGTGCAGTCCCTTACGACAGGGGGGGGGGGGGTGCAGTCCGCTTACGACGGGGGGGGGGGGGGTGCAGTCCGCTTACGACGGGGGGGGGGGGGTGCAGTCCCTTACGACGGGGGGGCAGTCAACTTTTGGCACACAGAAAATACGTTTTGCTAACCGTTACAGTATTACAGAGCGCGCGTAATGAAGTAGACGTAATATGGTGACGTGCGGTTACGGAAAGGGGTAATCAATTATCGTTCAGATATGATAATTAGTAATAAACATTAACAAATAACCATAGCTATTTTAATCGTAGTGTTTATGTGTATGTGAAGGGGGGCGGCAATTTAATAATAGGGGCGGCATTTTATATCGATGGGGGGGGGGCGGGCCGCCCCCCCCAACGCTATGGTAGATCCGCCACTGATCACACATAGGCACACATCACACATAGGCACACATCACACAGGATACATAACACAGAGGCACCATCACACAGGTACACATCACACAGGCACACATCACACAGGCACACATCACACAGAGGCACACATCACAGAGGCACTCATCACTAAGACTACAAACACACACAGGCACACATCACACAAACAGGCACACATCACACAGGCACGCATCATACAAGCACACATCACACATGCACACATCAACAGACACATCACACACAGGCACACATCACACACCACACAAACAGGCACACAGACAGGCACACAGACATACATCACATATAGGCAGAAATGACACAGGCACAAATCACAAAGGCACACATAATAAAGAGGCACACATCACACATAGGCACACATCACACATCACACAGGCACACATCACACACAGAGGCACACATAACACAGGCACACAACACAGAAGCACCATCACACAGACACACATCACACAGGCACACATCACACAAACAGGCACACATCACACACAGGCACACTCACACAAACAGGCACACATCACACACAGGCATACATCACGCACATGCACAAATGACACACAGGCACAAATCACATAGGCACACATCACACATAGGCACAAATCACTAAGGCTACATATCACACAGAGGCACACATCCCACACATGCATACATCACACACATGCACATATCATACACAAGTTACACATAATGGCACACATTACAGACAGGCACACATCACACAGAGGTATGCACACAGACACACATAGCACACAGCCACACATCACACACAGACACACATCACATATAGGCACACATCACTAAGGCTGTACACATCAGCTAGATACAGTAATAACAGTCAATGAAAGGTTACATTAGAGTGTTTCTAATTCAATTCTTCTTTGATGCATCTGTGCATTCATATCAATAACCCTGTTAATATTGTGTGCTGGTCATAATGAGTGTGACGTAATGCCAAATTTGCCACTCATTCATTACCCATTGTGGCTCTCATATAGGTCTTCAGGCACCTCAGGACACTTGCACTCCTTTCACATTCACAAGATCTTACTGCATGGTAGTGTGCATGCAATTTGCAAAAGAATTCTGATGTTAGGATACAGTTGTGCATCACACTCCTTGATGGCTTCTGATGGTGAATTGGGAAGCTTATCTGCAGGCATAGTACTGTATTTAGACTTCCATCTGCACATTTCCTTCTCCAATAGCTCTGGGGTGGGAAGATCATGTTGATACTGAGCAATAATTTCACTCAGCTTTGAAGGTTTGGAGAACATTACAGATGAAACTATGGTTAAAAGATAACTAGCATTAACTGACAAAGTTGAAAACTGCTCATTAAGATGAGAGAGGACATGGAACAGAAATGGTATGTGAATAGAATTGATTGAACCATAGATACATGCATGATCGAACAGATGGTAGCACATGCATGCTGGTTGGTTCATTTAATCAAATAACTGCAACCCCCCCCACTTGAAAACCTGCAAACGGGCCTTATCTTATTTACTTGTTTCCCTGATTATTATTTCCCCCCCCCCCCCCCCCCCCCCCCCCGCTGTGAGTCTTGGTACCACTTTGTGCTTGGACTCAGGGGTACAGGCACACATGACACATGACACATAGGCACATATCACACACAGGCACACATCACACACAGGTTACACACATTACACACAGGCAAACATCACACATAGGCACACATCACACAGAGGCACACATCACACAGAGGCATGTGTATATCACACACAGGCACACATCACACGCAGGCATACATCACACACAGCCACATCACACACAGGCACACATCGCACATAGGCACACATCACACAGGCACACATCACACATCTCACACAGGCACAGGCACACATCACATAGGCACACATCACACAGGCACACATCACACACACAGGCACACATCACACACAGAGGCACACATCACACACAGAGGCACACATCACACACAGAGGCACACATCACACACAGAGGCACACATCACACACAGCCACACATCACACACAGGCACTCATCACTAAGGTTACACATCACACACAAGCACACATCACACACAAGTTACACATTGGCACACATCACACACAAGACAGGCACTCATCACTAAGGCTACACATTACAGAGAGGCAAACATCACACACGGGCACTCATCACACACAGTAATACATCACACAGAGGCAAGTGCACATTACTCAGAGGCATATATCACGCACAGAGCCTAGGCACACATAACACAGAGGGACACATCACACAGAGGCACGTGTACATCACAAATCACACACAGGAACACATCACACAGAGGCATGTGTACATCACACACAGGCTACACATATTGGCACACATTACACACAGGAACACATGTATCATAAACAGAGGCGCATATCACACAGAGGCACTCATCACTAAGGCTACATATTACATAGAGGCACACATTGACACAGAGGCACACATCAACACACAGGCACACATACACAGTGGCACACATCTCACACAGAGGCACACATCACATACGCACACAGGCAACTGGTGCCATTTATAGTTATGGAGTCCTTGTTGTAAAGATTCTTTACTTGATGACGAATCTGATACAGAGCCGGAGAGGTATTCTATGTGCTCTCCTGCCTGCCATAGTACCGGTACCCGGTACGTCTGTATATGTATAATAAAAAAGGATACAATTAGCTGCTAATAGCTACCGCTCAGCACTAGCTATATCTCGCGAATCGAGTATACGCATATGCAGCTGCGCATATGCATACATAATCGGTGCACGTGTATGATATACGATACATACCTTCCGCAGGAAGCTGTTGTTTAGCTTGAAGAGAACTATCAGCTTTGGATGACGACTCTACTAGCATTTGGTGTTCAAAAAATAATGTAGATCTACACACGTATTCCCCGCAGTGGTGACAGTAACGTCACTTGCCGCTCATTTTTTGAATTCGGAAGGAGTTACTTGTATCACGTGACCATGCGTCAATAATAGTGGAGGACGCGGTACCGTGCGGTAGCGTTCGTCGATTACCGTTCATAAATACACGGATACCGTCACTACACGCACTGCGTGACATAGCCCTAGAAAAGTTTTATTCTATTTTGCAGGTTTCTAGGGATAATAGCTGAGCGTGTTATTGTACATACTGCGTGATTATTACCCAATGCTGAACAGCTATTTCTATAAATTGACTATAATCTCATTTCAGTTAAGCCACTAACACTTTAAAAGCATAAATTATACTAGCGTCCACCTCTATTTTATTCTATTGCATAGAATAAAGCTACAAATTTTTACCATTTATGTATCCCCGCAATCGCACTGCCTTAGTTCCGCTACAGCTTCCGCTCTTAAACATTTTGTTTGGGATTCTATCTGTAGTGTGATGCTGTATACAATATCTGTGCACTGGATGTCTCAAAGAAACGTGGTTTTCACGATATTCTAAGTTAAAGTTTTTTATTCTATTTTTTATTCTATTTGAGAGTTTCTAGGGTTAATATCGTATGCAGTTTGCCCACGCCATGGTATGCAGATACATATCCAGACATGCACGTGTGCGGACCATATACATACTCGTACCTAGATATGTCAATGTCCAGTGCAGTGTGCAGATGGGTATTGTTGGGGCTAAGTATCGGTGCGTATCGCACCCATATCGCGAGCAGCAGTTTAGCCCGTAAATTACGATAGTGCGCAATAAATAGGAATATAGGCCGTTTTAACCACACCCATGAAAACGCATTCATATGAGTGTGGCTACTATAATTACCTCGACCGATCGAGTCGCGTACTCACAGGTAAGTTATTGGATCCCTATAATCATTGTAAACTTTCTGATACCTACATCTGTGATATTTCTAGCGGGTGTAGCCGTAGGCCTATTTGAGTAATTAATTTTGATATCATTATCTGCGCATGCTTGGTTAAGTTTTGCACGTGTTGGTCATTAGTGGAGGTGACGACGCACGATCGAGCAAAGGAAGCAAAAATAGGCAACTTGGTTGAGTTCCCAACGAAATAGGAGGAAAGGAAAGTTGGACTACTGGGCTATCTGTGGAGACAGTACTAGTACTAATGGAGCCGTTCCCAACGTAAGAGAAATTGGATTGTTGATTTTGATCACTATATAGCTGACGAATCAGTGAGGTGCAACTGTGCAAGATAAAGAGTTTCGGACAACGCGGGTGACAGGCGGAGGTTATAAAGGCATACCAAACCGACTTAAGCTGGTAAGTTGTGCGTGTTTACACGGTAGGTGTTGCTTATGTCAAACCAGGACAAGTGTGTGATTCAGTCTGTCAATTTCAGTAGATGCAGTTAGGCGGCGTTTCAAGTTATCACAAAGCTTTACATGCTTACGTCATGTTTGTTCTCTTCAGCACAGTGCCGATCAATAGAACGCCATTACGTGAAGAGCATAGTACGTTGTATATGTGCATGTGGATTATGTGCGCGTGCCAATAACTTCAGGGTCAGGAGATATTTAAGCGAGTACATCGAGACTGAAATGGTGGAAATGACCAACCCCGGCAAAAGAAGAAACGCAGGTACAGAGTAGGCATGCTATGACTTTCCTTTCTGACCACAGCTCTTGAGCCGACGCCAGGGTGTACTACGGCCAAATGAAAACGTTTCGCTGCATGGCCAACCAAGGGGATGACGACGATAGCATTGTAAAGCATAAGCTAGCTACCACCGCGGTCAGAAAGTAAGTAAATGCTGATTTTAGCGTGTGCTTGTAAGGAAACCGTTGACAAGTGCCGCGAGAGTAGTAAAGGCTCGTGCTCGCCTTCCAAGAGGCCTCTGCTAGGCGGAGAGTGCCCTTCTAACTACATCAGCAGGATGTGATGGAGACTTTGATCACCAACTTGGAACTATACCTGTTTATTTTTTGACCAAGTTGTATTTCAGCTGTAAATTGATTAAAGTTTGCCGTATTATTGCTGGCGTGGTTCAGGGTTTAAGCACTAGCCTTCAAGTATGCAGAACAGAAAATGGATTTGAAACGATTCGAATACATGACGTGTACAGAGTCTGCACGCGTTCATCTGAAGTATGCAGACAGGTGATGACGAATATACTGAATCCATATGCAGACCGCGATATCATACGTATAAGCGAAGTGTTCGTTCTGAAACGTATACATGGCGCCGCATTCGTGACGTATGAAAAACTGCCCACGTGTCGAGTGCAGAGTAACGATTAGTATGGGTGCAATATACAAGGCTGCATACGGTACACTGTCGCGCCGTGACGTTTCCGTGAAATTTACGTGGAAGTTCGTCTTGATCGAAAGTGACTGGGCATCGTTGCAACCCGTCTCCGGATAGCGGTTTCGCTGTGCTAGCTGCATAGGGGAGGCTGTGATAGTGTATTTGGGGCAATGTGTATTCTTTATACTACCCACTTGGTTGATGTGGTATTATAAAAGAGATGGGGAGGGGGTGGGGGAAGGAGGTTGGTACTCAGACTGGTGTAGTCAACCTGTTTCACGTTGAAGAAAATGACCTCAAAAGCATGACTGTTGGCTTGGTGGCCTTAAATAGGTGCACTTCGCTGACCACTGGTAATGTCCCAGCTGAGCTAAAACACATATTGATCTATTTGAAGGCAGAGGAACGGGAGAAGGTGCTTATGGACCTCCCTGATGATGGGTTTGTGGCATATCTCCTGTCCTGAATACAGGAAGGTTTTCCTAGTGGGCTTCCATTGTCTCCTACCCTGTACAAATAGGATACAAGTGATGGACTGAGTCTGGGCACGAGGCCACATGCAGGAGGTCCAACCATACACCCAATCAATAACAACACCCCATGCTTCAGATGTCGCCTGCATATGAGATAGCAAATGGTTCAGAGCAGGTGATCTGACACACTAGTACTTGAATTAGCAAATGCCTTGCCGAGCTTAGTGGTCAATTGGCTGTGAAAGAAATGAGACTATAATGTACGACCCCAGAGTAACTGGTTCAATGGATAAATGCACATCCATTGTATCACACCCAAAATGCCTTCACTCTCCCCCTTCCCTCCTCCCCATGCATGCTGCATCACCACACACATACACATCCCATGCTAGACATAATCATTAATGGATGATATTGAAGTGTCTCCAACAGAAACATCCTTGGAGTATGAGCACTTGGTTACCGTGGAGATCCAGTGCTAAAAGCTCAATAGGATTGGAACCAATGAACTAGCTCCACCCCTTTCATACATGCTCCTCCCTTTTTGTCGTCTGGCATCATATGTGAACAATAGATGACATCATTCTATGCATTTTACATACAGGCAGCATTATTCGTATCCAGACATAAATGTTATTCTATCCACCAGTTCCTTTAGTACTATTAAATGTCTATACTTTTCATCAAGTTTCAGCATCTTCACTCTTGTATTAGACATTGTAGCATCCATCAGATACTGCACACCATCATCTGACATCTTGTCACATGACCTCACATCCAGCTCCTCCAATGTTGAGTGGTCTTGGAGCACGTCAGCTAGACCTTTGGCTCCTTGGTCTCCAAATCGATTGTACCCAAGGTCCACTTTCTTCAGTTTGCACCACTTTAGTCCACCACAGAGCTCACATATGGCTTCATCACTTAGGCCACACTCCTCCAGCATCAGCTCAGACAGTGTTGCGTTGTGCTTGAGTGCATGTGCTGCACAGATAAGTATTACCAATAATACTAACACTCCCTGTGTGCATGCTTATATACATGATGGACACAACATAACAGGATGAGAACAAGTAAATCACGTCACACATCAGTGGTGGTACGATGCTATGTAGGAATAGTCAGGTGATCAAATGACGCCTCTTCTTCACATTATTAATGCCAGTAGAGTAACTTGTTCCGTTTATGAAGCAAGTACAATGTGCATTGGTCACCCATCTGTACATGTACACGCTACATTTTATGTTCAGGCTATGTACATGTACATATATAAAAATGTGCTAGTATGTGCTGTAAACGAACAAGTCTTTTTTAGATGCAGGTGGGAAGGAAGGTTTAAACATGTCTCACAATTAGGGAACATCATCAATCTCATCTATTAAAGGTTAGTAAATGATGTTAGCATACACTAACTAATCATTTTTTGGGGGTGTTGACCCACTCCCCCCTCCTTCTAAGTGGGATGCATATCATTTTCATCGCAAGAAGTTATAAGAATATAATTGATAGTGGCAAATAATTGACTTCTCTGTCAATCATTAATTTGTATGCATTGTGTGTACAGTCACTGTGTGTGTGCCTATTTGTGTGTACAGTGTAGCTAGGTGTGTGTACACAATATTTGTGTCTGGTAACATAGATTATGTAAACATGCATGTTTCATAAAAATCAGACTGAAACAGTTCATACAAAATGGGTCATGTGGAGTTGAAATGAGGGTTTCCAGGTAACAAGGAAACAATGCTGAGTACAACCCTGTTATTCTTCCATATAGATTTTGGCTGCTGGTACAAACATCAGGAGTGAAGGATGAAACTTGAGTCATCGTTACGTGGCGCCAGGATAGTTGAACTTGGTAAATGTAAAGATTTATTCACAGTGGTGTGTGCTAGTTGCCCAAGGCCCATGAAAATCTACATCCGGTGCCGAATTCAAGAAATATGTAAAATTTGTTTTCTCATGTATTTATCATTTATTAAAATATATTGTATTGTACCTGCTTAAACTGCATACTTTACAGTACTTGGAACCAATGTAATCAATACTTTAAGATACTGCAGATGTTATATCACCATACAGACATTCCAATAACAGTATTATTGGTACATTTAATTATTGCACAGAGATGTGATGTAATGCTCTTTCATACATGTATGGACATACTTGCATTATGTCATTCTTACCAAGGCACGATGCTCTGTTGTTATCAATGGTGTTGCCTGACAGGACCAGGGTTTCCAACTTGGCATTGAATTGAACACCTTTGATCACTTCTTCAAATCCCTCTGGTTGTAGGTTACATCCCCAAAGGTTCAGTTTCTTAAGAGTATTATTCTCCTTCAACATCATACCTGTGTGAAGTAATGGCCACAATGTTGAGACTTGTTATGATGATTGACACAGGTGTGTGCATTTGTACACTGTATACATGTATTGACTATGCAAGCTACATAAATCGATTTGTGTGCCCTTACTTGTAAGGGGAAGGGTAAGTGAGGATGATGCAAGTCCCTTTCTGTTTCAGTGATATAAGTTCTCTTTTGCATTGTTATTGTGTAAATAATATAAATATGCAAACAATGCATGTACTGAAATCAGCTTACAAGGGTTCATAGAAAATGGTTCCTGTCATTTTTAGTTTAAATGAGGGAGGGTGTGGTTTCCAGGCAACAAAATAAAAACAATGCTAAGTACACCCGTGCATTATTCTTCCACATCACTAATTGCACACCTACATACATACGTGTGTCTGTACATGTACAGACACCAAATGCTAGTGTTACAGATACTGTATGTGCCACATAAAACACTACATTTACACATGTAATATACTTTTAATATACCATCACCATTCCAAAATAATAGGTCAGTAGTGCACAGAGATGTGATGTAATGTTCTTTCATATATGTATGGACATACTTGCATTATGTCATTCTTACCAAGGCATGATGCTCCCTTGTTATCTATGGTGATGAATGACAGGTACAGGGTTTCCAACATGGCATTGACTTGAACACCTTTGATCACTTCTTCTAATCCCTCTGGTTGTAGTTTACATTCCCAAAGGTTCCGTTTCTTAAGAGTATTATTCTCCTTCAACATCATACCTGTGTGCAGTAATGTCCACAATGTTGAGACTTGTTATGATGATTGACACACATGAGGGTCAGGGATTGAATCAATGTGCATTAAGTGACTGTGTGTGTCTAACATAGCTATGGTCCTTGAGTGTGGGTGTGTGCAATTGCTAAACATACAATATATGTTTGAAAAAGGTGTGTGTATTTATACAGTGATGCATCCACTATGCAAAGCTATCAGTTTGTGTGCCCTTACTTGTAAGAGGAAGGGGCAGAGAGGTGTAAGTCCCTTTCTGTTTCAGTTATATAAATCTCATTTGTGTCATTGAAATTGTACACATGATGCAGTGGAGCCTCTCCTCCCACTCCCATATCATTTCCTTTTTTCTGTTAAATTTTGATATACAGATACTGAAACAAATACAAAACTTTTATTTGCAAGTGTGGATCATACATTTCATGGATGGCTGATTCAAGCCCCCTGAATTTTGGTTATAACCTAATATGGTCACTCAAAGTAAAGCCCTAGTTCAATCTACATCATCATATTTTTTGCAGTTCAATTCGCTGCACACACTGTTGCATTTCCAAATGGTTATATGAATGAACTTTTTTGTCAAGGTCGTGAAGTACTCACAGTACACACACATACACATAAACAGACTGACATCTCCTTATCCCCACTTTGCCCAATACTTCACATAGCTGTGCATCTGTCATTACAGGGGCACATTCATGACACACATGAGCACCAAGGATTGAATCAATGTGCGCAAAGTGACTCTGAGTGTCTATCATAGCTTCCTTGAGCTAATGTTAAACATTATTTACATGTAACTGTGTTATTAAATACAATGATATGGTCAGCTCAGCTGCTGTCGACTACAAATTAGCATTTTTGACATTTGTTACTTTAGTGCTTATTAAAAGACCAGCTGTACAGTAACGCATAAAATACTACACTTACACACAGATGTGTTTTAATATATCACCATAATTCCAATCAGTCAGAACGTACCAATGTAAATCTTTTTCATATAGACATATGTACATACTATTCCACATCATATGATGTCAATCTTACCAAGGCATGATGCTCTCTTGTTATCAATGGTGTTGCGTGACAGGTCCAGGCTTTCCAACTTGGTATTGACTTGAACACCTTTGATCACTTCTTCTAATCCCTTTGGTTGTAGATGACATAAATAAAGGTTCAGTTCCTTAAGAGTATTATTTTTCTTCAACATCATACCTGTGTGAAGTAATGTCCACAATGTTGAGACTTGTTATGATGACTGACACACATGAGGGTCAGGGATTGAATCAATGAGTGCAAAGTGACTACATGTTTGGGGTGAGTTTAACATGTACAAGGTCCTTGAGTGGTGCTATTGCTAAGATGATGGCCCCATCCCACCCTAGTTGCAATCAGCATTTATGCTATTTATTTGACAAATGTGTATTGGGAATTGTTGACTTTGTGCAATTGTGTACTGAAATGCACATGTACACATACACATGCATGTGTACATTGTGAATAATAGCAAATGCATTATCAACTTTCAAAGGCTTTGCATTCCTTACAAGAGCCATTGATAATCTAATTCCTGATTAAAAACCATTATCAAGTCAAACACACAACATATCATTCATGGTATATGTACAGTGTATTGATTTTCTTCTCAGCCATAAAAAAGAACTTTTCAATAGAGATAGAGTAAAAATTTGCAATTTTTTTACATGTGTCTTAATTTAGTCTTACACACGCTGCAATGCATAAAATACACACCACGTGTTATTTAAATATCCCCACCACGCTAAATAGACGGTGCAATATCCTAAGCTCCAAGGAGATGGAGCTCCATGAATGCCCACACAGATGCTATACATCATCACCAGCCAATAGACCAAACACACATGCAACAGCAATGACAAAACAAACATGAATCATCCAAACAGAAAACTGTTAGATAGGTATGCACATCCTTTATCTCTTTTACCGTTTTGCAAGTTGAATGAAACAATAATCAATTTTTTTAAATTTGTGGACGATATCAAAAATCTGTAAATACATGCATATGTACACACAAACACATCTGCAATAATGACCTCAGCCTTTCTCCCTTCTCTCATGTCACTATCACCCCTGCCTCCAACCATAAATAGTGGATATCTATGTTCCACCAAAGGCACACAGGCTGAGCTGCAGTCACTCCATCATGTCATGCCCCTAGTGGTTCTCAGCAAAGAGCAGGCCTCAGAGCTTCAAGGTGATGTTATTTAATTAAGCCTATGGGAAGCTCTTACAAAACTGCTAAATACAGTATCTGTAGCCACTTTCAAAACTGCATGGATTCAACAGCACATACAGTTGCAAGGTTGCATACTATGGAGACACCTTGGATGTAGGGAAACATCTCCTCCCCCTTCCATGAACCTCTGCCTGCTTGGCTGCTCTGGTCACATTGCACTCACACCACTTACACACACCGCAATACTCCACACATTAGAGATGCTTTTATACAAAATTGCTATTGAGCTAGATATGTAGGCTCAGGAACTGTGCAGTGAATAGCACATACCAAGAAAAGCATAACAGGACTTACCTACAATAGGGATGCCACGGAAGCTGTTATTTTACTGCCCGATAAGTTGAAGCTTGTAATGTGGTCAAAGGCTTTTCCATCTTCCACCAAGAAAAGTATTCTCATACTCTCATCACAATAGTTCAAATTCACAGACCACAATGAGGAGCTGTTGGCAATGCAGTACCCAAGTACATGTAGATCAAATGGATTGAGGAGAGTTCCTGAACACTCGAAAGTTTGCTCCTTATTTCCCAACAACCTCTGAATGAAGGTGGGATTCTGGGTTTCAAAAATCCAATGCAGGTTTTCTAATAATCTCCGTTTTTCAGTAGAAATGACAATGTCTGCCAAGTCATCAATATTCTCTGTTGATGCCTGGAACTTGGTAAGGCCCGTCATGAACCGTACAGTCATAGCCATGTTAGGATTGGTTAAGGAATCTTTCACAAAGACCCTCTGTTCCAATGTCGGTAGAGATGAAACATACCATGCAGTGAGGAACTCCTGGAGAGTCTTGTGTATAAAATTGTATGAAGCTTTAGGGGAACTGGTCGAGTACAGTTGTGGTACCTTCTGAAGGAGACCTGATGGATATATAGTATGAATAGGTACATGGTAGGAACATCATGGTCAACACATCATCATTGGGGACCATTGAAGACATACAAGTATGGGAAGCCACTACTTGACAACAACAGTGACATATGTAATAAACTATTTATTTATCAGCATACATCCCAGGTTGAATTATTGCCATTATAGCGCACTTGCTTACATGCTAAGCACATATATTAACTAATTTAGCAAAAAGTACATGATCTGTATTTTACTCCAAAATGTATGTGCTTCCTTATGTGTTGTGTGTGTGCTTGCGTATATGCTGTGTCTGTCCATGGTGCTAGAGCCGATGATAATATACATTATCTCTGCTATAGCTATACATGTAGCCTATCTATACTGCATACCACTGGTTTTGATCACTGCCACCTTTTTTCAAAATTGTGCGAAATGGTATTCATATGGTTGCTTATGTATTGCATGAATGCGAGGTGTTCCCTCATCAAGATCTCACACAGTTAGTGAAGTTCATATAAAGGTTCGCTTCGTACCAGTGTTAAAACCAGTTCTTTGATCAAGATACTACTATCAGTTACACTCTTTGATGAAGCCAATAGCCAGTCTGGGGAGATAATGGATTTTTCACTGTCTACCAAGTAATAAGGTGGCTTTTGATTTTATGATTCTGGTATTTGTTTGCTATTAGTATGTGACTTCTGTATTAAAAACCTCACTATGTAACCAATTATCTATTATAGTGGGTCACCTTGTATCAGCTTAGGAGTTAAGGAATTCATGCATATGCAGGTACATGATTACGTGGCTACACACTTAGTGGTCAAGTCATCTGTGGCATGCTGATAATTTGAATGCATGTATTCATCTCCTTCACGTCTGTAGCTTCTCCTAAGGATAGTATGCGAAAGGAGTAAAAAGGTGGTCTGATATTTGTATTATGAAATGCAGTAAATCTCTTAGGCAAAGGTAGATAAACAAACATGGTAATTGGTAATCTTCCACTGATAGTTTATTTGCTACTATTCGGGGTTAACCCCTTAATTGTAGAGGTAAACCCTGGACCGCAAGACATTAAGGTCTGGAAACAAGACTTTTTCACAACTTTCATGGTACTGTGTGTCCTTTACGTGACAATCGTATGAACAAAAATCCATCAAACAAGTAACTAAAAACGTTCTCTATGAGAAAGTTGATGTTGTTCTCTATGAGAAAGTTGATGTTACATGTATAAAGGATTTGAAGGCAATAGTGGTGTAAAAAGCAAGGAAACAAGGGTCTAAAAATAAGGAATAATGTAACAATCTGATATTTAGCACTTTTGTAGGATAAAATGTTATTCGTGTGCTACAAATAAGATTATTAAGAAGAAAGATTTTTATGCATGTAGACAAATGAAGGACGAAAGATTGAAGCTGATAGCACCTCAAAGCCACAAGAAATTAAACAAGTTTTGTTACAGTAAGATACAAGTCTGTATTTGCTGATTTGTGAAACACATTTAGTCAAAAGGAAAGGTAAAGCAGGCATGCAAGACACAGGACAAAGCCACAGCAATTCTAGTACATGAACACGTGATGGTTGCCATGCAATTATTTTTGGCATATTGACACCCAAGTATTCGTTGCAAAGCGAATGTAACATTTCATCCGGATTGGATTATTTATCAACATTAAAAATACATCGCTTTCCATCATCTACAGTAACAAGTTAATTCTTTTAGTTATTTCTTTTAGTTTACAATTACCAAAACGATAGACTTAGCACATTCAACTGGCATACCTAAGGATTCAATGTTATCTTGCACATTATGGAATATCAATTGGTCATTTAGTGTGCCCTGGTAGGCTAGCCTTGCCACAGACTGTAACTGGGAGAGAGTGGTAGATGATAGACCTTCAAAACATGTCATCTTTGATGATGTCACATCTGTGAGGGAAGGGAAGAAAACACACAAACATACCTTTCTTCCCATATTTTCTATACAGTATACTATGTAAATGGATGTTTCCTCACTTTAACATGTGTTACCATTACACAATGTATGAAAAGTGATCCTGCCTATATAACTAAAAGTAGTGAATACTAACACAACCATTTGCTAAATTGTGTAATGGAGTTTGAATATGTACATGCATAGGAATAGGTGGAACATGACGCAATAAAACAAAAATTGTTTGTTTGCATTTACATGTACAGTGTATATTATGGCAGATTATTCAGAAAACAGTCCATTATTACCTCAGCTATTTACATCATGCTGCTACGCATGTGCCTCCTAGTGGGTGAAAGTAAATAAAACAGCCATTTAATTATGTCAAGTACAATCCTGGAATCCACAACCACAATTCATATTCATGTGGCAATGGAGGCTATATAATAACTGGATTCAATTGTGGATGAAAAATGCTCCCTACTTGTCAGGAAGCCATGTCACGTGTTGTTTTCATACATTGCTATAGGCAGAATGAACATGATGCAATAGAACAAAAAATAGCATTTGGATTATGGATTTTTAAGTCCCATTTTATTCAAGAACTAGAAGGACATAATATCATGATGCTACAAGTACGTGCCTCCTTTTGGGATCAAACAAAATGAAACAAATAATGACAATTACTAAGCTGTTTTCTGAATTAGACCTTGTTTAAGGTTACATCTTGTAACAAACTACAAATACTAGAAATTATGTTCCAAGCAAAATGAACTCACAACTAAACACACATGTATGCAACATGTACATGCATGAGTTGAACAAATAAGAACTACTATAAATTACAGAAGTAGCAAACAGTCCAGCCAGTCAAGTAATGGCTGGACCGATTGTAGAAAGAACTGAAGAAGACTCATAAAGACTGTTTAAATACAGATGTGATGGATGTGTGTTTGGCAATACTATAATAATATAAATAACAAACCAGGAAATGTGGCACTGCTTGCACTATACGCATGATCTATTTACTTGCATCAACTACCACAAGGAAAAGTTATTTACGGCTCAGTTCATTTTTGTTACACCAGCTATAGTATGCTTCCATTTTCCCTGTGAGCCAGGAGTGGGATACATTTCCCCTCCTCTCCCTCACCAGTGGCCAGACCTGTTTTTCTTCCAGTCTGATGGCCCTGAATTATATTCTATGAAAAATTAACTCAGAGAACTACATGTAAACATCTAACACAAGCATATGCAATACATTTACATGTACAGCCACAGAAAGACACACACAATTAAAGGTCATGTGTCCAATCCCACACTCCGATCTCCCAATGTGCACACTCACCTAAAGCACACATCCTTTCTACAATGGTGGAGAGAGACGGTTCCTCTTTCAATACCTCCATGAACACCTGGAACATTGAAGGGTCTGTGGTCACCTGAGCCTCCACTGCATTGATGAGGACTTCATTCTTCCTCTTTGTGATCAGGTCACCTCTCTGTTGTATCTCATCCCTCACAGACTGACAGATTATTCCTCTGGAGTACAGTGACCCGGCTAGACCAGCAGGATCCTGAATAGTGCCCACCAGATCACTGTAGTGCTTCTTCACTAAGTCATCTGACATGAAAATAGGATGCATTCAAAGATACGAGAAGTATTTTAGAGTCTAAATTTGTTATCATACTTCACAAGTTCGTCATATTTCATAATTGACATTAATCAATGCAATAAAAAGCAACGTAGAAGCATTGAATCAAATTATGTACAAACTAGTCAAACAATTTACATACATGTAGAGATATAAAGTTACAGTATGTGTTCAACAAAATACATGGACAGTAAATTGTACAAACTTGACAAAGGGAAGGATAAGAAGACATGCAAGAATTAGGCAGCTACATACACACAAGTTACATACCAGTCTTCTCTTTGGTCTTCTGTTCATGACGTTGCAGAAGTGTATTGGTTAGTGCAGTGTATACCTCAGTCAAAGTCTGTGGGGGTTTTCCCTTGTGCTCTCTAAATAGTTCTGCAACAATGGCACAGTTCAAGGGAACATACATCATACTGTGGATATGAGGACGAGGTTTGATATATAACTGAAACTGTTTCTTCAGCTCCAAATTGTTTTTGAAGGCAAGCTCAACATATTCTCGGATCTCGTCCTCACCAAAGCCAACAACTTCAATGTACTGACACTTTGCTCGTATCCTACACAACTGAAAAAGGTTCCTGTTGGCTGAATGACGACTAGTCACTAGAACAGTCAGCTTAGGAAGCTCCTCCCCTTTTACAATACGAGCAAATATTGACTGATCTCCGATGTGAAGTTCTGAAGACAGTTCATCATAACCATCCAGAATGAGCAACACATTTTCCCCCAGAGTAGTGGATATCCACTCAACAACTGACTGCAGGATGGCTTTATTTGGATGGTACAACAGCTCTGATATGGTATGTGCCTTCTGCACCCTCTCATCCCTCAAACACAGACAATAACCAGCTGGAAGTGTTGAAGGATTTCCTTCTTTCCCCAACGTCGTCCCAGCTGCCAGGCTAAGGTGGACTTGCCAACACCAGGAATCCCTTCCACAATGATGCAGCTAGCCAATGTACCATCCTCAAACCTACCAATCTGGACAGTAAATGGGTAATGGAATTATGAATACATAAAGAATGACTTACCTTTTCCAATTGAATTGGTTTTTTAATTCCCTTAATGATCTCAAGGTTCCCATTCATCATAGCTTTGGTACAGTCATCCTCTTTCAGAAAATCCTCTTCTTTCACCACTGTAGCCAGTTTGATGTACTCCTTAAATTGGACAGGTGGCCACTGGTCTTTTGTTACTTTTACACTTTCATATAAAGCTGCCAAAAATGTCCTGTATTGCTCCACCTCCTGTGGTACTATACCAATAGAATGAACAACAAATGTCACCAGAAGGTTTATTCATCAGTATCATCATGCACACAATGATAGAACTACAAGTAAGGGCCTTGAATGGAGGTGGGGTGCTATAACTGAAGACATTGATTTAATTAATCAGCAGAAAGATCTCTTCGCATGACATGCAGGTAGCACGTATCCATCCCTACAGACAAGCTTACCTTGGTTTCCCATGTTGACTGTACGACTGGAGTAATGGAAGTGAAATAAATTACTGCACAAACCATACGTGTAACTGCGTTTATACGGTACAAACTAGATCTCTTTACACGCGCGCTCCGATTGTACTCGGGTAATATGAAGTATGGTCGGCAGTAGGGGTGTTCGGCAACCCTTTCAACACACTACAGAGCCTCAAAGAGTCAAAACAGGTTACAAACCATCCTTCTGGGTTGCCTTAGGACGCAGTAAGTAGAATTTAAAGTTAAAGCACTACGTTCCCTTCAAATAATAACACATGGATGCCGAACACTACCTACGCTATCGCGCATGTCGATCACTACCTAATCTACCCTAATATAACAAATCGTCTAAAACTACACACCAATCGTACTAAGCATAATGAAACTATGCATATGGTATTCTTCTATCTACGATTGGAAAAGCGATCACTCGGGAGAAGTATATATTAAATGCTACATGTAGAATCATTTTGTAGCGCAAGATGCATTTTCATACGAAGTGCAGCACAGGTAGCCATGCCTAATTCTATGATCAAATCTTATCAAATGGTTACAACTTTATCATTATTAAACTTGAACGGAAAGCCTTACCTTGCAGGTAGCCATGCCTAATTCTATGATCAAATCTTATCAAATGGTTACAACTTTATCATTATTACACTTTAACGGAAAGCCTTACCTTGCCTCTAGCTGACTGTTTATAGAACGGTCACGTGATCACGTCATCCGGTCGGGGGGGTAACCCAACTAGCCACTTGTAATATGATTTCATTCAATTCGTTAGTTTGTTTGCTAGCTGACACTCCTGCCCTCCTCCCCAATCTCACTTTCCCTCTACAATAAAAAAACTTGTCAGGAACACGTTCATTTCTGAAACTAAGCATTAAACTGTATGCAGTTACAATTGCACATGCATAATTTGCTATACATTCCAACGGCAAGCGGCAACTTCTTACACTTGCCCTCAAAAATGATTAGTTGGCCCCCGTAAAGGTATTCAGACAAGAGAAAAGTTGCCACTTACCGTTGACTAATTATAAATTCAGTGCTAGAACGGAATGTGCAATTGTAACGAAGTCTCAAGAAAACTTGGGGAAAAAAAAGTGTTCCAGATTTCATGACAAGTATCGGCAAGCTTTTTATTTGCAGGGTCACCACTTCCTCTCCATTCCCCCTACACAGCAGAGTGCACCTATAGCCGTACACACAGCTTACATATACATGTATTTTACTTCATAAGAAATGTCATGAGTGGCCTTGAATTATATCAGATATCACAAACACTCCACAATAGAATGGAAATAGAGGAAAAGATGTGCTGGTGGTTGAGGACTAAGGAATTAGCCAATGTTGGGTCTACTGTGGTCATATTGATACAACCTGCTGGCTCCATCCATGGCCCACATCCTGGAGCTGTGCTCACTGACTCCTCCATGACATAGTGAGCAAGGGCCAACTCAAGGTGGCAGTGGAGATCTTCTCTGCAAGAGATCACACTACCTCAACACACACACAACGGTCTGTACCTGACTGCATGATGGTGTGAAATGGGACCACATGCTGCTGGCAGTGATACAAACCACAACACTAGTATACCATCATTGTGTAGTCATATGCATGCATGTGGAGAATGTGCACAAGCCACAGAATCACATTTCCATTTAACACACACACTTTTCATGTGAGGTGATGTAGAACTGTAGAATTGATGTACATTAGCTTAGCTAGCTGAAACTAATAATAGCTAACTGGGAAGATCATGCCTTTTCAACAGCCTCCTTCCTTTTAACACAAGTCCCTTCTCCAATACATGTAGATTAAAGAAACACCTGCATGGGCAATTCAAATGCCAAATGAAAATAAAAATTAAACTTCTTATATTGTGTATGAATACAAATACCAAAACATTTACATAACCACTGCGTACATGTATACATTTAGTTTCCATCAACTGTGACCAAGAGCAATGATGATAACAAATACATGTAGCCATAACAATCTGTTCATTGAAATTTTAAACTAGGTGTTATGTTTGGTTGGTCATAATTTTGAGGGTATTCAATTTAGTTGCTAATTCCTGATCCATACATGTAGTCTAAATGTGTACAGCAACACTATACCTCGGGGATCACCTGACCAGCCGTGGGGGGCTGGGGAGCACTGAGCTTGTCAAGACATCAGAGACACCAGTGGACATGTTCCTGGACACCAGACAACCCCTCCTTCACCAAGAGCACCTGCTCTGTGGTGTGCAGGTGTGTGTGCACATACTGCACATGTATGCATGTGTGTATGTGTTGGACACAATGACGTACAGGTACTGCAGTATACATCAGAGTAATGTGTAACATAGGGCGCATACATGTAGGTTACCTAGCAACCATACTTAGTTTGCTGTTCCAAGTGGGATCCAAGTGTCCTGGGAGGCAGAGGATGGGGAGGAGGAAGGGTGTGAGAAGTAGATGAATAGAAAGTGACAACCAGGAACTTGACTCAAAAAAGGTTATCATTATTGAAAGGCTTTGGGGACCACTGGTTATGTCAAAATACAGTCTGGTACCATAGAGACAATCCATGGTAGTTCATCACAACTTTTGCCACGACCCTCTCAAATCTTTTTTATTTTCAGTAATCTAATAGGGCTTATAGAGATTAGTTATTATGCAGAGTTTCACTTTCTGATACACTTCGATTAATTGGCAATATTTTATCAACTTTGTAAGTGCCATGTGATTACTATCACTGTTTTGCAAAGCTACAGTTATGTGTCAATAAAGTTTTAGTTGAAACTGTTACTAACACTAGAATGCACTCACCTCATGGGTGTACACACATGTATGTATTGTGAGATAACCTTAATACATTTAATATTATGACTAGTTGTTTTACACTTGTCTATTTATCTCAAAACACCATAATTCATTTTTATATTTCAATTTTACCACGTGACAAGATAGGTTGTGAGGTAGTTAATTCATTAAAATTAATTTTGGGTATCCGTTCCGCTGGTAAGTTATAAATGGATTTATGTCAAAAACTTGATGTTTCTTTGAACTGCCGCTTGACCACAAAGTGTACACAGACGTAACGATGCTATTAAAACAATGTAACTACGCTAAAAGGGCGTAGCCCAAGTTGCGAAGGATGTGCGCTAACCTTCGTACGCCTAAACATGCATGACGCTTCGATTCCAATACAACAATATTAGCGCTCTAAGCGTAGTACGTGCTAATATTTATTTAATCATATACATGTGCACAAAAGATCACACCTTCCATGTGAAAAGATAAACGTGCTATAGAATTAAAAAAAACTAACTACTCAGTCTTAATTGAAGAGCTCTTAAAGCCTTAAGTGATTCAGTATCACTAAGTCTGTAGCATCTAGCAGTGCTGCTAGTGAGGGGGTCAACAAGAGTTAGAACATCTGAAGCTGGAATAACAAGAATATCTTGAGTCTGTGGATAAACAAAAGATCGTGCTGGGCCAGCTGGCTCAAGACAGCTGACTTTTACTTCTTCTGTATCGGGGAATGTTTGCAATGTAACTGCTAGGTACCACTTATTGTTATATACTAAGGTAACAAATCCCTTAATATTCTCTAATATCAAGTTATCCTGACTAGCAATGTCTACACATACTATTCTAGCCTCAGCACAGGTGGAGTACACTTTCACTTCCAGTTGGTTCAAACTTATAGGTTTAAATGCATGTAGACCTCTAGTACCAACAATGGTATTTGCTGAATTAAACCTAGCTTCTAAAAGTGTACCTTCTGAGTTATACTCTTCGTTAGTACAGTAGTGAAAGTGTACTCCAGCTACATTTTCCTTACTGTATTCAAATAATTGCCTAGGGGTCATTATTTGATCGTTGTATGGTTTTTGCAAACTGGCGCGAGCTGCAGATCTTTTGACAGTCCCCCCAACACCATCACATGGTCCCTTGCCATGGGAAGTGGCAAAAAAGTGCCATTCTGCTTTGATCCCATTGAAGTCAGATTCATGATGGCATAGATTGGCAAAGTTTTTGCAATTTTTGTAATGTGATGATGCTCCATCAGAAAAGTAGATCATTCGGACCGGGGAATGCCCAAATTGGTTGGTAAGAAAAGATATCAGATGTTTTTGATATAAGTGAACTGCCACTGTATCATGATTTAAGCAGTCTGAAATGATGACAAAAGATATATGGTTGATGACACCGAGTCTTCGGTAGTAACACACAAATGGGTGTACTGTTGCTTGGGCATTATTCCAGTGGAATCCCTGCACAGCATCCTGTAGTACAAAGGAATAGTTTTCTGCAAAATCAGTCATCACAATGTATTCATTGTCCAATAGCGACTCTTTCCTCTGTGTGAGATATAGCGACTGTTGTTTAGCAATGAAGTCGTGTCTTTTCAAGATGTGCAGCTTTTCACAAAATGAATCAACAAATTCCTCAGTTGTGTCAATGTGTGTTTCTAAATTTGATCGATCTGTTGTCGTCCATTGTTGGTATTGCACCTCATCAATCATATGGTGGGAGAAGATCTGGATCAGCCATTCTCTGAAATCATCCAATGAACCACAATACTCACAAGATCCAAGGAAGCATGCTGTAGTTACGGGATTGCAGGTGATGTTTGTTATGCACTCCTTACAGCTTGACAGAGGATGACCCGATTCTGTGGTGAGGCTTGCAAGTTTGACATCATGGATCATGAGCTTGATGTTTTGGTGAATTGTGCATACACACACACACACTGTGGGTTCCACTTGCTCCTGCAAGTACACACTCCTTTGGCCTTAAGGATGCAAACTTGGAAAAGCCAATCTCAGTTTCTGGAAATGTGTCTTTAAATTTCTGATATACTTCTTTTAGATTGGAAAGAATCAAGTACTTCTGTCTTGATACACGCTGCCCATTTACCACAACAGAGACACAGTCCTTCTTTCCTGGCATTACTCTGCTGATGTCCTCACTCTTGTAGAAGGAGATCACACGATCTACAATTTCTTGCGGAAAAGGCCTAGTTCGAGGATGTGGGGTAGAAAGAATGCCTTTCTCTTGGACTAATTCCTTTACCCTTCTTGCCAAATAATTAGAGACCCCAAACTCATCTACTATCTTTAGAATGCTCCAGCTTTTGGCAGTACAGTCAGGACTTGAACCTTTTGTCCAGTTGTTTCACAACTCAATAGCTTCTCTTTGAGTTGCTGGATCATTTCATCACCATCACTGCTGAACTGGGGCTCCTGGATAGTGCTATCATCTGGACATAGGGATTGCAAATTTGTTACAACTGAATGCTGCAACATCTGAGATTTTTGCCTCCTATATGCTTTTGACCTCTTCAGTCTCCTTAGTTGCACAGGTGATTCTCCCAGGATTGTTGCACATTCATTTAGCTTTTCAAATGACACTTCACTTACTCCAACAACATCCGGGTCAGCATTGTGAGATGGTCCAGCTTCCTGAAAATCAGGGGAACCAGACTCTGGAGAACTGTGTTCCTCTTGAACCGCCTCTTGAGCCGTTACAGCTTTTCGGCAATTTGAACATAGCTTTTGACCTACAAGATTGTGTAACGTATATAAGTATGCTAGTGAATCCTTTTTTATGTTTACTTACCAGGATAAAGTTTAACTACAGTAGAAGCAAGCTCCGTTGACCCAACTACACGTAAATCCTTCACAATTCGCTTCTTATGTCTCCGAAATGGATCACAACAGTATATCTGATGCAAGTCAAATAAAGGGTCCTTCTGCGGCGCTCTCGTACTACTCATGATTTCTCAGATCAATGCTAGTACATGCTAATGTATTATTTGACGAACCTTATATAGTGTACGCAATTTACGTTAGGTTGCGGCGTGCGGGCTCTTTAGTTCAAATGGAACTACAGGGTCTTTTGTTCAAATGTCACACAATGCATACTATACGAGGCACGCACAGAACAATTGAAGCCTTCTTAACAATCATTTGTTCGGTTCCCCGCACTGCGCTTAGTAAAAGCGCTATTGTTTATAATAGCAGCTCGTTGCATTGTCTAAGAGCAGCGCGCGCTACTATTGTTGTATCGTAATCGGTGCGTGTCATGCATGCTTATAGAAGTGCATATTAGCAATCGTACGAAGCTTAGCGCATAGTGTAACGTGACCTTCCCGTTCTTTCGCAACTTGGGCTACGCCCTTTTAGCGTAGTTACATTGTTTTAATAGCATCGTTACGTCTGTGTACACTTTGTGGTCAAGCGGCAGTTCAAAGAAACATCAAGTTTTTGACATAAATCCATTTATAACTTACCAGCGGAACGGATACCCAAAATTAATTTTAATGAATTAACTACCTCACAACCTATCTCGTCACGTGGTAAAATTGAAATATAAAAATGAATTATGGTGTTTTGAGATAAATAGACAAGTGTAAAACAACTAGTCATAATATTAAATGTATTAAGGTTATCTCACAATACATACATGTGTGTACACCCATGAGGTGAGTGCATTCTAGTGTTAGTAACAGTTTCAACTAAAACTTTATTGACACATAACTGTAGCTTTGCAAAACAGTGATAGTAATCACAAAATTTCATGGCACTTACAAAGTTGATAAAATATTGCCAATTAATCGAAGTGTATCAGAAAGTGAAACTCTGCATAATAACTAATCTCTATAAGCCCTATTAGATTACTGAAAAATAAAAAAGATTTGAGAGGGTCGTGGCAAAAGTTGTGATGAACTACCATGGATTGTCTCCATAACAATTCATCATATGGAACAATTCGTCACCACTTCATTTAATTTAGAAAGCATTGATTTATTTCTTCATGAGTTCTAGATTATGAAAAATGTTGCACTCATCTGTAATTTACAATACAGCTCTTCGTGCAAATATTTATAATACGTAGTAATTAAAAAAGTTTAGTTAATTTTGATATGATTAAATCATTCATTTTATTGTAGAGCAGTTGTGGTGAAAAGAAGTCAACTTCATTTCACCACAACTGTTCTACAATACAATTAATGATTTAATCATAACTAAACTTTACACAGCACTGTCTTCCTAACCATGCACTTTGTGTGTTTTAATTATACTTGTTTATTCTTAATAGTATCAAGTCATTACACGTTTAATTGGTATCAATAAGTACATGTACATGTACTTTCCTTTAAAGGCACTTCCTTTTCAATGTGTTTCAATGTCTACATATTCATTGGGATCTCAGAAATGATTCATTTACACTACCAGAAGCACCACAGGCATGTTGGTGATAAACTGAACCAATTTACCAGTTACATGTAAAAGTACACGAAGTTAGCAAATTAAATAGCTGTAAAATCTATATCAGTGTTTTATCCATGTACTGTACATGTTAATATTGTATGATTTCATAAGCAAGTACAGGTTGGTCAAGATAATTTAGAAACATAAAAAGAAAGATGTATTCTAAAATTAATAGTTCATCAACTTTTTATTTCTTGACTAATAAAGACAAATAATTTAATAATTATAATATTTGTTAGACACTCAAGATTTTGAACCAAAGTTTTAATAATAAGTAATTATGGGCACCACATGCAAATAATTTACAAAGATGCATTGTATAGAAAACATCTTTTTAACATATATACATTGATTAACTACTGTAAGATCAAACAGAACAAGACAAAATTAGGCTAAACAGCTTCGATGATAAACAGAACTTACATACAAATGCTATGCTCATGGGCACATGTGTCTAAACTATCACATTTACATGCACAGTATGTGTAAAAGTTCAACAAGTCACATTATGATCCAAAAACAGGATTTTGTCAGTGTTAAAAACTAGTTATAAGCATGAAGGTGTGTATCGTATGTATGTACACTTAGTAAAACCAAAATAAGATATATTAAACATTCAATGTTCGCGAATCAACTCAAATAACAATACAAATTCAATACTCTACAAGTATATCCCCATGTTATGGTGTATGTACGTAGATGCAAACAAGTATAATGATTAATATTAATTACAAAATGAAATGAAAAACAAGTTCATTGAAGCAGAATGTGGCAACATATGTACTGCCAATGCTTAGCTTGCCGCAAAAATTGTACAAAATCATGGACATTCGCTAATCAATTTTCTTTATTCAGGGTACCCTAGAAGATTGGTACAATAGAATTGAATGTCACAATTAACAGTGCCTGGCACATTGTGTACAATACAGTGCACGGATACAACCAATGACATACTCAGTGTTAAGTATATTTTGCTCACCATGACAGTGCTCCAAAAGAGCTGAATGCCCACACCATGGCACGAGCCTTTTCAGGATGTGCATTTGAAAAGATGTGCATAAATGCCACAACCTGATGTGAAAGAGGCACAGGGGAATAATGGATCAGAAACAATCTGAGCTTGCAGTTAATATATTGCACTGTAAACGTTTTAATTGCCATCAACTGCAATGTTATGAGCAAGGGCAATGATAATAACTAATGGCATCAGTGCAAATATTAGTAATTTGAGCTAATCTATTGCAATAGTAAATGCAAATAGCAGATAAATAGTGTTTTGATTGGGTTCATTAATCCTTGGCCACACTACAGTAGTTCACATACACACAGTTATTGTAGGACCACAACATGTAACCATAAGGGGTGTTCCTGCTATCATTCCATCAGCTGTGTACAGGTGGCACATGACAAATAAAACTGTTGTTTTGATAACTACAAATTCATGAGGAGGAAATCAACATTGCACAAGAAGTTTTAATATTGATTTCTTTTAAATGTCAATCACTAATTTTAAAAGTGCCTGAAACAATAGTGTGCCATATTATTTGGCATAGTTATTAGTACCCAGCCAAGTCCTTCACATTGACCAGGTGTTCTCATTACACATAAACAGCTTTCTGTTGTTTTGACAAGTCTCTGCAAAAATTGCCCCATGCATATAAAAAAAAACACATAGTGCTTTACATTTCAACCAAATTTTCTATACACTAGTCCACTCTGTAAGTTATTCTTCAAGAGCTAGGCTTAGAGTACACAAGTGCATTGGAAGCTACTACTTTGCAACTACTCACACAATTTAATATATTACACACGTTGCCATGTGAACACATCAGCTGGAAATGGCGTTAATTGATAACAGGTTGTGTGGTGGGTAATCTGTGATACCTGTCTTCTTGACTATGTAAATGCACAAAAGATATCAGAGGGCAATCCTTGCTTCCAAAAATCAATCTCAACCCAGTTTGCTATGAAAGAATCCAATATACACGTACATGTATGGATGATGGCATTTAAAATCTCATCATGAATTTCCCATTTACCAAAAATATTAAAATCTAAAACCAAATTTAAATTTAAAACTTGTAATGTAATAAAAAAATGATGAATTGTTTTTACGGAAACAAAAGGCAGCGTAGATATAACTCAAATATGGTACTTTTGCAATATAAGAAACACTTACATGTATGTACATTTAAAAAGAAACTGACTTATCGAAATAAATTATGGTTGATGAGTTATGGAACAATCAAACCAACAGAAAACAATTGTGACAAAGAATAAGCAATACAATTCAAAATTAAATCAAAGAAGTAATACAAATAGTTGAGCAAACATTTGTATCATTGTATTCAATTTGCATGTTAAGTTTACGCTATAAAAAGTATATCAGTTACTTCATAAAAAATACATGTTCAGCAGAATGCAAACACAACAAAGTACATATGTATGTATTCTATACATGTATGTAGAGATAGTAGCTTACAGTGTACAGTGTATGCTTTATCTTGTACATGTACATTGCAATTCAATTGATAATTAATTAAACTCCTTTGAAATGAGTAGAGGCCAATATTATTTTCAATAATCATATTCATTTAGTTGGTAAGATGGTATTTTGCAGCTGTCTTAACATGTTGCTTAGTAACATATTAGGATATGTGTTCACCTACATACTGAATGTGATTATCGGCAAACAAAGTTTTATGTATGCATTAAAAAATCTTCATTTCAATGGTTAAATCCAACATTCATTGCATCTTTGATTTTATCAAGTCATTTATTATAATTTTTTTTTCTCTTTAAAATAAGTCTCTGTAGTATGTACAATGTTACATTTTATCAAGATAAAAAAAATTTGTATTTTGAACTTAAACATCTGTAATTTGTATCAATCATAACCACTTAATTTTCTGTACAGGTGTATGTAAACTTTACTGTTCACTACACTAACATTGCAGTAATGTACAGTATGACTATTAATAACTATGAATGTGATTGAAGCTCTAAAAGATAATTTGGTGTTATTTGTTGTTTGTTTTATCGTCTCTGTTCTGTCTGTTATCATCACATGTACACATGTGTGCTTGTTTTTTTTCCTTTGGTTTTTTTGAGAGCCGGTCTCGATATGATTCATGTACAGTGTATTTGCTACTGGGTCAATACAAAAAAAAGACCAATAGTGCTTCAGATATTTGAACGAAGCTTTCTATATTTTTTTATCATTACTGGATATAAATGTTTGCATTGAATGTTTTCTCCAAATACTGTTAATAAACATTTTATATGAAATATAAATGAGCTATTAAAAGACAAAAGAGTATTGTAATTTGTGTTTTCAATTTTGATTTGAACTTCAAATCACTACGTGTTCCTCTATAAATTGACCTGAAATTACCCTGTAGCTGATAATTTTTCTGTACTTTAGAAATTCAACAATTCATTAAATGTAGTCATACATTATTATACCACATTCGCTAGTTACAAAGATTTGAAATACAAAGTTTGCATTTGCCTAACTTCCACCTTGTTTGTCCATAAATTCATTTTGAGTAATAATCTGATTCAGAAATCATAGTCATTTAAAACTGCTGCCTTCATTTGCGAACACCCGGTGTACTTTGGAGTAATCTTGTAATTTACTAAGCAACATATTCAGACAGCTGAAAAATCATACCACTTAACTGAATATGATTATTGGCAAAAATAATATTGACTCTAATGGTCAATTAATTTTTATACACCAATAATATTCAACATCCATTAACCTGAATTAAGTATTAAATCTGCTACTGGGTAAAGTCCGGTCAATTTATAAAACACACTTAGTGCAGGCTTGTCTGCATGAGATGAATTAATTTGTTCTTAGTTAAAAGTATAAAGTTCATTACAAGTTTAATGGGTATCAATGAGCACATGTAATTTCTTTTAATAAGTGTTTCTATGTCTAGATATTCAACGGGTCTCAGAAATTATTCATTAACACTTTGATTTCCTATGCCCCAATAAATAATATTAATACAAGTCTAAAATCAAATAGAGAAAAATCACCATTTCATTGAGTATTTAAATTACGTAATAATGAGCTATTAAATGTCCATTTTAAGCATTGTAATTGTTAGTGTTTTCTAGTTTGATTTAAATTTCAAATCTGAAGCACTAAATATTTTTTATAAAGACCGGACATAACCCAGTAGCAGATTTAATACTTTAACTCGTAGTTTAGAAATTCACCAATTCATTAAATGATACCGTACATTATTATAGCACATTCATTGATTACAAAGTATTTTAGATTTGAATAACACAGTTTGCATTTGCCTACATCCACAATGTATGTATAAATTCATTTTGATTAATCATCCTTTAAGAAACCATTTAACACCGGTTCCATGTAAATAGAATGTATTTTTTATCGAACCTACTTTTTAGAAAATTAGTCGGAAAAGGTGGTTTTAAGTTGAAAAATACATATTCTGACAGCCCAACTCTTTCTACGACGATTGGTGCTATTCCTAGCTTCGTATCAATCACGGTGACGTAGTTAGCTTCATTTAAACAGACGCGGTCGCCCGTTTTTCGATGCTCGAATGCTACCGAGTACACTTTTTTCCGGAGTGGTTTCAAACATATTTGATGGTGTCTGTAGACGTGTTTAGGTACCCAATAAAATATAGCACAAGTGAAACGTTCACAACTTACCTCGTTTTCGTACAACACACTCTCGCCTGGTACCCAGACCCAAACGTTGTCCCAGACTTTTCAATTATTTGCCGTTAATTTATTTCCATGAATTAATTATGTCTCTTCCTTGTTCTGCAAAACACAAGAAACCTGTATGCGACAAATGCACCGCTGGAACGAACTGTACCAAATGCTGCTTGTGCCAACCTCGTTCGCGTGGTCGACCTAGAAAGGATACACTAGTTGCATCGGATCCCGAAATGGCAGCTCGGTCAAATCCGGAAAGGGAAGCTCGGATCCATCATACTACAGATGCTTCAGCAAGTTCTGTCTTGGAGGAAGCGCCTGCTATAACCGATGAGGCCATCCAATATGCATCGCAAGCACACATTTTGAAGGTGATGGGGCAAATGGGTTGTGAGGACGGGTATGAAAGCAGCGTGCGAAGGCTCCCTCATATTGATGTCCGTCGTCATGTACAGTTTGCGAGTGAACTTGATGCTGCTAGTGTGCAACGAATTGAAAATGTGTTCAGAAGAGGCATCAAGGCCTTGGCGCGAATGCTTTTGCCTGGTCTGAAACTGAAAAGTGATAGTGATATCAAGATCGCATTCAGCATTCAATCAGTTACAGCTCCCATGGAAGAACCCGCCGTTGCTGAAGAGGTCAATGAAGTCCCTCTCTTGCCCATCCCTTCTTCCAGTATCCCTATGCAAATGCTCGACACCATGCCTATCACCATCAGAGATGTGCTGAAGTGCAAGAAGCCTTACACCTCCCTTAATGCAAGAACACTTCTTGTCCCTCTGGCTGATGTGCCCCAGGCATATATTGCATCACTGCTCACCATAAGCAACAATTATGCGGGGCGTTTGCATTTTCAAGCTAAGGTAAACAAGCTGTATCTCACAGAAGGTGTGACTCTTCAATAGTACAGGCACTCCCGTTCCCGTGTGAACAGCACCACAATCAACCTTGCAGTGGACTTCATCTACGGAGATGATAACATCAGCCGCCTTGCTTGGGAAGCCAAAAAACGCTCACCGAATAGAGATCTTAGGTGGAAGGGGCTAGCAAATGTGTTTGCGATGAGATCCCTGGTTTTAAAACATGACATTGCAACCATGTACAGGGAGTATCTAGTGAAACAGAAGGCTGCAATGTCTAGGAAGCCACCAATTGGAAAGAGTATGTTTTACACCATAGCCAACAATATCACGGGTGGTGGAAAACAGCAGGAGGCACGGGCAGGGGTGGATTACATAAAGGTTAATTTCCACACTGACAATTTTGCCATTGTAGACAAGGTGATTGATGTTCTTGCTCCCCTGTCTGATGTGGACCACACCCTGCGCAATGAGCTTCGTGGTCTGCGCTCTGATGCGTACACATTCCTTAGCTATGGATATGCAGTACATGTGAGGAAGGGAGTGAAGGCATCAGCAGAGACTGGAGTGCACAGCCATCAGCCTCAAGAGCATGAAGCCCAACAGTTTACTGCATACCAAGAGCTGGAAGAGCTGAATTCTCAACCAGATTTGTTTGATGAGCCAGCCACACAGGAGGCATTTATCAGCCAGGTTCGACACCAGCTCAGCTTGTGTGCCGAAATGAGTGGATCTGTGATAGACCAGAGTGAGATTAATGGCACAACCACACACGCACCAGCATATGCACTGGACCTGGCTCCTGACAGAAGACCAAACCGGAATCCCAAGCTTGGTGGTTACCTAGCGTGCAGTGCTTGCAGGGGAACATTCCTGTTCTATGACAGGCTGAGGCATGTGGCTTTAGCCAAGCTGGATCAGGATCCAACAAGGCTTTCAGAGATAGCCGATGTGCTGTTGTCCATCTACCAGTGTGAGCGTCGCACTTTTAGGTACATGGCCCATGTGATGCTAGCAGCCCAACAGTCCCACAAGATGAAGCAGGCCATTGCGGAAATGGACTCTAGCACTGCATATGTTGTGTTTGACTTCAAGCAGAAGTTCCTGGCCAAGGGCTTTAGGGAGGGAGGTGACTCATACTACGGAAAAAAAGGTATGCTATGGTGGGGAGCGGGTATGTACATCAAGCCAGAATGTGAAGATGCCAGGTTCAGTGAGTCTCCCAACAAACTCTATGTGGAAATGGATTTCACTGCAGACATAGCACGTTTACAGGCAGAGATGACAAAGGATGATGGTGGTGTGTCTACAGAAGATGCTAATGATGTGCAAGAGGATGAGGATGTGCCGGAAGGAGAACAGGATGAGTTTGTGCCAGAGGATGACGATGTGCTAGAAGGTGAACAGGATGAAGATGTGCCAGAGGATGAGGACATGCCAGAAGGAGAACAGGATGAGGATGTGCCAGAAGGAGAACAGGATGAAGATGTGCCAGAGGATGAGGACATGCCAGAAGGAGAACAGGATGAGGATGTGCCAGAAGGAGAACAGGATGAGGATGTGCCAGAAGGAGAACAGGATGAGGATGTGCCAGAAGGAGAACAGGATGAGGATGTGCCAGAGGATGAGGATGTGCCAGAGGATGAGGATGTGCCAGAGGATGAGGACGTGCCAGAAGGAGAACAGAATGATGATGTGCCAGAAGGAGAACAGGATGATGATGTGCCAGAAGGAGAACAGGATGAGGATGTGCCAGAGGATGAGGACGTGCCGGAAGGTGAACAGGATGAAGATGGGGCCGATGCGGATGCACAAGCGGCTGTACAAGGTGAGGATTTGCAAGAAGAAGCTGATGAAGAGGATAGTACACCTGCCCTGCACTTCATTGACTGCATTGTCCAAGGTGAGCAGAGGGCTGATGGCAATGTTGTTCTGTCATGTTTAGAAGCAGCCCTTCATGCTTTGAAACAGCGGTTTCCTCTTATTGACAAAATAATCATGCAGAGTGACAATGCCAAAAATCTTGCTGGAAAGCAGACCAAGCTGCTCCTCCCACATGTGTGCTCTGCTGCAGGGCTGAAGCTGGTGGCCTACTACCACAACGAGGCACAGAGTGGCAAAGATGTCTGCGACACACACTTTTCACACCAACAAACACAAGTTGATGCCTATCTGGTGCAGGGAGATGGAGGAAGGAAGGTCTCCACCCCAAAGCAGCTTGCTGTAGCTTTAATGACCACTTCAGTTTGCAACACAACTGTGTAACTAGTGAAGCCAGATTTTAGTGCTGCATATCGTACTGCTGTGATACCTGCAGTATCTGGCATATCTGAGTTCTACGCAGCTCAGTACATTACAACTGATGGTAAGCAGGAAGTCCAGTTTTTCCACAGTCTTGGGCAGAATGTGCAATCAGTCACTGTTCCCATTCCTTCATGCCATGCCTGCTCACTGAGTACCCCTATGGGTACAGATGGCATAAACTTCACTGGTGTTAGAGTGTTATTGAATAGTGACAGTGAAGGCACATGTGTGCAAGCAAGAAAAGATAGACGTCGATACACCAGGAGAAGTAAGGGCATGAGCAAGCGAGAGATACAGCGTCTGCAGAAACGGAGGGAAGATGAGGAGGCATTGAAGAGGATACGGGCAAGTGTACCCACAGTGTGCTGAGTGTCTCTACCATTTCAAATCACACCAGCTACTTGTGAAACATGTGTGTGGTGGAGTAGTGATGTCTCATGATGTGCTCAGTAATGCGATGAAGCATGCCGATCAGCTTCTTTCAAAGATGGACTTCTCTGTAGAAGGTGCTATTGATAGGGCTTTAAGTATGTTCGACACTGAGGTAACATATGCAACCTTTGAGTCCAATTTTTATTCTGGTTGGGCCCATACCAGGAAGTGCATGCATCCAGAGTTGACTTCCAAGGTAAACAGCATTATACATCAGTGCTGGAAAGCTGGAGAGTCTACTGAGCTGGGTAAAGTGAAGATCTCTGTTGATGGTGTTTTTTCAAGGCTTGATGAGATGCAGCTGCAAAAGGTTATTAGGCTTAGTGAACTTCCACTTGCAGGAAAGATCAGATCAGTGTACCAGAGTATTGGCAGGAAACCCGAGGCTCCACGAGCTGGTAGTAAGCGTGGAAGGAAGCAAGGTTGTGATGGACCAACCTCAAGGCAAAAGAAGGCCAGGATAACCTATGAGCAGCTGGATTTAGAGAAGGACTTGTCCCAGTGGAAGAAGCAAGAATTGGAGGCCTATCTCAGTCACCACAAAATTGCAAAGACAGGGAATAAACCAGAACTCTTAATGGGTGTTTCAGAACACATGAACACTACTACAATTGAACGACAATAGTTTTGTAGTTGCTTATTGTATTGATCTGTAAGGGCACTTTTACTAAGTGGATGTGTACATGTACTGATGCGTTCGTCAGTGAGCCATTGATTCACCCGCCGTTGATGTTAAATATTTAGGTCTGGGGTCGAGACTAAAGCTACCTAGCTAATCGGGCGGGCCCTACTACCGCGTCAGTACAGCTGGTTCCAATGCTTCCGTACAAGTAAAGAGTCTTAAGTTGTATGAAAGCTATGTCTTTTTTTGAGGTAAGAATGTTTGGACAGTTGCTTAACTTTTAAAAAGCCCAGGAAAAAAGTGTACCTTTTTTCGGGACGGGTCTAACCGTTTCACTTCTAGCCAATACTGCAAACGAGCGGAACAATGTATGAAGCTTGGAATTGCGCTAACCATTGTGTAAAAGGTTGGGTTACTATGTACGCACGAACTTGCGACATTTAGCACTCGTCCGACTAATTTTCCAAAATGTGAGTTCGACAAAAAAGGCCGAAAAAACATTCGATTTACGTGGAACCGGTGTTAAATCCATTGCCTTCAAGTGCAAAAACCCGGTATAAAAAAAACCAGTGTAGAATTCTTTTTACAGTTACACTTTCAGTGAAGTACTTTACGTCCTAAAGAAACTCTTCTTCTAATTGATGGCTTCTGAAACCTTTACATCACTGATTAGAATACAATGAAAGAGCCTTCACAGCAAAAACTACTCACCAAGGATAAATCACAATGCTTGGAGCAAAGATGACATCATTGTGCATTCATACCTTGTCTGTGGTGTTGACATGTGGAGTGAACTTGAAAAGCTCCTGCACAATCACAATGACACCTTGGTCACTGGCCCTGTCAAGAGCTGTCTGACCTTTCTGCATGGTTCAAACCTGCGTACATGTATGGTAGTGTGAAATAAAGGATGTCATGTCCTCACTCCATATTGTACTTCCATCCTATGTGGTTAAGATAAATGATTAATGATAGTAAATAATACAAATTTTTTTTAAACTACAGATGTTTAAATTCATATACAACACAGCAAGAATACATGAACATGGATTATACACCTACAGTTATTATTATTCTAATCATTATTCAACATAGGAGGCATACATACAGAAGAGGCCTTACAGTCAGACGTTTAAGATGAATGATTTTTATGTGGATAAAATTGTAACGCAACACTACAGAAGCTTATTAAAAAAGAAAAGAAAACGTTTTAATGGTGGAACCTGATAAAATAAACCCAAACACAATAAAATCAAAGATGCTATGAATGTTAGATTTAACTTAGGGTAGGTGAAAAATAATTTTTGTTCTGATGCATACAGTCTGCCCTCCTTTATCAGCTCTATGTTTGTTCCCTGAGCTTATAAGGAATTTGAGCTTGTAACGAATGGTGTTTTTTGCGTGTACCTACAATAACATTATTAATTTAATTACGCCATTAGACTGCATTTTGTCCTGCAAACACACTAGATGCCTAAAATCCTCCTCTGAAAAGATGCTCCCACAAACTGTAAAAGACTAGACACACTGTTCTTTGCCCCCAGGTTATGAATTAATTCAGGTAAACACTCCTGAGCTTGAGGAGTTTAATTATTTATCAAATGAATTGCAATGTAAAGCATACACTGTACACTGTAAGTTACTAGTACAAAAAATCTCTACATACATGTATAGAATACATACATATGTACTTTGTTGTGTCTGCATTCTGCTACAGAGTAGTTTTAGGTCAATAAATAAAAACACAACAGATAATTTGAAACAACCTTTCTATATTTATTTATCATTATTGGGTATAAACATTTGCACTCTACATACTGTAAATAAATAATTTATGTGAAATAGTTTATTGATATTTATTGACTTTTTTCACTTTGTTGGTGTATTTCCTATGCCCTGATTAATAATAGAAATACAAGTCTACAAGCAATTATAGAAAAATGTTTTCTGAAGTAATACGTGTTTTAATAAATTGACTGGACATAACCCAGTAGCATATTTAATTCAGGTTAATGTGTAGTTTAGACATTCTTTAATTCATTAAATGTTGCCGTACATTATTATAGCACATTCATTCATTACAAAGTATTTTATATTTGAATAACACAGTTTGTATTTGCCTAACGTCCACAATGTATGTCTATAAATTCATTTTGATTAATAATCCCTTAAGAAACCATTTAAAACCTTTAATTGCAATAACCCACTATACAATTTTTGGAAAATTAATTTTACAGTTACGCTTAAAAAAAGACCAATAGTGCTTCAGATATTTGAACCAAGCTTTCTATATGTATTTATCATTACTGGATATAAATGTTTGCATTGAATGTTTTCTCCATATACTGTAAATAAACACTTTACATGAAATATAAATGAGTTAATTAAAGAACTAAGTCCATTTAAAGTATTATAATTTGTAGTGTTTTCAATTTTGATTTGAACTTCAAATTATCATTATTTTTATTGTGCTTGGGTTTATTTTATCAGGTTCCACCATTATAAATTGTTTTCTTTTCTTTTTTGATAAGTTTCTGTAGTGTTGCGCTACAATTTTATCCACGTAAAAATCATTCATCTTAAACGTCTGACTGTAAGGCCTCTTCTGTATGTATGCCTCCTATGTTGAATAATGATTAGAATAATAATAACTGTAGGTGTATAATCCATGTTCATGTATTCTTGCTGTGTTGTATATGAATTTAAATATCTGTAATTTTAATAATTTGTATTATTTACTATTATTATCTTAACCACATAGGATGGAAGTACAATATGGAGTGAGGACATGACATCCTTTATTTCACAATGTATGTCCATAAATTCATTATGATTAATAATCCAAAAACCATTTAAAACCATTGCCTTCAATTGCAAAAACCCGGTATACATTTGGAAAATTCTTTTTACAGTTACGCTTTCAGTGCAGGTATATGTACATGTACTTGCATCCTAAACGAACTCTACTTCTAAATTGATGCCTTCTGAACCTTTATGTCACTGATTAGAAAACAATGAAAGAGCCTTCGCAGCAAAAACTACTCACCCAGGATAAATCACAATGCTTGGAGCAAAGATGACATCATTATGCATTCATACCTTGTCTTTGGTGTTAAGAGCTGTCTGACCTTTCTGCATGTAAGTGCTCAAACCTGTGTACATGTATGGTAGTGTGAATAAATAATGTCATTCCTTCCATCCTATGTGATTTAAAATAAGCACAAGTAATAAAATGATTGGATGACATAAAAAAAAAAAGAAATGTATACTTTATACTGAAAACTGTATAACTCTAACAAATTCTGTGCGTTACATGTCAATGAGTATCTTACCAAGATGCTCTTCTGATCAGGCAGTTGTGTTGCGTTTTCTCTAGTAGTAAAACTTGTCCTGTACATGAAGGGATTCGTATTCATATTCAACAAGCTTTAAACATCCACTCTTCTCAAAGAAATAACAAACCTGAATTCGTCAAGCTTGCCTGCATGTGCAGCTTTTGCTCATCCTGGACGATCCAAAAAGTGAGTGCATTTGCGGCCACAGCTGTATACATCCTATCCAGCATTCCTAGCAATGGATGTGGAGGTGTGGCTGGCTCTCTAATAGTCGCACATGGAGTTGCCAAGGTCCCTACCGCGTTGAGTTCAACACATCCTCTGACGATCGGAGCGGATGGCGTCGTACGATTTTCATTGGATGCCCTTTCATCATTCTACGTTGTCATCTGGACATTCCTATGGATGGTATCGATTTACTAAGTCTAAGAACTTCTCAGTGTTGCCATTATTTCCCGCCAACTTGGAAGCCACGCGCACGTGCGTGTAATCATTTTTTAATGTTACGTAGTTTATCTCTTCAACAAACACGGAACTGCGTGCATGAGTGTACACATTTTTTGCTGGGTAGAGAGACAAATCTCTTACTTGAAAGCCTAGTCCAAAGGATAAGTATAAAATGGGATAAGCCACTTGGACAAACCACAGGATGGCTGCGCACAAGGCTTTCGAGCCACAAATCTTTGCTTGCGTGGTTCTCGCACCAAGTGGAGAAGCGAAGTTGGAATAGACGATGGTGCCGGGCTGCCGGCAGAGTTGTGAAGATTTGATTTTAAAAAATCTTCTGTTACATTATTTTATTTCATTCCATCTTCTCTATGTATAGTTTTCTAATTCGTTGCCATTGCAATTGAGATTAATATTGTGCACACATAATGAGCTCTATTGCAACAATATTCATTTGTATTGATGTCATCATTCATTAGCAGGCGCTTTGTGCAACCGCACGCTAATTAATTATCAAAATAATACATGCACATACATATGTATCGTACTACATGGAACGCTGCGGAGTTGAACTGTTGGGAAATATTCAGCTGCTGTGGCACCGTACTTAAAAGGTTTAATTGTCGAGTATAGTTTTTGAATTCCTTGTGGTGAAAGCTTTGTAATACCATAGATAATATATCATCTATGGTAATACTTGTTTTACATTTCAAGTCGCTCACATAATATAGATTAATAACCTTACGGAACGTTATGCTCGCATAAAAGGTTTGTAGAAGAAATATTGATTTGGAACCTCAATACAAAATTAGGTTTTTATGGTAGTCAATGTTATTAGGTATGCAAGTGTGGTGGCAGACCCCAGATGATGTACGTGATAGACCACGGAAATGGCTTGGTTGGGTGGTCCAAGCTCATGAACGTTTAGATGGTTTTACCAAATTAGCTCTTGCTTTGTTTTTGCAAATTAATATATAAACAAGTGTTGAAAGTGTAGCACTTGCTTTGTTGTGTAAGTAATGATAAATGCTTATTTACTTACCAGCTGTAATTGTTGTGGCATGAAATGAGATGTCAATATAAGGGTAGGCTGGGCATTTATGTGAGGATACATTTTCCAACTCTAGGGATTGCTGGAGTTGGAGTGGAACCAGCCAGCAATGGAGCAGGTTCCCCCCATGCCTGTGTTGGGTGGGCAACAGAAGCACCAGTGAGGATGGAGGCAGTGAGAGGTCACTCTCCAGGTGGTGGGCCTGTTGTTGGCCGCACATGCATCTGGGGGTGTGGCCACAAGGGGGGTGGGACACCTCATGGCAGAGTTCCAAGGAGCTTGCAGGGAGTGCTGGACCCAGAGCCACACCCCCGGCACCATGTGATCCTGCCAGGCCTGGAGGTGGCGAGGGCCAAACGCAAGGCAGTGGAAGACGTGTGAACCTGGACCATGTGCTTCACCATGTGCATAGCGGTGATGGGGAAGAAGCACCCTGACATGATGCCAGAGATGCTGGCATACATGCTTCACATCCTTAGGGCCCACCAGGAATGGGAGGAACCCACGTGGCATGGATACAATGTCCCATTTAGGCAACAGGTGGCCGTCTCAAGAAACATGGCTTGAGCCCAGCTGGATCCACAACTGTACAATCTGTGCTTTGTGGGCGGGGCCTGATGGACCCCAGCAGATGGCAGAAGCTGCCATGAAGTCAGCTAGGCCATTGTGAAGTGGTGGTGCAGGAGGCACAGTGAAGACAGATGTGTGCTTCCACTTCAATAAAGAGGGATCTTGTCCACTAGTACCCATTCCTGCATAGATGTTCACTCAGTGGAGGTCAGCACCCTAGTACAGAGTGCAAAAAGGCACCACAAAATAGCTAGCTGCATAGGGGAGGCTGTGATAGTGCATTTGGTGCAATGTGCATTCTTTATCACAGTGCAAAAAGTTTGTTATACGACACTGTATATTATAGCGATATATTTGAATATACGCAGCAATATAAGCTGTCTGCGTATTGAACATTATAAGCAGATGCTTATATTGCAATATAGTCAGTCACGTGTGGTTTGTGGTATCCTAGCAAACCTTTGAATTTCATTAATGTTACACTCTTTGGTGAACCGCGCACTATCGTAATTTGGGTTTTGACCTACCGTAAACCAGTCCCCCCCTCCCCCCCCCCCCCCCCCCCCCCCCCCTCCCTTTGCATCTGCTTGGTTATAAAACATTTCTTCGCACATATAAGAGGTACAACACCAAACACAAAATTCAAACACCATAGTGCTTGAGACAGCGGTTTCCACTAACTTAGTGTGACCTGATAAAGACGAGAATATAATAACTTTTGGCGCCAATTGAAATAGCCATACTTACCTCTAGTGATGGACTTGTTGGTGCCGTCGTTGTTTTAGTTTTCGACCTAACCAAATGCGCACAAGAAGAAAAATACATTTTAGTGCCTCCCAGCATACTTACCAGTTCGAATCGAAACGCTGCAGAAAAGCAAAATGAAGGTAGCAAAGCCATTGCGTAACTTACCTCAGCAGAATCGACCGCTTGTGATAGCCGAAAACCATAGTCCTTGAGACAGCGGTCCCCACGTACTACGTGACACGATAAAGACGGGAACATAACATTTGGCATCAATTGAAATGGTCATACTTATCCATATTGATGGTCTTGTTGGTGCCGTCGTGTTTTAGTTCTCGGCCTAACGAAATGCGAAAAAAAAAAACATTTTAGTGCCATACTAACCAGCAGTTCGAATCGAAACGCTGCAGAAAAGCAAAATGCAGATATAGCAATGCCACTGCGTAACTTACCTCAGCAGAATCGGCCGTTTGTGATAACTGGAGACCAACCCCAATAAAGCGCATTGCACAAAAATTGTGAGTCGCTTACCGTATACTAGGCTTGCTTTCAGCAGGTTGATGGGGCTGATGTACTGCATCACAAACGCATCCCCAAATTAACACAACATGATAAGCAAAGACACGTACCCTTCCAGGCCAGGAACCCGCCAAAATTAGCCATCACGTGCAATGACATACTCTAATTGGTGCACTTTTAAATTTGGAACAAAAATTATAAATAGTAAATAACAACGATAACTGTGTATAAGAGCACTAAACTATGACAAGTAACATTACTTAGCAGATACTGATGGACGTCTGTGTGTATATGTATGTGTGGACATCTGTCTGTGTGTGTGTGTCTGTGCATATGCGCGTGTGTGGACATCTGTCTGTGGATGCGTGTGTGTGGACATCTGTCTGTATGCGTGTCTGGACATCTGTCTGTGTGTACGTGCAACTGTGTGTCTGTCTGTGTGTTGTGTGTTTATGCATGTGCGTGGACATCTGTGTGTATGTGCTAGTGTGTGTGTGTGTGTCCGTGTGCGTGTGGACATGTACGTGCAAGTGTGGACATTGTGCGAGTGTGTGCATGATGTAGGATGTAGTGTGTGCGAAGTGGATTTATAAGTTACATCGATCTGTATAGCTAGGCTCGAATTCCAACTTCGGCATTGAGCATGTCAAGTTCGGTTTGTACTGACGGTCGCATGCAAGGTATAATTAAGTACTAAAGGCTAAGCGCCGGCTCCTTAGTAATTAGATGCTTACGCTTATAAGAGAAATGATAACTTGCACACAAAAATACACACAAGAATACGTGAAACTTGCGGTGGTACGATATAAATATACTTACGGGGGCATATTTTTGTACACTTCATTGTGCCTATATAAACAGTGACGTATTTAACACTTGCGGATTCTTGAATATACGCCGTCTTATATTTCAAATATAGTACTCAGGCGTATATTTTGGTTATTCTCAAATATACGCAAAATTATACCGTATCGTATATCTAACTTTTTGCACTGTGTATATTACCCACTTGGTTGATGTGGTATTATAAAGGAGATGGGGAGGAGGTGGGGGAAGGACGTAGGCACATTCCTCTCAGACTGGTGTGGTCAATCTGTTTCACGTTGAAGAAAATGACCTCAAAGCCATGACTGTTGGCATGCTGGCCTTAAATAGGTGCACTTTGCTGATCACTGGTAATGTCCCAGCTGAGCTAAAACACATATTGATCCATTTGAAGGCAGAGGAATGGGAGAAGGTGCTTATGGACCACCTGATGATGGGTTTGTGGCATATCTCCTGTCCTGAATACAGGAAGGTTTTCCTAGTGGGCTTCCATTGTCTCCTACTTGGTCCAAATTGGATACACAAATGATGGACTGACTCTGGGCACGAGGCCACATGCAGGAGGTCCAACCATACTCCCAATCAACAACAACACCCCATGCTTCAGATGTAGCCTGCATATGAGATAGCAAATGGTTCAGAGCAGGTGACACACTTGAATTAGCAAATGCCTTGCAGAGCTTAGTGGTCAATTGGCTAGTGAAAGACATGAGACTATATATGTATGACCCCAGAGTAACTGGTTCAATGGATAAATACACATGCACATTGTATCACACCCAAAATGCCTTCACTCTCCCCTCTTCCCTCCTCCCCATCCCTCCAGCTCCAGCTGCGTCACCACACACATACACATCCCATGTTAGACCAATCATTAATGGATGATATTGAAGTGTCTCAAACAGAAACATTCTTGGAGTATGAGCACTTGGTTACCAAGAAACCAACTAACTAGCTCCACCCCTTTCATACATGCCCCTCCCTTTTTGTGGTCTCACCGTCTGGCATCATATGAGAACAATACATTACATCATTCTATGCAGTTTACATACAGGCAGCATTATCGTACCTATACATAAACGTTATTCTACCCATCAGTTCCTTTGGTACTATTAAATGTTCATAATTCAAATCAAGTCTCAGCATCTTAACTCTTGCATTAGACATCATAGCATCCATCAGATACTGCACACCATCATCTGACATCTTGTCACTTCCCCTCATCTCCAGCTCCTCCAATGTTGGGTGGTCTTTGAGCACATCAGCTAGACCTTTGGCTCCTTGGTCTCCAATTGGATTGTACTTAAACTCCAGTCTCTTCAGTTTACACCACTTCAGTCCATCACAGAGCTCACATATGGCTTCATCCCTTAGACCACACTCCTCCAGCCACAGCTCAGACAGTGTTGTGTTGTGCTTGAGTGCATGTGCTGCACAGATAAGTATTACCAATAATACTAACACTCCCTGTGTGCATGCTTATATACATGATGGACACAACATAACAGGATGAGAAAAACTAAAATCACAAGTCACACATCAGTGGTGGTACCAGGTTATGTGTAGGGATGGGGAGGAGTAATAGGAGGGATTGGCTGTTAATGGATGGTGTGGATGCTTCACATTAGATGAGGGTGTATATGTGATGTATGGATGGAGAGACAATACATGCTCATATTGGTTTGATATGTCATTTGTAATGCACTCCTATGCTTCCATGCATACATGCAATGTACATTATGTGTGCTCATGATTCTGTGCACGTGATGTCTTTTCATGAGCACACATGTGCACATATACACACACATGTCCTTACACACACGGACATAGACACACAAAGCATAAATATGGAAGACATGAGTGGTACAATAGTTTTGGGGCATTAAGAGTACATTTAATTTATATATCATTTTTGTTTTGTAAATGATGTGTTCAGTACATGGGATTAACTCATGGAAGCCATGTAAAACATGAAGTTTAACTCATTGCATTAGACTACTTATTACATTACCATTCCTATTGCTTCAGAAGAGTGTATGTATGATATTGTTATCAACATGTAAACATGCATATAGTATATCAACACATCTCATATAACAGAATACTAGCACAGTTTCATGACTGGTGAAGGACCACTCAAAATCATGGCAAGGAATAGAAAATCAAAATGCTCTATAATTTCATACCAGAAGAATACACAACACTACTTTGAAAAGACCCTGGAAACTTGGTCCTGTGCTTTTAGTGAATAAATCTGAAGGAACGCAAAATATAAAGGAGTTGGTGGTGTTAACGACAATGATGATGTGATTGAATTGATTATACTACAATTGTCCACATTTGTTATTCATGCTTAAACACTTCAATATATTAGTGACAATTTGTTATACTTGCATACATGCACATAAGGGTCTTAATCAGAGACATATAATTGTATTTTTATAGGTACCTAAACATCATCAGCCTTCTTTCAGTTATCAATTGAAAGAACAGAAAGAAAGGCAGCAATGCTTGAAACAAACACCTACTACAGGGTTTAGAGGTTGGTCAGCTGCCTCATGCGAACTAGTGTATATTGTTACAATAAGAAAAATATTGCTGTTCATGATAGGAGGATCTGGCACCAGTAAAGCTCTTCTGAGAGACCTAGCATGTCTGAAAGTAATCCAAACAAAGTGGTACCGCCTGGGACTGCAGCTAGACATCAGTGAGAACGAGCTTGACAAGATAAAAGCAAACAGTCCAACAGATGTTGATTCATGCATTTTGGAGATGTTCAAGACATGGTTGAGGAACACACCTGATGCCACTTACGCAGAGCTGAAGGATGCATTGGATAGGATTGGAGAGCATTCTGTTGCTGCTCAACTGCTGCAACCATCGGGTAGGCACATGAAACAAAGGGAAAGGGTAATATCATTGTTTGTATGGACTCATGCAATGTTGTCTTCCCCATTCATAATATCATCATGTATGCAGTACATGTACAGTATGTGTACAGAATTATTAACACATCCCTTATTTTAGCATCATATGAATAAGCTGCATCTGTACATACATGTGCCTGTTTCTTTTATCAAATACAAAGCAGTTTGACACATATTTAGCAGTTGCATTTGTAATGTTACTATGTGAGTTGTGACTCACTTCTTCAGATTTTGCTCCAACTTCTCATATGTTGGTCTTGATATGAAAGTGACTTGTACCATTAATTGAGTTAAATAAACTTAAAATGGTTTTTGAAATACACGCAGCTGATTAATTAATTTAAAGCACATTTATATACAGGATGGTCCAGAAGTCTCGCTAATTTCAGAACTGAACATAGAAGAAATTGCAATTTGAACCAATTTACTTCAAATGAATGATTGGAATGTGGTTTAGTTTAAACAGCATCCCTTTTCTATGTTCAGTTCTGAAATAATAACAATTCAGAGATTTTGCGTGACTTTTGGATCACCCTGTATATCATGGCCGCAATACAATTGACAGGGAGGTTTTTGGCATCAAATTGAAGGTCATGATCAGTAGAATTGATCTATGGTGAGTGGTATCAAAGCACTTTTTGCAATATTGAAGTGTCTTCCACGTTATGCTATTTTGCTTTTTACACAAGAAAAGGGATTATCAAACGTCTGTGTATTGATCAGCCCTGAGAACCACGCAAGGTTTACCTGAGGGCGCCATTTTTGTCTCACATCTAAATTCAGTTTAGTTTCCAAACGTTACAAGGGGTGTTATGTAACCATCATACCACAGCTGCCCACCTGTGGGTTTATCAAGTAGATGACTCAGCAGGTAGTGTGTGTGAGAACACGCCTTTTTCTTCTTTGAACCTCTTCTGATGAAAATGTTGTCTAAAGTAACCATCATCTTGTGTTGAAGAATAAGGTCTAGGCACACACATTAAAAAGACTGCTAGTGCCTGCTTGTTTCAAAGCTAATTCAGAATAATGCTTTTAAACTGCTTTTAGACAGTTACACACAGCAAGTCTCCATGCACTTTACAAAGACAGACATGGATATTCTGCTATAAGTTTTTCTGATGCAATTCGAAGGTGCACATACATGTGGTGCTGATGCTTCTTGAACAGGTCACAATACTTGTAGCGATTGATTGACATGGCACAAACAGTTCGAGGTGAAAAAACAAGTTGCACTCATCTGAATGTCTATGTGCTCATGTATCTCTTGATGGTTGCACTGATCAGCACTATTGAGTCCTGATGTGTGGTATTTTTTTGCATCATTTCTCATGTGTTTTTTTATTTTAATTTGCACTGGGGTGCGTTTGTATTCACCACAGATGAGTCATGCATGAGAATATATGCAAGTACTGTACTGTACAGTGTACTGGACCTACAGGGAGAATTTGCTTATAACCTTCTACCTGTATATGTACATCATTTTTCTGCACGTTTTACATGTAGTTCAAAAGTGTTCCATTAATTTAGTGGGGTGTATGGTACAAAAACTTATCTTCACATTGTGATAGGATTGGAATACGTAAATCCCCTTCCCATCTCCCCCCCCCCCCCCCCCCCACCCCAATCCCCACAGACAATAGAGATTTGCTGATTTCTTCACAGCAAGCTCTGCTTAAGAAAGCTCCACGTAGCAGGATGGTAATCTTGGCACCCAATGCTTTAAGTGATGAAATGCCGGAGTGCTCTCATCTGGCAGAAGAGAAATACTTTAAGTATGTTACATTCTTTTACAGTGTACATGTACATCCGGCTGTACATGTATCTTGAGAATTTAGTTACTTGGTACCTTGTTGTATTTGCCTAATGCTACAGTACGCGGCAATAAAGTTTAGCCATACCAGATTTGGAATACAATTGCACTCTGTTACGATACTTTGATCGTTTTTCATACCGTACTATGGTTGTTGGATTTTGCGTACCAGAGTATGGTTGACAGTTGCGGGTATAAATATAAATGGTTAAGGATGGGCACCGTCACGCCAAATGGCATGAACCAGCGCTACGTGGTTAACGACATTTACAGTATCTCAGGCTACATGTGTTTGGTTGATGTGAATTAAATTCCTTTGATCAATTATTTGCACCATACTTTCTTCCCACAATAGTTTAGTGCTCAGCAATGACTACCAGTTTATGGTTGGTATATTTGTATTGTGAGCACTGTGAAGAGTGTAGACATGCAAGCCACTGACACACTTTGCTGTCTCCATTACAGACTTTCCAACTCTTCCATTGTGCATTTGTCGGCACATGCAGTACCAATTCTCAAGAGAGGCTCTTTAAGGCATAATGCAGGTTTTTTATCTGAGGTATGTGTTGTACGTCTATATAATGTACTGTACATGGATTTGTCTTAGGATTATAGTATGTTAGTAAAGCTGTATGTGCAATTTATTATGTGTACAGAGTATTGATGTACACTGTAATTAGAGGCTCTATACATTTTAGCACAGCAGACTTTTAATGTTGTTGCGTGTTCTTGTACTGTGTGTGGTACATGTTTTAAATGAACTGTACAGGAATGTTCAGAGGTGTAGTCACTCAAGCACACCTTTCATTATCGTAGTATTTCAATCTTGTCCTGAATGTGTATTGCAACACACCATGCAATGCCACTTGTTGTGTTCATCATGAATGGGGACGCTTCTACGGACTGACAGGGATGCTGCACGGTGGTTTGCTCTCATTGAACGCGTGGAAAGTAAGCCCTACGCCCCGAAAAATTGAAATGGTTACACACTCCCATAGCAACGAACCTGACAACAGATGTCCTACAGAACCAGCCATGCACAAATGGTATTAGCACTTAAAAGCCATACTAGCTGTGATAATCAGCTGTTAAATTTATTTTAGCGTCTATCACCTGGCGCAACGTTGCAACCTGTTGTGTGTGGCACTTCAAAAGCAATCGACTTACACAAGATGACCGTAGACCTCGTAGACCTCGCCTGCTCTAAAATCAACAACGAAGCCCAGTGACAAAAGTGGAACAAACCAAAACCATCAACGTGAGGTAACCTGAGTGTGCTATTCGTTTCTGGTATTCTATAACCGTGAGAATTTTCTGAAGATGTTTTGGTTTTACTGTAGTTTCATCACCCCCCCCCCCCCCCCCCCCCTCCCAGATTTATATCCATCTAACATAATCAACAAGTTATATTATTACCAGTTCATTTATTAACACCTAGAGATAAAATGAATATCATTATCAAGAAACAAATAGTTCAATCATGAAGTTACTTGGAAAGTACATGTACGTCTACCCACACCATGCCACCACACAACACACATGTATAACACCATGCCACACACACACACACACACACAACACACACACACACAACACACACACAACACACACACACACAACACACACACACACATACAACACACACACACACACCATGCCACACAACACACACACATGTACACACACCACCATGCCACACAGCACATTACAACACCATGCCACACAACACACACACACGTGTACACACACCACCATGCCACACAGCACATGTACAACACCATGCCACACAACACACACACACATGTACACACACACACATGTACACACACCACCATGCCACACAACACATGTACACACCATGCCACACAACACACATACACACACACACAACACACACACACCATGCCACACAACTCACATGTACAACACCATGCCACACAACACACACACACACACACATACAACACACACACACACCATGCCACACAACACACATGTCAACACCATGCCACACACCACACACACACACACCATGCCACACAACACACATGAACAACACCATACCACACAACACACACACACACACACACACACACACAACACGTGTACACACACCCCATGCCACACAACAACACCATGCACACAACACACATGACATACACACACACACACACCATGCCACACACATACATGTACAACACTATGCCACACAACACACATGTACAACACTATGCCACACAACACACATGTACAACACTATGCCACACAACACACATGTACAACACTATGCCACACAACACACATGTACAACACTATGCCACACAACACACATGTACAACACTATGCCACACAACACACATGTACACCATGCCACACAACACACATGTACAACACTATGCCACACAACACACATGTACAACACTATGCCACACACACATGTACAACACCATGCCACACAACACACATGTACACCATGCCACACAACACACATGTACAACACTATGCCACACAACACACATGTACAACACTATGCCACACAACACACACGTACAACACCATGCCACACAACACACATGTACAACACCATGCCACACAACACACACCATGCCACACAACACACATGAACAACACCATACCATACAACACACACACACACGTGTACAACACCATGCCACACAACACACACACACACACACACACACACACACACACACACATACAACAACACACATGTACAACACCATGCCACACAACACACACACACACCATGCCACACAACAGTGTGGAGTCTGGAGTGCATAGTTCTCTCTTCTCTTAGCATTCTTTTACAGCAACTCCACATTGACTACACTCCCTTACTCCACGACACTTACTTACATGTACCAGAGTTCATGTGGAGGCACCAGTTCGGGGGTCCTTTAGCGTTTGCTAACATACTTAAGCATATACTGTTGTAGTAGTGTCGTATGAATGGAGTATTCGTTTTTATATTGTTGAATTAAGAGCCTAATTCCCATTCCATGATGCAAGTCTTGGCCTCACTTTTATATGGTATACCCGTGTTGTGTGGCATGGTGTGTGTGTGTGTGTGTGTGTGTGGTGTGGCATGGTGTTGTGTGGCATGGTGTGTGTGTTGTGTGTGTGTGTGTGTTGTGTGTGTGTGTGTGTGTGTTGTGTGGTGGCAGGGTGTGGGTAGACGTAACTTCCAAGTAACTTCATGATTGAACTATTTGTTTCTTGATAATGATATTCATTTCAACTTGTGCTCCCTATAGGTGTTAATAAATGAACTGGTGTTTATATAACTTGTTGATTATGTTAGATGGATATAAATCAAGGGGGGGGGGTGAAACAACAGTACATTCCTGTGAGGAGTTTGGTGGCAGCTGTGTATTCATGGACAGTAATTGTGGTGGTGTTATTGATGTGTTGGTTATCAAAGAAAAAAAGGTTAAGCCACGGGTAAGGGTTGGTGTGCTGGTTTGCCATTGTGTGGGCGGGTTAGGCGGACTGCATGGCTGCCGTGTGTTGGCCGGTTGGATGGCCATGTGCTGGCCTGTTAGAGGGCCATGTGATGACCTGTTAGATAGTATGTATTTGCCTGTTAGAGGGCCGCGGGTTGGCATGCTAGATGGCCACGTTTTGGACTAAGTTAGGAGGCCTTGGTGTGTTGGCCTGTTAGATGGCCGCGTGTTGGCCTGTTAGGTGGCCATATGTTGGCCTGTTAGGTGGCCATATGTTGGCCTGTTAGGTGGCCATTTGTTGGCCTTGGTGTGTTGGCCTGTTAGATGGCCTGGGTGTGTTGGCCTGTTAGATGGCCACACGTTGGCCTGTTAGGTGGCCATGTGTTGGCCTGTTAGATGGCCGCGCGTTGGCCTGTTAGATGGCCATGTGTTGGCCTGTTAGATAGCCTTGGTATGTTGGCCTGTTAGATGGCCGTGTGTTGGCCTGTTAGATGGCCGTGTGTTGGCCTGTTAGATGGCCGTGTGTTGGCCTGTTAGATGGCCGCGCGTTGGCCTGTTAGATGGCCATGTGTTGACTTGTTAGGTGACCATGCGTTGGCCTGTTGGGTGGCCGTGTGTTGGCCTGTTAGGTGGCCGTGTGTTGGCCTGTTAGATGGTCGGGTGTTGGCCTGTTAGATGGCCGTGGGGTGGCCAGTTAGTGGACCGCATGTCTGCCCGTTAGACCCTGCTGGAGTGAGGTGTTGGGATCGAGTGTTGCATGTGATTGGTCACGCATTGGCTGGTATTGGGAGTGTGATTTGGTGCATTGGCAAGAAAACAGCGGCCATATCATGCTAGCAAAGGCATTTAGTATTGTAAGGACACAGGACCTATTGCTTAATGCTTTCTTTGTAACCTCTAGAGGGTTGCGTTGATGACAGTGGTGTGAATAACAGATGACGCAACCCAATATGTGAAGTGTCATTGGGGAATGGAGCGTGCATGATATAGGAGATAAACATTTCTGCCGTTTGAGGTACGAATTAGACAGAAAATAAGCTCCTATATAAAAATGGCGAAGTGTAATGACCCAATGGTTGGATAGTGTGATGTTAGGGGCATGAGTGACGTAAGAGAATGTCAGTTGGGTGAAGTACATGTATGTTGCTCCATGTGCTTAGCTGTTGAGTAGGTGTTAGAGATGCATACGCATAGTGGGCCACATGTAGTTTGGTATATAGTGTCTGGTGGTGGCAGTTTGGGTCAATCTAGGCGTCTGTACGTGCGTGCATTGCCACTGTACCCCCCCCCCCTCCCCCTCCCCCCCATTTTTCCTTTGTGTGCATTGGTCTAGATGTGTGGTGGTGGATTAGAATGCAAAGTTGAGAAATTGTTACCTGGAGGAAAAGGTTACCAAAACGAAAAGGTTACACAGACAAAATGGTTACACAGACGAAAAGGTTACACAGACGAAATGGTTACACAGACGACAACATTCAGAACATCATGAAGTCTTGTCACTGGAGGAGGGTGGCGACGGAACATTGTATTGTTTGTTTTGTTTGTGAGCGGTTCTTGGTTGGTCTTTTTCCTACTGTGTGGATTTTTCCCATTCGGTTTTTCCCACGGAGGTATTTTCTATGCAGGTGTGTGGGCCCACCCTGCTAAATTAACTATTTTTTCTGGCCCCCGCTCTGTGTGTGTTGTGTACTACAGTCAGTTGTGGTAGAAGTTCATGGATATGCTATGTGGATGTGATGTGGAAGTTGTATACGTGTATGTGTTTGTGACTGTGAGTTGCGTTGATGACAGTGGTGTGCACAACAGATGACGCAACCCAATATGTGAAGTGTCACTGGGGAATGGAGCGTGCATGATATAGGAGTTTGAAATTACCGTACGGGGAGGACGGTGATATTCTATGTTTACGATACCCGTGAGAGCACGCATCGTTATGTACACGCGTGCGTGACTGAATGCGGATTTTGTAACAACACGCGTGCGGACGGCCGAATTGCTGTGTTCAAAGGTGCTCCCTCACAATCCGCTGCCATTATTAGAACTGCACATCTCTTTGGTAGCATAGTAAAAGTATTTTTAGTTGTGTTTATTAGATCCACTTTTTAACATGGGTTGAGGTTATTGCAGTCTGAAAGTATAGTTGAATTGGAGCAGGTTTTATTTAAACACATGCTAACTCTTACACCAATGTGATGTGCAAAGCGTGTTAATCATCTTAGGATGTGATTTGCGCTGTAAAAACACATATTGGCCAGCATAGCCTATGATGTTTGAATGAAGCCTTCATACTGTAAGTTTTTGTATTGTGGTCAGCTGACATGTTCCCTCCACTTCCTTTCAAGGTGTTTGATATGAAGGGCTCCATGAGAAGTTGCTATGTGGATCCTAGCAATAATCAATCAGGAAATGTCCTCCTGGATGAAAACTGTAAGAGCCCTTTGGTGGGAAAAAGGTTCTCTTTGAGACCAGCTTCTAAAAAACCGTACCAAGGACTTATGTTTATTCATGTAACCCCTCCCTCCCACTGCCCCTCCCTCTAGACATTTGCAACACACCTGTCTACGTGCACCGTCACTCCAAACATGTGCTCATGCAGGCCATCTCCATGGATACCCAGTTCTTGGCTGAGAACCGTGTTATGGACTATTCTCTCCTGGCCTATGTTGAAGATGCCACTGGTGAACTAGTACTGGGGATCATTGGTAGGTTGTCCACTGGTGAACTAGTACTGGGGATCGTTGGTAGGTTGTCCACTGGTGAACTAGTACTGGGGATCGTTGGTAGGTTGTCCACTGGTGAACTAGTATACTGGGGATCGTTGGTAGGTTGCCCACTGGTGAACTAGTACTGGGGATCGTTGGTAGGTTGTCCACTGGTGAACTAGTACTGGGGATCGTTGGTAGGTTGTCCACTGGTGAACTAGTACTGGGGATCGTTGGTAGGTTGCCCACTGGTGAACTAGTACTGGGGATCGTTGGTAGGTTGTCCACTGGTGAACTAGTACTGGGGATCGTTGGTAGGTTGTCCACTGGTGAACTAGTACTGGGGATCATTGGTAGGTTGTGAACTAGTACTGGGGATCATTGGTAGAACTTGTGGAGAGAGAACACATCCTAGTTTAGTTGTATGCTACTGCATTCGTACAACATGGGCACACTCGTAATTGTTTTATTCACTTCTCTTTTTGGGTTCCATGCAGACTTTGTGCGGACATTTACTCTTGATAATGTATGTCAAGAAGACGACGAATAAGGTTCTGCCCACTGTTGTGTACCCGGAACTGTACCAGAAGCGTTTCTGTGAAGCCATGGAGAGGTATTTTACGGTTGTTCCTGACAAGTGGACTGGGCTCGAAGCAGACTTGTTATATGATGTTGGCATTTATTTATGTGCATGCATAACACAGATACAGCACAGCATCACATGTGAGTCCACCCAATAGCTATGTGTAGTCCATCACCCTCCTGTTTGAAACATCAACGCAGAGACTTAATCGCTACCTAATCTCGGCCCAGACCCAACGGAGCAGCTGCGGTGTGATTACGTCACCTCTACGCGTGATGCGATCGGCAGCTGAATGTTGGCCGCACAGCCTTGTATGCCGGCTGGACAGAAGGATTATAATTAGACAATACAGTAAATCGTTTTTATTATTGCTTTGCCATTATAGTAGCTGTGTCTTCGTATATCATGCTCACTATGTTGTAACGTTGATACATGTGTGCTACTTAATCCTTTTCGAATGCATCGCTATATTGTAGTACATAATCCACGATTCGTTTTATTACAATCCTTATTGAAGCGCAGCCGTTTTTTGTACCGCTGTCGTACGAGAGGCGAGGGCTGGGGTCAAGGTACAATGTCCAGGCAAATTTCGAGTACGCTGCTGCATGCATAACCGACAAAGAGCATCTATAAATACAGAAACATCATTCAGGTCCAGCCACATTTAGTTTTTACCATCCGAAGAAGTGGTGCTGCGCTTTATGAATAGAAATCGGCTTTATTCGGTCACATAGCGCACAGAAATCAGCTCCAGGAGCGCTGCAGAGTCTGTGGGAGCCTGTTGATGCTCCCACAAGTAGGGCATCCAATCAATGTTCTGAGTTAGACAGCCTGCTTAGGGCCGGGTCTTCATCATTAGTATTGGCAATGATATCCATCCAGAGTCATTTTGCTACTCGTGCACACAGATGATAGAAAGATCTAGAACCCATTACAGCTCCACAACAATTGTTCAATGGGAGAAACATGTTGAAGAGACAGGCAAGGTTACCCTCACATCATATGTATGTGTGCTGCATGCATATTTAACAGGTGTGTCATGTGTCATCCCAAAAGAGGTGTCAAGACAACACTTCCACATAAAAGACCATCACAGCAATTATTAAAGCAATTGCACCACTCCCCCCCCCCCCCCCCCCCCCCCCCCCTCCCCTAAATGTCCCAGTTAGTTGTTCCAACAATCCAGGCATCCTCGAACAACTGCAATGTCCAATCTGTCTGGAGATCCTGTACCAGCCATTGGAGCTTCTATGCAGGGCATTGATGTGTACCACTTGTTTGGTCCGATGGTTTGAAGCCTTTAGTTGGTATGACGTGAAGTGTCCTTGCTGTTTCACTCTTTTATTGCCATCCAAAATGAGACCCGCTCCATGGCACTACTAAACACCCTTATCATTCAGTGTGCATCCTGCAAAAGGGTATGCAATAGGATGATTACAACACACACAATTGCAGAATAATGCCCACCACGAAAGAAGACAAAATCGCATCACAAGTAATAAATCACTTGGCTGACACTAGTCCTGACAAAACAATTTCCATCACCACAGACGGAACAGTTAAGTAAAGCGGTATAGATTCATTGATACAATGTTAACCCAGAACATTTGTGCATGTAACTAGGTCAGCAAGTGTGCAAACACAAAAAAGATGTGCAGAGATGCAAAACATTCGACAGCCTGTGGCAAAGAATGAATCATCAGCCCTCTTTTAAAAAAATGAAGTAGACTACCTCATAGAAGCTGACAGGCAGTTATTATTGCAGGAAGCAGGTATTATGAGTCCCATTGGAGCATCACAAGCACTGGCAATCAAGGCAGGTGTAGCAATTCTATGGACTAAGCTCCGGTGTCTTCGCAGATGATGTATACGTGTACATAGCTAGATTACAAGGAGACTACTGCATAGGGCTGGGTTTAGAGGTACACCTTGTATGGGAATGTATGGTGAAAATTGTTTGCCTTCCACAAATGTACATGTATCATGTAGCAGATCCAGGGTCCATTCATGGGAAGAGGTCCAACAGGAAGATTACTCAAATGGACCACTCATGAACTGACCGTGGCTGCATGGAAACACCACTGAATTTACATGTGTTGATTGCACCTTTCTCACTCCAATGCCTTCAGATGGGATACAGATAAAAGCATTTAGAACTACTCTGACATGTGGCACATTCAGGTGGGATTGAAATGAAAGGGATGCCACACGTATTAATGCCAAATCTCATCAACAAAGTCATTCAGCTCTTGAAAGATTTTTATAGGTATCAAATAAATAACACCTCAAAACACAATAATTGTCAAATCTTTGTTAGTTGTGGACGGCTTACCTGGCATAATGATGTCATACCAGCAAATGAGATCTGGGTAAAAGTAGGAGGAGACAAGGTTGGAGATGTGCTGAATACATTCAAGACTAACTTTCAAATAGTCAATGTGCCAGCACCTAACTCTGTCCATAACACTAGCTGTTTTGAAGCAGGTGATAGCGTCATCAATTTGCACAGTCGCTATGGCACCAAGTAGAGCAGCTTGACAAGATGAAGTGGAGGTATGCTGTTGTTTATATATGTGCATTGTAATGTCAGCAAACATGTACATCCATGCAGGCAGTACACACTAAAGGTATATTTAGTGGAGATTATGAATTTTTGAGTACTGCATATGGCCTACCAGGTGCAAGCAGTAAGGTATTCATTTGGTACTATCATTAGCAGACAAGTCAGCTCCTTACAGGGAAGCAGCCATGCCTGCTCTGTGAGATAGATAGTAGTCAGATGCAACCCAAGGCAGAAGTTTCCAAATAGGACTCTGGAGAATCTGATGGTCAACTACCAATCATTCATGGAGGGAACAAGAAGCATGCAATGAATAATATCTCGGAGCCACTTTTTAATACTGATTCCTATAGCACAAGTAAGCGCCTTTAGCGAGCTAAATGTATCCCTCATAGGTATGCTTACCGGGTCTTCATATGACCCAGGGAATCTTTATGAAGATATTTCATGTACTTGAGGATGCTTGCCACAACTTCGACATGCAATTAGCCTTTCTTAACAAGCCAACAACAAGTACATGTAGAACAATCTTTTTGGCTTACTGCATGGAGCTTCAGAAGCTGCAGGTAAAAATTGCCAAGTGTGCAGAGGCCCTGGATGAGCTATCAGCCTTGGAGGAAGTGACATCGTACATAGCCATTTCTTTGGGAACGGATGACCCCATCACCAAGAACTTCCTCAAAGAGATAAATGAGAAGAAAAAGGTAGTGCAGACAACGGTGAGATAATAACACATGGGATCAACAATGACTTACACATGTACTTATCACTTAGGAAAGAGAAATAAACAACGAAGACAAAAACATGGAAAAGGGTTTCAACAAACACGAGGGTCCACTTGTGCAAGGGCTGGATATAGCCCTACAGTCCTTCAAAGTGAAACGGCAGCAGTACTTTGGTGGAATGTTTGTGGGGAATCACATTCACAAGACACTTAAGGTATTTGATTTCTAGTTAGTTTACAATACAGATGTACAACTGGCAAAATTGCTATAGCCATCAAAAATCACCTGCCTGTGCTCTTTTATGACCAATGTGGCACAATTAAAATGCCCTACCCTTGTTGACTCTGCCAAACAAACAGCAGAACAGTTTGAAAGAACATTCTCTCTCCTTGGACGATGCCACAGCATCTAACCAGCTGTACATAGATGAGACCAAGGTCACAGTGTTAGGTACAGTATACACCTTCTAATGACTAACTCACCTCTTCCACAGAACATGCCATTTCAGAATTCCATTGCCATTAAAATGTATTTGCTAGAGGACATACCGTGCCATGGGAAAGATTCACAGGTGCAGGCTTTGGCCTCCTTGCATGGGAACAAGGGTCAGAGTCGATCCATGCCAAATTTAACAGTCTTCGAAGAACATACCATGTCGTGTAGAGCTAAGGTTAATTGCGCGTTGTCAGGGTCCGTTGCTATGGCACAAGCAATCATTTCAATATTACAAAAGTATGCCTTATGAAAATTGTACGTTGCATGTGCAATTAGCCAATTCCGATGATCACGTGACTTTAAATTCAAACCAATCGCTGTAAGATCAAAATGGCTTTCGGAGACCCGAGGTTCGCTGGAATTCAGGTACGATTTAAAGTAACTAGCCGTGAGTACGAGTCTTTATCACGCACTGGTAGTAGCGTAATGAGCGTAATATTCTTGGGACCGCGACAGTGTCATGTTGCTAGCACGCTTGCGTTTGTGAAAAGACGGGGAAGCATTTTGGCAGTCGCTACTAACTGAAGACGACCATTGTGTCTAGCGTACGTGTTATCCCACATTCCCCCTATCGGATTCAGCTACAGTTTGCAGCGACTGCTAAAATGCGGTTGTCTTTCAGTTTAGCCCCAACCTACTTAATATTCATTGGAGTTAATTGGTCAATAATTAACACCAATCAACAGATATTGAACATTCCACGTATTACGTAACGTTGTCACGGCAACAAGAGCCTTCAGCAATTTAGATTTGGCCATGTTAAACATCCTCAACACCTCCACATTCCGAGGACTCAGTCTAGAGCATGCTCCGATGCTCCTCAGAGCATGCGCAGATACATGTGTAAAAGGGGGGCCATGTGCGTTTCACATTAATGCGCATGTACTCATTCCTAGGGTTTTTACTTATCCTCTGATTGAACCTCTCACATATTTCGAGCTATGCCGTGAACTGGTTGATCATGATTCGACGATTCGGTGGTGTCAGATGATGAAGCTCCTTCCCTCAAGCAAGACCTGCAGCTGTGGAAGAGCCATGAACCTAGTGAAAAGGAAGAGTAGTCCGGAGGAGCGGGGGTGACGGTACCCTAGAAAAGGGTGTTTGAAGGAGGTGGCACTCATCACCACTTCCTTTCCTGGACCTCCTATCACTGCTGGATGGTCGATGAAGTACTGGATGCAGATGTCTCTTATAAAGTTGTACCAGTCTACGGCAGTGGCACTTGCAACCTTGAAAAGAAAAAAAACCTTAAGATACCCTTCCCCATAGCCTCTATAGATTTCAGTCACCTTTACTTCATCCTGTGCTTTTCCAAGTGGCGTTTTAGTTGACCACTGGTGCAACAGCCTCAAGACCTGTAAGATTTCCAGGTGACTGCCTGAATTGTGGGATCATCGGGAAAAGTGGATGGTTTATAAATTCACATACCTAATCTAAAGGCTTTCATACATACCTTCAAAAAACGTCCTTTTCCTTGACGAGAGCAAATTTGGGAAGAGGAAATATAACAGAGGACGAGCCATGCAGGGCACTGGGTCTTTGGAGGGATGGAGAGAGGAAGCGGAGATAGCTTTCTTGTGGAAGTGGCTAAAAGGGATGCTGCAACATTACTCCCCATCATTGCTCAGCATGTCCGGCCGGGGACAGTCGCGTTTACAGCTAAGAGTGGGCTGCATACCATCAGCTTGCCGCGATAACAGGCACCGTACACCTGACAGTAAATCACTCGCTCCATTTTGTGGATCCTCTGACTGGCGCACACACCCAAGGAGTAGAAGGCATGTGGAGTTCATGCAAACGGATGATGCGCGAGGAACGGACTATGAATTCGAAGCTGTTCGCCACTTATCTGCCTGAATACATGTGGCGGCAAAAGTTTGGTGGTCCCGTAGCTTTTGGCCATATTTTAAAGCACATAGCCGAACAGTACCCCGTGTAATTTATATGTATTGTATGTATGAATATTAAGTTCTGCCATGACAACGTTATGTAATACGTGGAATGTTCAATATCTGTTGATTAGTGTTAATTATTGACCAATTAACTCCAATGAATATCAAGTAGGTTGGGGCTAAACTGAAAGACAACCTTGGATTTTCGTTGTTTTCCTTGTATTGTCAAAATAGGGCGCCATTTTAAATTCTGGATTTACATTCAACTGACTCGACTTATTGTACTTCTCACATATTGCAGTTGTTCTAATTCATTTGTAGACACAGAACAAGGCGTTATATCTATGTTTCCCCTGCAAGATTGAGAGAACTTGTTACTTGTAAGACTTGGCTTTTTGGAAAGAGAATAGTCCTGGGATATAAGTCAGTAGTGCTGCATTAGGAGGGAAGGAGGGAGAAAGAGAGGGAGGGAAGAAGGGAAGGAGGGAGGGTGTAAAGGAGGGAAGGAGGGAGAGAGGAAAGGGAGGGAGGAAAGGAGGGAGAGAGGAAAGGGAGGGAGGAAAGGATGGAAGGAGGAAGGGAGGACGGAGGGAAGGAGGGAGGGAGGAAGGAGGGAATGGAGGACGGAGGAAGGGGAGGGAATCAGTATATGGGGAAGAGGAGTTGCCAAATGAAACACTTAAAGAATGAGTACAGACACCACTGAGTGTTGTTCACCACATCCAATTATGCAGAGGATACACTGGGAGTGCAGCAGTCTTAAAAGGAGGGTACAGATAGCACACTAGCAATTAAAAGGAATAGAATGCTTGTGCATATGGCTAGTACCAAATGAATTGCACTGGTTGATTGTTTGCTATATGTGTGTGTTTGCACATGCAAAAAAAATATTTATAATTGCAATTCACATGATGCCATGTGGAAACCTACAAGTATGGATGTAGGCCTTGTACCCAGACCTACTTTTACGTAAGCATTATCATCATAATGTATAGTGCAACGACAGTGGGTCTGGCCAATAGGTCGAAGAAAGTTGTTCTTAGTGCACCGGAATGTTGGCGCTCCAATCAGAATGTTGGAATTTAGTTGACGTAGATGATTTGAATTACAAGATTTTGGATTGTTGAGCAAGTTCGAATTGCACCCACTTGGTACATTATGGACTTAAATGGCATTTGATTGGAGCGCCATGTTCTTTGACTGTCTGTGAACTGAATCTGAAGTCACAGCAATTGCGAGACATACATGTGACCCAAGAGAGATTGAGAAAGGGTTACGCCAATTAGGAAAGCACCTCCTGTCCATACACTACCAGAAAGGGTGATGTGAGTAGGTTTTTACATCCCTCACAGCTGTTGTCACTTATGCAGTGTGTGTGTGCGTGCACATGCAAGGTATAATGTATGAAATGCACATCCATCATATGGGACACTACGTATGTTGGATGTACACTGTAGTCATGTCCAATGGGAAGGCTCTATGTTGTGAACTGAAAACTGGTCACATGAAAACTAGTTACTACATGTGACATCCATTTACGCAACAAGACAAGTGTAAATCCATCCATCTTTAATTTCCATTCACTGTACTGCCATGAATGCACAAATTTGTAGCACCTTCGGACAGCAAAAAAGCAACCTTGCATGCACATAACCCATCATTTCACTGTGTGAGATTTGTGCCAATCTTCTCACCCAAATGCCCAGTTCCCCTTCAGCTGTAGTCTCGTACCCAGACTCATTGCGTAAGCATTATCACATAATGTATAATGCTACGTAAAATAGTCTGGCGTCGAAGAGTCACCAAAGTCGTTCTCTGGAATGCGATTGGAATGCAATCAACAACATAACAAGTAATTAATAATTCTGCAATCGGCATTCCACGCGTACGCTACTATTGCGAAATAAATTGCTGCGTTAAACAGGTTCAAGTGCAGAGGAGTTTTGCAGCTACTACACTCTGGTTACGCTTGCAAGAACTGTGTCAATGTTGCTGATAAGTAGCTCCATGCCAAAGACCACTTTTCAGAGACTGAAACAAGATTTGACCGACATTATAAATCAAGCACAGCTGACACACGATGATGCTATGATGATGCTATGCGGGGATTGTAACCTCTGACTGCTTCAGAATAATTACCAGTCACTGCCATCTAGTCTATCACATGGGGCACAATTGACAGATGATGTGATAAGATTTTCAACACCTATACCAGCTGCTTGTATGAATCAGCTGATGTGCTAGATGGCTCTGATAATGGTATGGTTTCAGTCCCCTGCTTGGAAACCTCTTTATTCCCAGCTTAGTTATTTACAAGCAAGCAGCCATGGAATAGCTCCATCACACAGTGCACACAGTGCTTTGTTTGAAGTACAAGTTACATGGCACAGTGAAATATAAAGGTATTTCATTAATAATTCGCGCCACCCTTCAGGATCAACCTGTGATCATGGCAGGGTTTCAGAGTTCGGAGTGGTGTGGATTTAGAGTTATTGGAAATGTTTACATGAGCTCAGATAACCAAGCTAAAAGATTGCATTTTTTCAATGTCTTTGTCTGAGAGACAGGATAGATTTTTGCCATCTTGACAATGCAGCATCTCTTATCACTCCTGACAACATCAACCTGGATGCACTACTTTCATCACAAGATGGATTGCAAAGTCTCTGTATCCAACATTTGTACTCCTCACTTCTTCTCCCAAACTAGTTTCGAAATGCTTACCCCTATAAAAGTAACAGTGAAGCCACCAATAGATTATGTAAGGGAATGAAAGGAGCAGCTTAATTACCTGATCTTTCATGAGAGCGTTGAGACGAGATATGACTATGACGAGACTGATTGTTTGGTGAGATGAGATATCACTATGACGATTCTGCTTTCTCGGTCTTTGAATGCAAATGGCAGTAAAGCGTAGCACAGTGATTTCGAGCTTCCAGTTGGCAAAACAACAAGCACGTCATTTTCCTCTATTGTTTCCCTCTAAAAACTATTTCACAGCATCATGTAGCTTGGTGAGGATAGCCCAACTCTAACGATGCTGTGTTATCGAGGTCCTTTGTTGCGCTCTTTGCATAAGGAATTTTACTAGATGGGAATGCAACTTGTTTAACTAGATGGGAATGCAATTTGTTTAACTAGATGGGAATGCAACTTACTTAACTAGATGGGAATGCAATCTTGATGGGAATGCAGTTTACTTCACTAGATGGGAATGCAATTTACTTAACTGTAGGTGGGAATGCAATTTACTTTACTAGATGGGAATGCAATTAACGGTAATTTTGTGTTCTACAAAATCTGATTGGTTCTGCCAACATTCCGGCTCACAGAACGACTTCAGTTGACTAAGACGCCAGACTCTTTTACATAGCCATTATACATTATGCGATAATGTAGTCTGGGTACGAGACTATATCAGTTGTCACAACAAATGGTGTCAATAATGCATTGATAATTCAGCAGCTTGCAAGAACTTTTGTTCTTAGAGTGTTCAATCGATGAAAGAAGTGTTTGATTTAATTTATAGCTCATGTATTGCAAATAAATCATATCGTTTGCATTTGTTATTATTATTTTGTAGTAACAGCTGTTTAATGGCAACGGTGTAATTAATTGTTTGCAGGGAATCAATCCACGACATTATATATTTCGTAGCAGCAATGCTTCAAGAAAAGCAAGCAGTGATTTGCCAAGTGCATCTACATTGAGTAAAATGCCAAACTGTTTTGAAAGTGTCTCCCTTATTAAGGAAGAAAACTATGTGGAACTGCAATCAGCCAATCTTACTCCATACTATTTGCAAAATATTTTGATTCAGGCAGGTTTCACAGAAGGTTTCGCAGATAATGACGAAGCTGATTCTGCAGTCTTCGTTGCAAACCTTTTGAATGATTCAAATTCCGGACTGAAGCTCGATCACAAGAAATCAACAACAGGAAAAGAATTACTGACACAGGTTGCTTTTGGCAAGTACTTGGTTGAGGTTCGTACTCAATTAAAAGCAGCTAAAAAACATCTTATGCCTTGGTTATGTTCTACCACTATAATGCCAGATATTTCTTTGTATAAACATCCAAAATCAGATCTAGATCTACCCATTGCAATTTTTGAAGTCATATCAGATACTCCATGGCAGTCATCCAGGCAGTTAGCCATAAAACTGGTGGAACTCTTTCGATTGTTTAGAGTGTATGGCCATGATGTTCCAGAGCTTACTGGAGTGGTGTTGCCTCGTTCAAAAAGCCATACAGAGGTGAAAACCATGCTATCAACGATCCCTGATGAAGAGTCTTCAAATTTGGATACGGAATTAGCAGCTGATATGTTTGGAATGACGGTTTCAGATACAGGGTCTGGATCACAGTCTAGACAGAGCAGTCTATCGCAGAGTTTTGCTGTAGAGGTGAAAGTTCGGTTTGATTGTAAGCAGCTCATGTTTGTCATATCTTATCGACCATTACAATCCACTGATGTAATGCGTGCTGTGCAAAGTGCTCCTTTGGACATTGAAATTGGTGGTCCTTCAAATTCTAATTTCCTTCAATTGAATGAAAAGGAATTGGAAGAAATAAGGGAAACCTTTTCAGCAGACAATAGTGAGGTATTAGAGAAATATAAAGGGCTGGATATGTCAGTAGCCTTGCAGCAGCTGTATAGCAGAACAGCATTAGTTTTCAAAGCACAGACAGGCATTGGGAAAGAGATCGTGCTGAAAGTGTTTGCTCGTGGTGCAGCAGAATACATGCTATTGGATAACAAAGTAAAAAAGTTGAAGTTGCAACATGCACTATTGAGTGAGGGCAATTTTGATCTTGGCACAGTTGGAAACAGTGTATTAATAGTTGTTTTTGAGTATCTCCCTCAATTGTCCAAACAGGAAGCTAAAAATGACATCAGAGTTGCATTAGCAGCCATCAAAGAGGCAGTAGACGAATTGCACTCTCGGAATATTGCTCATTTAGACATTCGTCTACCCAACATTTGTTTTAAAAGAACACCAGCTGGTTTGGTTGCTGTTCTCATAGATTTTGAACGTGCTAAGGGCACGATCAAGTCCATGTTGTCAGATAGCTACAACAGTTGCATGTATCGAACAGGGTGGAGATTGGAAGACATAGATTTTTTGCAAGTTTATTGGATGGCTCTGTGGTTACTGTTGGATGATGTTCATGTCAGCAAGATGAGTTATCACTCGATGGATACTTTAGAAGCTAGCAAAATTTCATCTGAATGCTGCAAGGGATTGTTGAACTGGATCAAAAAACTTCAATCTCCACTTCTTTTGGATCATTGGTCTCAATTTCTGGATTTTATTAAGTGATGTAGCAGTACATTTATGGTCTCATTGATTGTTGCAGCATAGTGCGTGATTAAGCTGAGTAGCAGATGGATAAAAGAACAACTAACCTCACTCAGAATGAAGATCATCAAACTTACTAACTGGAATTCATTAATTTCTCTGTACATATGTGTCATTGTTGAAGCATGCATAGTAAAGCATTAATACTGCAGGACTACCAATAGCATATTTCACTACTCGGGTGTCGAGATTGTGCATTTCAAGGGCTAAGCATAGTATATGCTGAAACAGTGACCCATAAAATAATTGTATTACACGGGTAAACTATGTATACTTCCCATTCAACAGCGGAATTTAAATTTTCTTTAAATGTATTATTGTGTGTGTGACAAAGACACTCCTATATCATGCACGCTCCATTCCCCAATGAGACTTCACATATTTGGTTGCGTCATCTGTTGTGCACGCCACTGTCATCAACTCAACCCTCACAGTCACTTACACATACAACTTCCACCTTCAACACATCGCACATCCATGAACTTCTACCACAACTGACTAACAAAATTCTCTATGAGAAAGTTAGTGGGCATATAGGATTGACAATGGTGGTTTAAAAGCATGGGAACATGAGTGACAGAAATTTAGATAGAAAATTGAAATAGGCCTATATTTAGCCCATACGACAGCATGCACTATGTTGATATGTGATAGGCTAAATATAGGCCTATTTCAATTTTCCTGCCAAATTTCTGTCACTTATGTTTCCATGCTTTTACACCACCATCGTCACTCCTAACTTTCTCATAGAGAATGTTTTTATTTACTTGTTTCATAAGTTTTTTATGTAATAACAGTAGTAGTCAAGAATCAAATAGTTATAAACAAATGGGTATTATCTAACCCAACTTTATCTCTTAGTGCAATAAAATAATAACTTTAAAATGACAAACAGGCCTTGCCCTCTTCCAGGGCTTTGGTGGGGGCGTTTTTGTACTTGGCCTTCGTGCAAGCCACATTCTGGCCAAAGTGATAGTGTTGATGGCAGCAGGTCATGGTAGTGCAGTTGGTGGTGGGGTTAGTTGTGCTGATGATGGCTGGGGTAGTGCTGCTGGTGGTGGCGAGGTTAGTGCTGCTGGTGGTGGCGAGGTTAGTGCTGCTGATGGTGGCGGGTGCTGATGGTGGCAGGAGTATGATGCGGGTGATGGCAGGGGTAGTGATGTTGGTGGTTGCAGGGGTAATGCTGGTGGTGGGCAGAGGTAGTGCTGATATTGGTAGCAGGGGTAGTGCTGATGCTGGTGGCAGGGGTAGTGCTGCTGGTGATGGCTGCGGGGCTTCCTCAACAGCTGGTGGTGTCTGCATGAAGCTGGAGGATGTGTTTCCTTTCCATTTTTTCTTCTGACCCCTCTTTGCTCTCAAGTCGTTTTGCCATGTACATGTACGTGACAGAGAGTATAGAAAATGTGGCGCAATGATTTTCTTCTTGCAAGCAAATGTAAATATACAAGTAAATAAAAACATTCTCTACAAGAAAGTTGGTGGTATATAGGATTTGATAACAATTGGTGGTGTAAAAAGCAAGGAAACAAGACCTTATCAGAAGTGAAAATGTAATAGTCCTATATTTAGCACATTTCTAGGGCATACAGTATGTTGTTTGTGTGCTAAATATAGGACTATTACATTTTCACTTCTGATAAGGTCTTGTTTCCTTGCTTATTACACCACCAATTGCTATCAAATCCTATATACCACCAACTTTCTTGTAGAGAATGTTTTTATTTACTTGTTTCATTGATTTTTTTTTTCAACATACTACAGGTTGTGTGATGTCATATGCTATGACATGTACATGAACAAAGCTAAGCGACCCGATATCAGAACTGAAATCTTAGGTGCGTGTTTTGAACAATAATGAGATCCCTTGCTGTACTTAGACCAATTTTTAGCATTAACGCTTTTATACATAATGTATATGTAATGGTATTTCATAACAGAACATGTACAATGCATTAAATAAACATTAATAGTTATACACTGGTCGAGTAATGGTCAATAGTTAACCCCCACAGCCTCTTCCACCAACTCGTCCTTTCCACCGCGGCCACCTCTTCCACCTCGTTACATACAGATCGCATTGGGTACTGGTGAGGCTGTGCATTCTGGACCTCTCCCAGAGGCTACCTGACTTGGTAATATCCAGCGCATGTCATTGGCCCCTCCCACCTGAGGACCGTGGCTATGTCAGCATTGCACCCACATACATTGAGTAAGTTAGATACTACATTGTAAGCAGGGAAGCATGGTACTGGTGAGGCTGTGCATTCTGGACCTCTCCCAGAGGCTACCTGACTTGGTAATATCCAGCTCATGTCATTGGCCCCTCCCACCTGAGGACCGTGGCTATGTCATCATCACACACACAAACATTGAGTAAGTTAGATACTGCTTAATCACCAGGGAAGCATGTTACTGGTGAGGCTTTGCATTCTGGACCTCACCCAGAGGCTACCTGACTTGGTAATATCCAGCTCATGTCATTGGCCCCTCCACCTGAGGACCGTGGCTATGTCATCATTGCACCCACATACATTGAGTAAGTTAGATACTGCTTAATCACCAGGGAAGCATGGTACTGGTGACGCTGTGCATTCTGGACCTCACCCAGAGGCTACCTGACTTGGTAATATCCAGCGCATGTCATTGGCCCCTCCCACCTGAGGACCATGGCTATGTCATCATTGCAACCACATACATTGAGTAAGTTAGATGCTGCTTAATCACCAGGGAAGCATGGTACTGGTGAGGCTGTGCATTCTGGACCTCACCCAGAGGCTACCTGACTTGGTAATATCCAGTGCATGTCATTGGCCCCTCCCACCTGAGGACCGTGGCTATGTCAGCATTGCACCCACATACATTGAGTAAGTTAGATACTACATTGTAAGCAGGGAAGCATGGTACTGGTGAGGCTGTGCATTCTGGACCTCTCCCAGAGGCTACCTGACTTGGTAATATCCAGCTCTTGTCATTGGCCCTTCCCACCTGAGGACCGTGGCTATGTCATCATTACACACACAAACATTGAGTAAGTTAGATACTGCTTAATCACCAGGGAAGCATGGTACTGGTGAGGCTGTGCATTCTGGACCTCACCCAGAGGCTACCTGACTTGGTAATATCCAGCGCATGTCATTGGCCCCTCCCACCTGAGGACCGTTGCTATGTCAGCATTGCACCCACATACATTGAGTAAGTTAGATACTACATTGTAAGCATGGAAGCATGGTACTGGTGAGGCTGTGCATTCTGGACCTCACCCAGAGGCTACCTGACTTGGTAATATCCAGCTCATGTCATTGGCCCCTCCCACCTGAGGACCGTGGCTATGTCATCATTGCACCCACATACATTGAGTAAGTTAGATACTGCTTAATCACCAGGGAAGCATGGTACTGGTGAGGCTGTGCATTATGGACCTCACCCAGAGGCTACCTGACTTGGTAATATCCAGCTCATGTCATTGGCCCCTCCCACCTGAGGACCGTGGCTATGTCAGCATTTGCACCCACATTTATTGAGTAAGTTAGATACTGCATTGTAAGCAGGGAAGCATGATACTGGTGAGACTGTACATGAGGTGTGGCATATGATATTGGGAGACAGAAAATTATCATTTTAATGGAAGGGTTTGTTGAAGAAAGTGACAAGTTGCTTGCTTGTGGTCGATGTTGTACTTGATCATGATGAGAGTGGTAACAATCTGTTTGAATGTGTGCATATACATTGTATTTAAAGTTGTATTATAGAATCTGCAGTGCTTACCTCAGGCCATACAATTAGCTTATTTATGCGGGATGTGGTAACTGATGCTGTCTTATTGTTATCATTTTCCACTTCAGTGAGATAATGAAAAATCTCTGAAACCTTTGGGAATAAATAGAAATCTGCACGTTAATGACTAACTGCATACAATTTCTGTACCATATCATAACAGCCAGTTCCAATCAGATTTCAAGTTCTTCTCCACTTTTGAAATGTGCTGATAGAATACACTTTTTTGTTTTCCAGACTGGATCGTTCTGATGGCAGGCTGCGTCAGGCATAAACAATTAATTTATATTCCTAAACTGACATGCGGTATTTACTTCCATTTCTTTCACCACTTTTCTGATAAAATCTCTCTCAAATGGGCACTGTTGTTTTCTGAGAGGTTTTGCAGTAAAATTGACATATACAACTGGATTGTATTGCCTTACCTATACGGTTTTCTTTTCATTGATGGAAGATATCATCTTTGCCCCATTTAAGTGCACATAAATCATCTGGATCTGGTTGATTGATATATGTGGGAACTAAAAAATTGGGGTCCCTCTCTTCTTCTTCATCCTCGTCACTTTTGTCATCACAATCATCAATATTGCCATCGTCTTCATAACCATCACTCATATCATGGTCCTTCCTAATACTTTGATCCAGAACATTATCATCACTGTTCTCATTCTCAACATGTGCAGCTTGATGTTCAGTACTGCTTTCTTTTATGATAGCTTGTCCTACATGCTTCATGTTTGAGAATATTGTGATCACAATCGAGCGATCACAATTTGTAATTAATTTATATACTTACAGCCAATTGTAGAGAACAGAGAGCACCAAGTGATAGCTCATGTGCCATTTGCAATCTAAATTTGTGAATCAAGTCCTTGTTTAGAAGGAAAGGTACAATGAAATTATGTTTCTAGATGATGCAAAGTATCATATAACACATCATACCTTACCTGTGTGTGCAGACAAGGGAATCCTTCAACAAGTAGTCTTGCAGCCTAAAAGATGCGTTCATCATCACATTAGGACGTGTAATCATAATATTATATTCTTACAAAGCACACAAAGACTCCACAATCTTGTGAATTGTTCTGCATGGGATTATCTGTACCTCCAGTCTTTAGAGAGGAAAGGTGTGCATTGAGCATAACTGCATAAGGCACTATATATACCATTACATCACTAAACTTCCAATCTGAGCTTGAGAGTTGAGTCTTACTAGAATATTGTACTTCGATGGCCATATACATCCTTAAAATTATTTTTGACACGAAACATTTTCCCATCCACCATATCCAATTGACAGCATCTTCATCGCTGCAATTTAGTGAATTAATGCTGTGAATTTCCTTTGACTGAAGATAAACTACCTGCAACCCAGTATTGTTTATCCACAGGTAGATGTAGTACAAAACAGAAATGCTAACCACTAGAGACCAGTGTTGTGGTTTATGTACTGGAAACAGTAGCATGTCATAGTCCATCATATTCTTCCCCTACCCAATGATTAGGGTTATAAATTAGTTCACACATGGATTTTGTTTACCTTAGCTCATCTTCTAACTCCACTGAAGCCTTTTGCTTTGAAGGCTGGCAAGAATGTTGGATCAAAGGAAATGACTTTCATTCCCTAATAATGTAGTGGCTGTAGGATTACTATACAAAGACATGCAAATACTAACATGTACAGAGTTCTGAAGTAGATCCAAATAAGCAGCAATGATCTGTTGAATAAGAGTACTCTTTGATTTGACCATAATATGTGGAAAATACTTTACTCTGAGCTGATCCATTCTCCACTTATCAATGATGTTAAATTACATTTCTCTAGCTGAAAACTGGAGTGTGGTTTTGCTCCTTTTGTCATGACATGAGCTGGATATTACCAAGTCAGGTAGCCTCTGGGTGAGGTCCAGAATGCACAGCGTCACCAGTACCATGCTTCCCTGGTGATTAAGCAGCATCTAACATACTCAATGTATGTGGTTGCAATGATGACATAGCCATGGTCCTCAGGTGGGAGGGGCCAATGACATGCGCTGGATATTACCAAGTCAGGTAGCCTCTGGGTGAGGTCCAGAATGCACAGCCTCACCAGTACCATACTTCCCTGGTGATTAAGCAGTATCTAACTTACTCAATGTATGTGGGTGCAATGATGACATATCCATTGACCTCAGGTGGGAGGGGCCAATGACATGAGCTGGATAATATCAAGTCAGGTAGCCTCTGGGTGAGGTCCAGAATGCACAGCCTCACCAGTACCATGCTTCCCTGGTGATTAAGCAGTATCTAACTTACTCAATGTTTGTGTGTGTAATGACGACATAGCCACGGTCCTCAGGTGGGAGGGGCCAATGACAAGAGCTGGATATTACCAAGTCAGGTAGCCTCTGGGTGAGGTCCAGAATGCACAGCCTCACCAGTACCATGTTTCCCTGGTGATTAAGCAGTGTCTAACTTACTCAATGTTTGTGTGTGTAATGATGACATAGCCATTGTCCTCAGGTGGGAGGGGCCAATGACATGCGCTGGATATTACCAAGTCAGGTAGCCTCTGGGTGAGGTCCAGAATGCACAGTCTCACCAGTACCATGCTTCCCTGGTGATTAAGCAGTATCTAACTTACTCAATGTTTGTGTGTGTAATGATGACATTGCCATGGTCCTCTAGTGGGAGGGACCAATGACATGCGCTGGATATTACCAAGTCAGGTAGCCTCTGGGTGAGGTCCAGAATGCACAGCCTCACCCAGTACCATGCTTCCCTGGTAATTAAGCAGTGTCTAACTTACTCAATGTTTGTGTGTGTTATGACGACATAGCCACAGTCCTCAGGTGGGAGGGGCCAATGACATGAGCTGGATATTACCTAGTCAGGTAGCCTTTGGGTGAGGTCCAGAATGCACAGCCTCACCAGTACCATGCTTCCCTGGTGATTAAGCAGTGTCAAACTTACTCAATGTTTGTGTGTGTAATGATGACATAGCCATGGTCCTCAGGTGGGAGGGACCAATGACATGCGCTGGATATTACCAAGTCAGGTAGCCTCTGGGTGAGGTCCAGAATGCACAGCCTCACCAGTACCATGTTTCCCTGGTGATTAAGCAGTGTCTAACTTACTCAATGTTTATGTGTGTAATGATGACATAGCCATTGTCCTCAGGTGGGAGGGGCCAATGACATGCGCTGGATATTACCAAGTCAGGTAGCCTCTGGGTGAGGTCCAGAATGCACAGTCTCACCAGTACCATGCTTCCCTGGTGATTAAGCAGTATCTAACTTACTCAATGTTTGTGTGTGTAATGATGACATTGCCATGGTCCTCTAGTGGGAGGGACCAATGACATGCGCTGGATATTACCAAGTCAGGTAGCCTCTGGGTGAGGTCCAGAATGCACAGCCTCACCAGTACCATGCTTCCCTGGTGATTAAGCAGTATCTAACTTACTCAATGTTTGTGTGTGTAATGACGACATAGCCACGGTCCTCAGGTGGGAGGGGCCAATGACATGAGCTGGATATTACCAAGTCAGGTAGCCTCTGGGTGAGGTCCAGAATGCACAGCCTCACCCAGTACCATGCTTCCCTGGTAATTAAGCAGTGTCTAACTTACTCAATGTTTGTGTGTGTTATGACGACATAGCCACAGTCCTCAGGTGGGAGGGGCCAATGACATGAGCTGGATATTACCTAGTCAGGTAGCCTCTGGGTGAGGTCCAGAATGCACAGCCTCACCAGTACCATGCTTCCCTGGTGATTAAGCAGTGTCAAACTTACTCAATGTTTGTGTGTGTAATGATGACATAGCCATGGTCCTCAGGTGGGAGGGACCAATGACATGCGCTGGATATTACCAAGTCAGGTAGCCTCTGGGTGAGGTCCAGAATGCACAGCCTCACCAGTACCATGCTTCCCTGGTGATTAAGCAGTATCTAACTTACTCAATGTGGGTGCAATGATGAGATAGCCATTGTCCTTAGGTGGGAGGGGCCAATGACATGAGCTAGACATTACCTGGTCAGGCAACCTCTGGGTGACGTCCAGAATGGAAGCACATTCAAATACGCCCCATAAGTTCCCAAACTAATATTGTTTCTCAGTTATCCTGCCAGCAGCAAAATCAATTACGTCATCGGCCGCACGGCAGTTCATTTGTGTTAATTGGTGTGGAATGTGCGGCTGTGGAATGTACTGTACGGCTAACTTCTAAGCGGTGATATCGCTCCACCAAGACCACGCCCAAAATAAAGTGATTTAATCAGTACAATGAACAAAAAATATTTTATATTTAGAAGATCACACTAAACGTTGTTACAGAGGATTTTATTTGTTATACTTCTGGCTGATTTTAGCCGTGACGGCTTCAACGGTTTTGAAAATTTATTTTGATTCGGTCGAAATAATCACTGTTACGGCATTTAGTATCACATCTGATGTTTTATAAATACTATTACAACATGGCGGAATGGTTTTATTGTGCTTTATGCATCAGTTTCCCTACCTTTTGAAGTACAAAGGCACCTGGAAAGCGCGCACCACTTAAGATATGCTTCAAGTCTTCAGCAGAGCACCACTACAGCAAATTACTATATGCGTATATGGTACTTTTATACTAAGTGAGTGTTGAGGTGCTAAAGTTGGTTTAATACGAGCAAAATGCCGTAAGTAACCTTGAGTCTAACATCTGGGAACACCCCTGGAAAGGCCTCACTGCCATTCAACCAATTGCAAGTCCCTCACCTGCATTCAAAATAAATCAATACCTAGGGTTTTGCATAGCTTTCGCACCTGTGGATTGTACATATTTTGCTATTTGTATGGTGGGTGGCACCCTCTTGGCTTCTACCCTTACCTAACATCCTCACCTTGACCATCGTCATGGTGTGGCAAACTGGGACCAATTGTAACCCTTGATGCTCAGGGGTAAGGACATGTCAGAACTCCTATGCACACCCGACTCTCTGGTTTCCCTTTATTGGCAGACAACTAACTATGCCAAGTGTATGATCAGAATACCAATAACAAACAAAGCATGAGAAAGCATTTAGACAGCATTTAATATAGCTTTCCATAATCGTTTTCTTTCACATAAATGGCATATTGCTTTTCACTATTATCAATTTATATGTAGGTGGTTCCTCATAACCGTGATGAAGGACCCATGCAGGTTCCTCTGGGTCCCAGCTTTTTCATCCATGAGCCACCACCAAATGATTCTGTCAGACACCCTTCAACAATTGAAAAAGAATCAACTGATTTTGAAGACAATTCAGAGACAGGTATGTTATGTACAGTGTATTACATGTAGGCTTTTATGTTACATTTCCCACTAAATGATTAGTGTGCCTAGATGTGTTAAGTTCAAGTCACCACACAGATTTCAGATCTTTAGCATACATTGTATGTCCCATGTTGTAAAGTACAAGCTTTCATTTCTCAAACTTAGTCATTTTAGTAAGACATAGGTCTGAGGTATATACATTTTGCACAAAAGAGTACTTGCTATGGAGTTGAACCTGATTTCATAACATGATATTATAGGGCTTCATGTTCGACAAATTTTAATGACTAAAAGTAGTAATTGCTAAAAATATAAAATCTCCAAGCAAACCAAACTTTTACCATAGGTAGTTACTATCACTCCTCACATATTGTACTGATCACCTTTAAGGGTGAAGTATGTCCTGGGCTGGGACATCCCTTCAAAGGACAGGCAGCCATGTTATCCTTTAAACACTGTCATAACACATAACAGTACTGTCATAACTTTGCAACTGCTATCAAAACCACCAATTTACACACAACGGATTTCTTTTTGTTACAAGGAATACAAAGTGCTGCCCTTTGTTACATTATCAGAGGCATGTCATCGCCCAGCTCAGTATATACCTTTAAAGTGCTGTGTGGCTCACCCTTTATTATAGGAGGTATTAGTCTCGTTCCCAGATGTATAAATAGTTTATACGTCGGGCAAAAATGGGTCGAATTTCCCTCCCTCCTGATAGAATTTGTCACTGTCACTACCAATCAGATGCAAGCAATCATGTGACACTACCACAGTCATGTGACAAATGCTTTGTAAGTACATTCCAAGCACTATATACCACGATTAATTTTCACAATTGTTTTGCTGGAATATGCATTCTGATGCTTCTATTGAATCCGCCAAGTCAAGCGCTGTTTTAAAGCTTGGATACCCAGTGCAAGGTCTTCAATCTATGGTGGAAGGAGTTCAATTGCCCAAATGTTCCAAAATTATTCACTGGGGTCCATCATCTGACCTAGAGGAGTATGCACAAGAAACTGGACGTGCCAGAAGAGATGGGCTGCATTCTGAGGCTGTTCTGTTTATCCCTTCTAAAAAGCTATTTCAGTACATTCAAGACAGCATGAAGTTATTCTGCTTACATGAACAGCATTGTAGAAGGCAAACAATCATTGAACATTTTGTTGTAGATACACCTACAGGTTTAAGTAACTTGCTGAATACATGTTTGTGCAGCGATGTGTGTGAAAAGAAATGCAAACGTCAAAAAATGTTCAACATACTTCCGCCAAATAGAGCCCAGTAGATGTGGCATCGGATACAGTAAGAGTCTGAGGGATTAAGCTAGACCCCACCTCCCCCTCAAAATGAACCATTTGGATGTGGCCTCCTTTGCTAGACTGTCAGGGGCTAAGGTACATACGAGCCATGTATGGAGGTAACATATTCATAAATTGTACCTTTTGATTGTACAAGTCAGTTGCAGCTGTTCAGTTATCAGATTGTGATGCTTGTGCATGTAGACATAAGTCTGCTTGATGGATTCTTAATTGCATTTTTAGCTCTTGACTTGGTTTGTTAAAATTACATTCCTTTGTGCTACTGACCTATTTTTTCGTCAGACCTATATGTCTGGGAACGAGACTAAGGAGGCATGTTGTTGTCCAGCTCAGTATATATACAGTGTCCTTGATTAATACATAGTTTTCTAAGTGTCTCCTAGCTGAAGATGTCACTGCCAGCTGAAGGGGTGTGTTGTGATGCACTGAAATGCCATAAAAAGCCGAAACGAAAAGGTCTAAGGACTGTGCCGCATGCTATCATTGCTGCACATCCATCACTTCATCTTACTCGCCGTCACTTCATTTGCACCATGTGCCGCAAACAAATGAAGTTCCAAGCCGCTTCAACATCTCCTGACAATACTGCTGACACGTTTCCTGCTGATTTAGGCGACAGTGAACTGGAAAGTGGAGCTACTGCTGACATATCTCCCGCTTCTGATATCAGTGATATAAAGAAAACAGTGAACAGGAAGACGCATCTTCTGAATCTTTCTCCTTGTCCGAGCAGATTAAGGCAAAAAGGAAAGTGAGGCAGTGCAGGGTGGTTCATCTGCAGTATCAATGAATGATAGGGAGGAGATGATCCAACAGCTTGTGGAGAAGTTTCATTCCACAACAGTGAGAAGCGAAAGGCTGATGTTCCTAACAGCTGTACCTAAGAACTAATCTGTATGTAAAACAGCAAAGGTGTTTAACGCTTCTCGTTATCTAGCTGGGCAGGCTAAAAGGTTGGTAGCTGAAAAAGGTGTCCTATCAAGCCCTAATCCTTCAGAGGATCATGGTGTTAATGTAGCTTTTGAAGAAGTGAAGAAGTTCTATCTATCTAATGACATCAACTGGGTAATGCCTAGGAAGAAGGACTTTGTTTCTGTTAGGGGAGCTGATGGGAAAAGGGTACACAAGCAAAAGAGACTGCTCATGTGCAATCTCAGAGAAGCCTACCGTGAATTCAGAATACAATTGAAAGTAGGTTTCTCTAAATTTGCTCAGTTGCGCCTGCAGAATGTGTTATAGCTGGAGCAAGTGGCACACACTCAGTCTGTGTGTGTAAGATCCACCAGAATGTAAAACTAATGATGATTGGTAGCAGGTTGGAGCATTTAATAGATGGTAAAATAAAACACTACCGCCATTGTCTAGCTAAAATGCAATGCTTCCCACCTACTTTAGAGTGCTTTCTAGGAAAATTTACCGAGCGAGAGCCCTGGTGTTGAAATACTCTGTGCTGAGCTTCAGGCTATAATGGATTAGCATGAGGTAGATTCAGTAGAGACCGGTCATCTCTGGAAACCAAGGTGCAGACAGTATATGAATTCCTGGACAGTTTCAGTCACATGCTTGAGAAGCTCTTAGTTCATGACCTCATAACAAAGATGCAGGCTGATTTCATTCAAGAAAAAAAGAAAAGTCTTGGGCCTGGGGAGTTCTTTGTGGTTTGTAGCATCCCTATGACAACCACATCCTAACAGCACTTCAGCTGTACGAATTTGCAGTTGGCCACATCCAGAGAATGCACTTTGGCTTTGCAACTGTGCAAGAGCATGATGGGACTACTTATCTGCTCTGTCGACGAAACTATTTACACCCACATATATGTACAAGTACTAGCAGCTAGAGCACAGTTGGCATCTTGTATCTCTGTTTTGCTTAAAGTATAGGTTTTTCCTGTGGCTGTTATTGGATTCACATGGGTAAGAATGTCTGAGGGATCTATGTCCATGACATCTTCCTGATCAGGAAACACAAATGAGCTGGATGGTAAGTGTGGATGCAGGAACTTCACTGTGACTACACATTCTGACTCACCAACACTGAGCACACAGCCAAGCCAACATGCCTCATTGTACACAACTGTCACATATCCACCGATGCCCATGGCAGTGTGTGGAGCACAATTAATACCCTCTCTGTGCACAACCCGTTCGGCTCTGCAAATTGTGCTTGTGGAGCATGCCTCACCTCCACCATGCAAGCAGATAGGGGTATAAAACTGTGTAGGCTCTGTGTGCCTGGCACTGTTTGGCTCATTTTATGCCTTTCCTCAAGCATCTTGGCTTCTTATCAACTGTGTAACTGCAGGATAAAACATGGCTGCCTGTCCTTTGAAGGGATGTCCCAGCCCAGGACATACTTCACCCTTAAAGGTGATCAGTACAATATGTGAGGAGTGATAGTAACTACCTATGGTAAAAGTTTGGTTTGCTTGGAGATTTAATATTTTTAGCAATTACTACTTTTAGTCATTAAATTGTGCCAAACATGAAGCCCTATAATATCATGTTATGAAATTCATTGGGTACAGGTCTCTTCTGTGCAAAATGTATCCATATATGTATACCTCAGACCTAGATAAAGCTATATCTTATTAAAATGACTAAGTTTGAGAAAATGATTAGAAATTAATAAGCTTGTACTTTAAAAACCATACAACACGATGTGGTTATGTGACTGTACAGTGTGATATCAAATTATTTTTAGCCTTGCTTTACTTCATACAGTTATCAACAGCAGCCTTGGAACTTGGTGCCATTAAGATGACCATCCAAGGACATAACACCATCCTTCTCAGCTAGGCTATTGCCAGTTGTACACTGTTGATGCTACTATCTCTTAAGTCATCTACTCTGTAATGAGTTCTACTGCCATTTATGGGTCTGGTTGGCTCACCAACATCAGTGGTTTTATACTATACAAATCAGCCAATAGTTCATCAGTAAGACTGTGTGTGTGAGGGTGTTTTGTGTGTCGTCTGTGTTTTGTGTGTCTGTGTTGTGTGTGTGTGTCTGTGTGGTGTGTGTCTGTGTTGTGTGTGTGTGTTGTATGTGTGTGTGGTGTGTGTGTGTGTGTGGTACTGCGTAAAGGTCAGACTGATTTTTACACAGCAGGAAATTGGTCTATTCTGGGGAGGTTTCAAACCAGTGAAAGTTCCTACTGTACTGTCCAAGTTCTGGAGCCAGAAACCACTATTCCTCAAGGCTCTATACTTGATGAGTTTGACTGCCCACAATGGTGGACTTCTTCCGTGTCATTCCTTCATCTTCTGTCTGCACAGCTGTGTCAGTGGTCCACAAGTGTACTAAGACCTGCTCATTTGTTGAGAAGGCTGCATCAGCTGCGGTTGAAGGGTGTGGTACATCCGTCAACAGACTTGTGTTTGTACATTGGACAAACACTGTGTACTGTAACAACATGTATTCATGATCAATCGTATGTTTCATGATCTGAAGCGACACTACCTGAATCGCTAATTGCCTATTACAAGCCGTAACGGTTGTGATTCGTTTTTCAAGAGTTACCCTGAGTAGTCTCGTACCCAGACCCTGATTCCCGCAGCTGCGGATGGATTACATCACCGCTACACCTCTTTCCGCGTAGCGGTGATGTAATCCATCCGCAGCTGCGGGAATCAGGGTCTGGGTACGAGACTACCCTGGTAGTTTTCTGGACCCCTTAGGCCACCATGCGGGGACGATGCTATAATTTGCCATAATTAACTTCGTGCAGAGGCGGCGAAACACCCTTAATAGGGGGAGCAGAAAGTCATAATATTCACCGTACATGGAAAAGTTGTCACTCAATAGTCACCATGTATGGTTTTCCGCCCCCTCTGCAGTCACGCGCGGACTAACGTAAGGCATAATGTACCCGCATTAATACATCGGTCTGGGTACGCGGCCACATAGATCATAAAGGTTGCCCCCCCCCCCCCCCATACTTCCGACGCCGCTTCGCAATTTGAATATTAAATATCCTTTTTTAATGATTTACTTCCGTATAATGTACACTAGAAGCGCGGTTGCGTACCCAGACCGATGTATTAATGCGGGTCAACCTTTCGTTCCACATGTAGTCCTCGCGTGACTGATTCCACCGATGTAATTTTGCGCAGTGCTGGTTTCAAAGCTGCATAGAGTAATGTCTACAAAACCTACCTATCTTACAACGGTAAGCATATCATTTGGACCGTTTTCGGGGTTAGAAAACGCTTCAGAAAAAAGTGTACTGCAGTGTATCTGTGAAGCTTCCAACCGTTTGACTAAAAACGAATGCAGGTTACGACGAGAAGTACATACAACGCTAGAAATAGCACAAACCCGCATGCAAAGAGTTTTACTACTAAGTTCTTATGCGTTTGTGCCTGAAAAACTTACAGTTCGACAAAATAGCCCAAAAAACATTCCGGTACGGTGTTAATTAGCCATAACATTTAGTACCGGTACTGAATTAGGTTCCTTTTTGCGACACTAGTGCATTTATAAGATTATAACATCTACACGTGCTAAAGTTCAATATAAAAACGATGGTGGAACACAGAAAGACCAGAGTTGCAAAAGAACAAAACAGACGTTGAAACCAGCCATGAGGTAAAAAGATATCACCACCCCATTGTGAATTGTACAGAAACCATCCGCTGCATTTGTAACACTACATGTATGCCTTTGCTTAAGTCAAGTGGCAGATATGTACATTACTGGTCAGTAAGACTGCACTAACCATTTGGTACAAATAAATATGTGAACAAAAACAAATGATCAGTGCAATGACCTATGGACATCATTGGTTCACTTCCTTCCATTTGTCCACATGTTTCTCCTTGTCATCATCCAGATCAAGCCTCTTGTATTGTTCTCTGTAGAATGCTAGGAAAAGCCTGCAGAGTACAGTATACATATAGTGATTTAAAGTGTACATGTGTACGTGTAACATGCACTTGTATGATTGTTATTTCAAACTCTCATTGTTTGGCAAATCCCATACTCCAAAGTTTTTCAGAACAATAATCAATTTATCCATATTTCACTCGTGTGTGCAGGGAAATAATGACATAAACAATTACCTAGAACTTTTAGTTAGTATAACTTATTTTAATAACAGATACACCTGAACAATACTGGAGGTATTCATACCCCCACTGCATCATACTCTCCAAACACATAACCGATTGTGCCAAACCAAGACAGGAGAGCACTTAAATCTAATTGAATGGGGGGGGGGGGGGGGGGGGGGGGCCAGGGAAGGGAATAAAGAATAAAAAAACAGACACCCACATTTTTGGAGGTTCACACACCTACACACCCTATATTCTGTGTACTTTTCCATATGTCCAAAATAATCCCTCACAATTTAAAAAGACCAATGCAATGCAACAGTGCTGTTCTGCACTACGGCATAAGAATCGTCAATCAATGCCACAATTTGAAAGCTAATGTACACGTAGTGATGACGATGCATATCCACCCTCCTCCCCCTCCCCTTACATGCATATCCACCCTCCTCCCCGTTACATGCATATCCACCCTCCTCCTCCCCTTATATGCATATCCACCCTCCTCCCCCTTACAAGCATATCTCCCCCCTTACATGCATATCCACCCTCCTCCCCCTTCCTTACATGCATATCCTTCCCCCTTACATGCATATCCACCCTCCTCCCCCTTCCTTACATGCATATCCTCCCTCCTCCCCCTTACATGCATATCCACCCTCCTCCCCCTTATATGCAGCATCTTATAATCTTATCTTATAATATGTGTGCTTAAGGGTGGATGAAATACATGATACATGCATGTGACAGATGTGTACTGTGGTCTCCAAGTTAATCAATAATTGCAAGCAGTTTCTCATGTCAGTTAATACAGCTGCATGTATAAATTATAACTACTGTACATGTGTGCCATTGCATTGACATTGTTAAGAGAAGCATTATAACTTCTGCTTATTAAACAGAACACTGATGAATTTTAAATTACAAAACAGCTCCCCCTCCTCTTCCAACTTCGAAGTGTTTGTAATGTTTTATACTTTATACTTTAAGCTTGTAACTTATATCACTTTACACCTTTTTAATCGATGCGGCTCACACGCAGAATCACTTGAGGCTCACTACATAATTTGAGCACTGTTACAATATTAGGTATGCAGTTGGATATTGGTGATACGTGCACAATTAATGCAATAAATTGAATATCACAATGTCTATTTCTGCTAGTACAAAGGAACGTTATGACATTTATGATACAGTCATGTATATGTACACATTGAACTGGTCAATGACATACTCAGTGTTCTTAAGTATATTTTGCTCACCATGACAGTGCTCCAAGAGAGCTGAATGCCCACACCATGGCACGAGCCTTTTCAGGATGTGCATTTGAAAAGATGTGCATAAATGCCACAACCTGATTTGTATGGAAAAATTCGAAATCTGATTACGAACGGTGGATGCTATAAAATGCAATACAACAACAATTTGATGCTAAACAGCATGAAACCTTCGATTAAACAGAATTGATCACTGTACCTGAAACAATAAAGAGCCAATATTTGATAACACAGCAAGGATTCCAGCACTTGAGCCTGAAGAATACATACATACATGTACAGGTGAGTCACAATATTGGCAATCACTTTATGTAGTCGGTCTAAAATAGGTTATTGGACTTCACTAATGTTCAATATAATCACCTAAATAGTCTACACAAATGGTTCAAGTAAAGTAATGGTTAAGTATTATTGTTAATAAACTAAATCAAGACTCTTGAAAACAAGTTGATATAATGGTACGTTATTCAAACTGAAATAACTAGGGCTACATAATATCCCATTTAGGTATCATCAATGCTGTAATCTAGTAATCTAAACATTTAGTTACAATTGCTGAAATACGGGGAACCACACGTCTTGATTAGATTTTTTGAATTTATAACAAAGTTTAATTAACTATTGACAATCTGTTCAATTAGACCCTGTCATTAAAACAATGTATTAGATTATATATACAGTCTGCCCTCCTTATAAGCACACCACTTTATAAGCTCGTTCCTTCCTTATAAAGCTCAGGGGTGTGTACCTAAATTAATTCATAACCTGGGGGCAAAGGACAGTGTGTCTAGTCTTTTACAGTTTGTGGGAGCATCTTTATTTTAGGTATCTAGTGTGTTTGCAGGACAAAATGCCGTCTAATGTGTTTGATGCATAATTAGATTCATAATGTTATTGTAGGTACACGCAAAAAACAACATTTGTTACAAGCTCAAATTCCTTATAAGCTCAGGGAACAAACATGGAGCTTATAAGGAGGGCAGACTGTATATGACTATTAGTAAGTCTGTATGCGAATTGGGATCACTTGATTTTAGTAATAAAATATTTAAGCATGCGCATGTCTAAACATTCATAGCTGCACATAGTATTTATGGTACATGTAATAAACCAATGCATATTCTAATCCTTAGAACGTTGCAAATATTATTGCCTCATTACCTGTATGTATTATTGTATGTTAGCTTTGCATATGGGATCGTTTCTGCAAAAAGGATTTAACACATATTTTTTACAAGATTTTGATATTTTAGAAACCTGTCTGAAATGTCCTCTACACATTGCTTCTTGCGCACTGAAGGCTTTCAAAAGTTGTTAACATTTCTATTGCGAGTACATGTGCTAGGTCCCTTTCCGCGTAAACGATTCCATATGTAAATTTATATAATGAAATAATATAATACACTTACATGACATGCATATACCACAGACATATGTGTGCACTTGCCTTCAGGGACTGGATAGGTCACTTCCACAGCAGCTTCATAATATAAGGGAGTGGTTGCAAATGTGAAGAAGTACTGCAGGCAGAGGCCCATGAAGATGTTCACAGCGCTACCACTGATGTAGCCGTACACAGCCAGAGAGAAGTAGAACCCAAAGGCAGTGGAGATTCCCAAAAGGATACTGAGAAGTAGCTTCAGTTTTCTTTGGAATCTATTGAAATGAGAAATGAAAGCATGTATTAATAATAACAACATTGTATTCTACTAGACATAACAACACACACCCTCCACCCCTTACGTGAAAGGCTTATGAACGAGTGTTGACTTATGAACCAGTGTTTCTCCGAAACCCATCGTGTTACCATGTACCGTTTCAAGCAAATATAGTAGCACCACTTCTTTCTTTTAAAATGAAAAAGGTACATGGTAGCGTGATGGAGATACGCTCGTTCATAAAACATGTCATTTTTTGAGGGTATCATGTAAGGGGTGGGGGTGGAAATCTGGTTCAAATTTGCCGACAGTTCTAAGTATAATTCTTAACTATTAATAGAGTTTACCACATGGGAAGACTTGATGTACACGTATTAAGCTCTTAATGCATGCATTGACCTGTAAGAGTTCCTGCCCACACTGTGACCAGATGGTAACAAACCGAATCATGCAATACTACTATTACCTGCCCACAACAAAACATGAATATATAAGCAAATGCCTGTTTTTTTATATCAGTTCCTTGAATATAAGTAATAATCAATACACAAGTAAGTACCAAACTGCATTTACCTGTCTGCTATGACCCCAGCCAGCTGGCCTCCAATGACTCCCACCAATGCACTGATAGCTCCCAGCCATGCGTTGCTATGGAAGAACTGGCTCCATGAAGAAATACCTACATCATCAGTGAAACCAGATGATGGATTCAAGATGATAGGAAGAACCGAGGAGAATCCCCTAAAGAAACAAATGAAATGTGCAAACTAAAACCACTAGCATGTGTGCACATGGCAATTAAGTAATGCATATTGTGCATAAACTGTGGGAGGAGTGCATAATTGTGCAACTAAATTCTAAACGCATCAAGAAAAAATATGTTGAATAAGTACTAATCGATTAATCACACCATAATTTACCAGGATGGATTCTTAATTCTTTCATCTCTGTATTTTAGCAGGTGTGGGGTAATACAGTGTATATTCTAAACCATCATTAGCCCAAATAGTGTATACCCACATACAATGGAGCAGGAGCCTACAAGGTGATAAGGTCTTGATTCCTCACATGTTTGATCCAGTTGAAATGCCTCCACTGATGGCCAGAAATAAGAAGGGAACATTGGTTAGCAGTAACTTCATGGAGTGCAGGAAGGGTACCCTCTCCTGGTCAGCTGTAGGGCTTGGAGGAGTGGAGGGCTTCGGTGGGAAGTAAATAGTAGCAAGCGCAGCTACACATATGCTCATTTCGGCTTGAATGTACAGCATTGTGTGAATACTATACCGTTGGGTGATATACGGTAGAGCCAAGAATGCTATGGTGATGCCCACGGACTCAGCCAGTGTAGTCACTGCAGTGGCAAAGGCTCTTTGCTTTGGAGGAAACCACACAGAGCTAAGACGAGGAGGACACATCATGATGGCAAGGCCCACAAAGGCAATCATGATGTGTCCAATATGAAAGAGGACAATCCACCAAGAGTGACCGTCCGGTACAAAGCATCGGATGGTTGATCCAATGGCCAGTACCCAGGCACTGATTACAACAGTGAGCTGAAGTCCAAATCGATCCAGGAACCACATGGCCGGAATTATCAGTACGATGAACACGATTGGTCCGTACGCTGCAAAAATGATAAGCACGAAAGATAAAAGATGGACTGTACGACATGAATGCATATTTTATGGGTTTGACAGCCTTAGCATAAACGTAATACGGGTTTAAAGTGGAGAGATCATTGAGGGGGCCTCTCTGCCCTTATAAGTGTGCATGCATGCAGTACGACCATACGGGTTTTGGTAAACAAATGCGAAGTACTGTAGTTTCGCGAGCAACACATAAATTCGATCGACCTGCTAATAGGGTGATATCATCGTCGTTGAGTCCAAAATGTTCGTTCGATTCATCTGGAATTGTTCCAAACGTCATCCACGCTATGTTCTGCTGAATGGCGAGTAAAGCAAGCACGCCCAGTACGTAGTATCGCCCCGGGTACACCTTGAACGGTTCAAGCTCCAATCCCATCTCAATCTGACCTTCAATAATATACGAGTAGATCAGGTGACGTCCATTGTACGTACTTCATCGTACCCAGTCCATTTAAATCTTCAATGCAACGTACACGCGAGCGTTTTCGATTTGTCTGTACAGTACAGTGACAGTCTGAGTGCCATCAGAAGAGAAGTATTCACAGTGACAAGTACAAATGGTGTCATAGAACACAACTTACATATTGACGAAGACATTTAGTACAATTAAATATGCAAAACAGAATGATGCTTTTTGTATTGTGCAAAGACCTGTACATATCATTGCTACATCATTGGTTCACTTCTATCCATTTGTCCACATGTTTCTCCTTGTCATCATCCAGATCAAGTCTCTTGTATTTTTCTCTGTAGAATGCTAGGAAAAGCCTGCAGAGTATATATGATATCACAATAATACTATATTTTCAATAACACTTGCAGCATTAAGCTAAATGAACAGCAGTAGTGCTATATATGCTGCATTGTGATTAACATATTGAAATTAATGTCTCATACATATGGTGTATAAAAGTTATATTATGACAGTGTTCATGCAAACTCTTGAGTGAAGAAAGTGATGGGGCTGGGGACAAGTGCTCCCTCCTACACCCGGCATCGGATTGATGCTGAGAGAATCGCTATAGGACCAGGCACACAGAGACGATGAAGATGTGTTTGATCCACGGCAAGGAGTATGTGGCTGAGAGGTTGAAGAGAATGGAGCATGCTGTGTAGAGAATGGAGCATACTGTGTAGAGGATGGAGTATGCTGTGTAGAGAATGGAGCATGCTGTGTAGAGAATGGAGTATGCTGTGTAGAGAATGGAGCATGCTGTGTGGAGATGCTGTGTAGAGAATGGAGCATGCTGTGTAGAGAATGGAGCATGCTATGTAGAGAATGGAGCATGCTGTGTAGAGAATGGAGCATGCTGTGTAGAGAATGGTCCACTTGAGTAGGAGCAGCACCAACCCTCAGCCTTGCCTCAGCCACAATAGTAACGAGTGTTGGAAATATGGAAAAGTATTGAAACTGCATGAGGCACAGAAGATAAGGGAACCTTCGCTCTACTGGCCACACAACCTAGCCTTGGGCTACTCCTCAAGTCACAAAGCCAGGGTAATCTGTGACATGTACATGTTCGGGAGGCTGGATGTCACCCTGGTGTGAGCCATTGCAAGGCCACACTGGTAAGGAATCATACTGGTAAGGAATGTGGTTCCTGCAGACTTTAGATAAATCAGAGATTTGTAGTATGCCATCTGTAATATGTAATGTGTTAAACTTGTCTTGTTCTATATCATTAAAAACGTTTTGGAGTCAGTGTGGCTTTCCTTCATAGCAATTTATTACTACTTAGTGTTAAAGCTTTTCATTAATCTCAGTCAACACAGATTTGTTGATATTAACACTTGTCTTTTTCACATATACATACTATATAGGCCATCAAGTTTCTTTTTTTCCCACATTTCTGTGAGTTGTGCCTGTTTCGAACATAGAATCCATTATCCTATATGTTCATCCATTATCCTATGCTTATCCATTATCCTATGTTCATCCATTATCATATGTTTACTTCCTTCACAATAGCAAGGAATCAGAGTGTAGCCCCTGCAGGAGCAGGTGTGTTTGTTGATTCAATAATGCTGGCACTCTTAGATCATACCAGGAATATGTACTTTATATGTGTTCTGCTTTATTACTTCATGGAGTGTCTAGACTCCAAAGAAAGAAAGCAAATGGTTCAGTTGACATGCAAGTGTGGTACATCACAACACTGTTACATGGATTATAAAAATGTTGATTGCTAAGAAGATCAGGGTTTATGTTCACTCAATCGTAAATTGGTGGATTCTGTTTTAACAACATCCAGTGCATTATAAAATAATCCATCACATCAATCCTGAAATTAATAAATTACTAATGCTGTCAATAATATCCAATGCAACATAATTATACAAATGTATAGTATATGTAATCATAATTATTATATATGTATGAAAAAAATATTATAATAATAAATAAATATGTATGATAGCATTAAATTACATTAACAGTATTATAACAGTGCACTGGAATGTCACATTTAACATCATGCAGGTGCTCCTGGCACATTGTGTACAATACAATACAACCAATGACATACTCAGTGTTCTTAAGTATATTTTGCTCACCATGACAGTGCTCCAAGAGAGCTGAATGCCCACACCATGGCACGAGCCTTTTCAGGATGTGCATTTGAAAAGATGTGCATAAATGCCACAACCTGATGTGAAAGAGGCACAAGTGTTATGAATTTTTAAACACCACTATACTACATGTAGGTTATCACTATGGTCAATTAATAACAAAACAACTTCTATACATCTTAGCTAGATTTGAAACATTCATACAATAATGTAAATATGAGTGATGCTATTGAGATCCAGCTAGTGTTTGTAAGTACATGCTCCTAGAGACCAATGCACAAGAAACCTTGATCTCAACATCGTGTAAGAAATAAAGTTTAGTCTGCACAGGTTACTGCAAAATATAGTCACATTTAGATGTTAAATTCACGCAAGTTCATTACCTGGAATAATAAGGCACCAATATTCGATAGTGTAGCAACAATGCCAGCACTTGAACCTATCAGGATAGGCAGAGTGTTACAAATGTGAACACAATATTTGTGCTTGCATGTTACACATGCGCATGAACATGTTTTATATGTATGCAAATGTACGTCATTAAATATTATCTTGCCCTTACAATAAAGACAATTAGACACACATGTAGACATCCAGATCACAATGCCATCCCAAACTTGTTAAATAAATGGAACTCTCCTCATCCAAAGATTTAGAGCATGAGAAACGTGCTGTGTGGTCTTTCTCTTCCAAGCCCACAAATTATCTACTATGATGCATTGCAAAACACTACTATTATGATAATTTTCACATCTCACACATCATTCAACATAACAAACAATAGATATAAATCAGTGTACTTCACAAGTGCGTGAAACCTTCTGTGCCTCTTGCCCATGTACAAGTACAGTTATGTTCAGGTTGTATGTTGAATACAAGATGTGCAAACGTGCACACATACTGTGTGTGTGTGTGTGTGTGTGTGTGTGTGTGTGTGTGTGTGTGTGTGTGTGTGCACGTGCGTGTGTGCGTGTGTGTGTGTGTGTGCATGTGTGTGTGTTTGTGTGTGCGTGCATGTGCGTGTGTGTGTGCATGTGCGTGTGTGTGTGTGTATGTGTGTGTGTATATGTGTGTGTGTATGTGTGTGTGTACTCCTTGCCTTCAGGGACTGGATAGGTCACTTCCACAGCAGCTTCATAATATAAGGGAGTGGTTGCAAATGTGAAGAAGTACTGCAGGCAGAGGCCCATGAAGATGTTCACAGCGCTACCACTGATGTAGCCGTACACAGCCAGAGAGAAGTAGAACCCAAAGGCAGTGGAGATTCCCAAAAGGATAATGAGAAGTAGCTTCAGTTTTCTTTGGAATCTGCATGAATTAGTATTTTATTGAAAGAGGAATGAATTTAATTTTTGTAATGACTTGCGTAAAGAACATGTTAAAGATGATATTTATGAACCAATTCGGTCACCATTACAGATTTTTATATTCACACTCAAACGCCACATAGTTCAGAGTATTTAAAAACGTGGCACTCTGTCACAAATGCACATGTGTACATCCACTGAAATCTTGTACAGCGAGCATCGATTAGAATACTCCGTACTTTAATTAGTTCCATTGTATTTAAAAACTTCAAAATCAAATACTTTGAAACAAGTGTATAGATATGTACACAACATTGGCTATGGGTACCACCACTTGTGCATAGCGTGATAGCAACATATTCATTATCTGCTCACAACTAAAGATTTATTTCAGACAAATGTGGCTTCCTTAAAATTGGACACAGCACCTTCTGTCTGGATTGAATCAATAGCAACATATTGCACACAACTAAGTATGAATGGCTTAACATCAGTTATAGGTATTGCAGTCGTCATAAATGAATGTACCTGTCTGCTATGACCCCAGCCAGCTGGCCTCCAATGACTCCCACCAATGCACTGATAGCTCCCAGCCATGCGTTGCTATGGAAGAACTGGCTCCATGAAGAAATACCTACATTATCAGTGAAACCAGATGATGGATTCAAGATGATAGGAAGAACCGAGGAGAATCCCCTAAAGAAACAAACGAAATGTGACAATTTGATTCACATATACTGTATCAGCTAAGTTGAGATTCAGATGTAACATTAATAACAAACTACCCTTTTTGGTGTCTGCTTAGTAATTTGCGAGTGTCTCTTTCTTAAATTCTAGAATATACATATACATGTATTATATTTCAAAGGCTCAGTTATATCCCATGACACTGACTGTATGGTTATCCAAACAGTGACCTTACAGTCCACTGCAGTGCATGTAGCTTAGATACAGTGATGCTGCATGGTGATAATGTAAGGTCTTGATTCCTCACATGTTTGATCCAGTTGAAATGCCTCCACTGATGGCCAGGAATAAGAAGGGAACATTGGTTAGCAGTAGCTTCATGGACTGCAGGAAGGGGACCCTCTCCTGGTCAGCTGTAGGGCTTGGAGGAGTGGAGGGCTTTGGTGGGAAGTAAATTGTAGCCAGCGCAGCTACAAATATGCTCATTTCGGCTTGAATGTACAGCATTGTGTGAATACTATACCGTTGGGTGATATACGGTAGAGCCAAGAATGCTATGGTGATGCCCATGGACTCAGCCAGTGTAGTCACTGCAGTGGCAAAGGCTCTTTGCTTTGGAGGAAACCACACAGAGCTAAGACGAGGAGGAGTCATCTGGATAGCAATGCCCACAAAGGCAATCATGATGTGTCCAACATGAAAGAGGACAATCCACCAAGAGTGACCGTCCGGTACAAAGCATCGGATGGTTGATCCAATGGCCAGTACCCAGGCACTGATTACAACAGTGAGCTGAAGTCCAAATCGATCCAAGAACCACATAGATGGAAAAATCAGAATGATGAACACGATTGATCCGTAAGCTAGAAGATAATAAAAGCAGTGAAAAAGGGAAGTGCAGGCAAGCCCTACGATAATGCATGTGATCGATTGGTATGTGCGCGACCCGTTCTGCTCGAGTACTGGTCCCTATGACGTGCGTGTGTACAGAAAGGGGAAGAGGTTGAGTTAACGTACGATCGACCTGCTAATAGGGTGATTTCATTGTCGCTGAGTCCAAAATGTTCGTACGATTCATCTGGAATTGTTCCAAACGTCATCCAAGCTATGTTCTGCTGAATGGCGAGTAAAGCAAGCACAGCCAATACGTAGAATCGTCCCGGGTACACCTTGAGTGCGCCATCGGGCTTGGTCAACAGCGGCTCAGCTTCGAATCCTTTGGTGTATATTTGCGGTTCCATAAAACAACCACTCGCCCCACACAAATGTATGAATTCGATACAAGGTGTCGTAAATGTGGTCATGTGATCGATGCTGTACAACCAGCCACGGGCAGAATTTGCATTCTGAAATTGATTATGATCTTGAGTCCTATAAAAATTGAATTGTGTTTAAAGATATACGTATTGCTCACTATTGTGATGATATTTTTTGGATTCATTTGCTAATTACTAGTCCCTGTGTAACAAAAGCTGCAGCAAGCTATTGCTTATGAGAGTTCCAACTTGTCATTTTAGGTGGTTACATAAGTGATTCATTCAAGGACTTCAGTCCAATATAGAAGACTCCATTGGATCAAACTTGGATGAACAGTGTTGCATCCTTAGCTGATGCATGCTACTAATGAATATAATTGCTCTAAGATTATGTAGTTGAGATACAATCCTGTGACATGGTCTATTGCTAAGACAGTGGACCCAAAAAATTCATACCAAAAATTTGTGTAGATTTAAGAATTCATCACTGAAAAATACATGCAACATAAAAAATGATAGGGTGAAGCAAACGACTTCTGCACATAGGATAATGACAACACTAAACACTAATTCCATAATCTTTAATACTAACAGCACCGGAGACAACTTTCATGATGCATGTGCGATGAAGTTCTGATGTTACTCCAAGCACGATATCTAATAAAGAGTCATCTATAGCTGCAAGTACAGCTCCACATATTTGTTCCTTCTCAAACACCTCTCTGTATTGACTCAAATCCATCGCATCGAGCAGTTCTATTACCTGCAATATAATCATTATCTTTAAATACTGAAACATAAATTATGATGTGAGATCTGTTCATAAAGCAAAATAAACAGCCCTTCTATATCATGAGTGACATAAACAGCCCTTCTATAACATGAGTGATATAAACGGCACTTCTATATCATGAGTGGCAGGCCAAAGTAATATGTCATACAAGTGTACATGGGTAGACTAAAAGTACTGTTTGAGTGTAAAAGGATTCGACTGCTAACTAACAAAATATGAACTGCGTTATTTTATCTTGATAGATGTAAACATAAAATCTAATAATTAATGTGCTACAATAATGTATAACCACTTTCACTTCTAAGATATATAAACTTGAATTAAAGTAAATCTTATTTATGTTTTATTAGTATAAATACCTGGAAAACACGACAACCCCCTACATTTTTAATGGAATTTGACTTTAACTCTTTCACTAACAACAGAGCAATATTGCGCCGCAGATGCTATACTAAACCACTCTGTTTATCTAAATAGTTAACATTTTGTAGTCAACAACATATTGATCAGTTGTTAGTGTAAGTTGTTTGCAAACTACATTTTCCTGCAGTGCGGAAATGCTAATTTTGCACTACATGAGTACCGCAATAATTGTCTTTGCCTGCGAAAGAGTTAATAACTCACGATTACAACATACATCTAATACCAAATTGAATGGTAGTTTTAACTTGATTTCATAGTGGGCTTACCAGAAATGTTTATTTTAAAATATTCATGAATAAATATTACATCTAAATAAATTTTTGACACTACATTTTCATTACTTACTACTGAACATAGTAACTTGAAATTAATCCTGTTCACTACATATTCATATCTTGCGCTACTTATGCATAATTTAAGTAGCTCTAGACATAATTTTGATACTAGTATGATGTTATAACATTATAACATTAATTTGTATTGTTAACACATAACATATGAATAATTACTTAACCAAAATAAATTAATTGTATTTGCTTAACTACTGTCATGCGTTAACCTGAGTTATATAATTGTAAAACCATTGACTTCATTTGCACATTTCCAAACAACCTGGTATATTAAATAATATTCTGACAGGAGTGTTGTAGCAATATATCCAATCAGATTGAATGTAGCTGATGTAAAGATTAATTTTAGTACATTGGGAAGTGATTCAGAGATTACACAGGATTAATTTTGTGTTTATAGCACATTGGATTTATTTGTGCACACTCAGTACACTCTTTTATAACAAATTCTTAACGCATATAAGACACTCAATATGCCCCACTGAAGTATCACACACAAAGTTCGATGCATTATCCTGAATAACTGATAAGAACTGAATGGTTGCTATTGTTACTTATGTCCCTGAATAGCAGTATTCAGACATGCAATAATGATCCTACTTCAGTAACTGGTCTGCTGAACTAAATATTTTACAAGTATGATGAGATATCATATGCTTAACTAAGCCACGTTTTTGAACAAAAACCTCAAACGTGATGCAGGAGTAACAAGTATCCCATCAGACCGAACTCAATGTTACTTTTGAGTGAGATTAAATTGTCCACATTATAAGCACATTACAAAATGTACATTCTATATAAGCCGCATATAGCCTACCCACAGTCTGCAAACAATATAGACTTGCATAAAGCCTTACCTGCGCAACATTCAGTCTTAGCAGTTCACTTCTATTCTCTGATTGCAGACCAGACAATGGACGCACCATCTGAGCACTGCTTGGACCCAAAGGTCCACGATTCAATTGCAGCAGTTCAGATGGGTGACCGCTCTGCTGTGACAATTTCTCCAGCAACACACGAAATTCATCAGCGTAGTGCTCGTGTGAGATACGAAGGTGCTCAATCTGATCTGCCATGTCTCGCATCCTGCGCTCATATGTATCGCATCTACTCTGCAGCTCTCGCACGACATGCCTCAGCTCTGCAACCTCACCTTCATTTGAACCAGGCGGCGATGACACCACCATAGCACCAGTGCTGCTACAGTTGCTCTGTCCATCTTCCACTTCAGCGTGAACAACTCCATTGGGCGCATTCTGAGCCGGCCGTGGTTGACTGTATACAGAACACTGTGAGGCTGGCTTAACTTGCACCTTACTAAAACGTGTCACATCCTCGTATTCAGAAGTGTCATCATCGTGTGATGCGGCAGGTCTCATGTACTGGTACTCAGTAGTAGGACTGCTGTCCCCTGCCTGGTCCTTCCCATCCTCAGTGGCTTCTGCCGGTAGCGGCAGAGGCAGCCTGCTGCATTGCACCAGGGCCCTGAACTTCAAAGGCGATTGAACAGGAACATGTGCTGTGTTTGTGTTGTTACATCTGTCATTATCTGGGAAAGTGACATGTAGGCATGTTCCTACACCACACGGCTTCAGAGTGACAATCTTTGTAGTCAAGTTGTGTGGTATGTCGATGTTATTCGAGTCAATAAAGATCACGGCCTTAAAAGAGCGCAGATTTGGAACAAGCTGATATATTTCCACCAGGGGCAATTTGATTAGGTAAGGCTTAGTTGTGAAGGCACCTGCACAATTTGGCAGCAGCTTTTTTTTACGTTTCGTAGATACACTATATACGACCAATGTCTTAATGGACTCCGTTTTGAAAAAACTAGCCCTTGACTGAGACAGTTTGTGCAACACCAACAGTTCACCTTTTGTCACGGAACTCTCTGAAGTGTCCCCTGTGTGTGTCTTGGTGGTGCAGACAAATTGTGGCAATGATGGTAGTGACATCAGAGCTTCTACAGTGTCAAAAGTTGTCCCTTTTATAGCCTCTTGCAAGTTACTATTAGGATCGTACAGAAGTGCATATTGAACAAAGCCATTTTTTATGACAGTATAATATTTGTCACAATTTTCTTCCATGTGTAGTTCAACTAAATCGTCTTGCAAGATTGATACAATATTGATAATGTGACCATCAGCACTTGGACTGTTACAACTAGTCTTGGCTTTGACTGGCAGACTATCCTTGTATTGCTCATAAAATTCCATAGGAGAAAGCCATTTTGGCAGTTCATTGGCTGATGCATCGTCTTGTATAGATACATTTTCACTTTTCACCACTTCTACACTTTTTCCTTCAATAGTTATAGGCTCATAGTCTTCCATTAAGAGGTGAAATTATTCTTAGCGAAAGTGACAACCCTGACAACAAGGTAATGTATAATTCACCAAATGCAAACCTCATCTGAGACCATTACTTAGATGACATCTATACTACTCAGGACTCAGTGTTTCATGCTACTCTTCCAACATCAATATCAAACATTGTGATGTGTGAAAAATCACATATGTTCAAATCACACACACGCACTACAAATAACCCTACATGTACATACATGTATAGCTAGTACCACAGCCAATTTACTGTCCTATGGAACCAATATGGTTCATGGAGCAGAACTGTAGGTACAGGTTTGAAAGTAGGCTGTGTGTAGACTTGACATTTGAATGCATACGTGTGGAATGTCATAGGCATGCATTGGACGCGATAAATTATGAAGCACAGTAGAAGAAAGACAAAATATGCAATTTATTTGTAACGTACTGAATAATGATCATGCGCAACACATGCTGCACTATTGCGTAGCTAAGCCCATGTCATATGCAAATGCAACCACAGGAGAATGCCACCCTCTTAGCATCATTGTCTAGTTTTGATGTGCTATTTTCCCTCTGTACTCTCTCCATAAGACATTTGCATACCTATCGTGTACAATTTGTTTAATGCAAGCCATTTAGTTTTTCTTGTTATTTTGTGACCTCAGCTGAGCATATCTTTAGCCCTGCAACCATTCAAATTGTATCTACACATTGTGTCTATAGAGTTGCAGCCTATAAATGTTAATCACATTTTGGCAGAAAACATACATGGGGCATGGGTAGTGCTGCTCCATAATTGAATCCTAGGCCATTTGTCTCTTGACCTAAAAAAATACTATTTTCACCAAACCTTTACCATACGTAGCTAATCATATTCCACACAATATCTGTATCCTCTGTGATGGACAGCCCTTAAAATGGCTGGCAGCCATTTTTTCCCTACTTTGCAACAGTTTGTTTCTTTACGGCAGATAGAAGTGCTGTATGTAAAATAATTATATAGCAGTGTTTTCATGATGTTTGTTTCTATGTAACTGCCCTAAGCATACTTTATAACAATAAGTGATTCAAATTTAAGATTTTAGTGTGCAACTCTATAGACACAACGTGTAGATACAAATTTGATTAGGCAAGAATATTGCAGGGCTAAAGATATGCTCAGCTGAACTGACCAAGGTCACGAAAAACAAGAAATTATAAAATTGCTTGCATTCGTTTTAAAACTGTACACTGCAGGAGTGTACAAATGTATATGTACAGCGATTTTGCATGTTCCTATGGAGAGAGTACATAGGAAAAATAACACATCTAAACTAGACAACGATGCTAAAAGGGAGGCAAATATATATGGTTTTACCCAGGAGTTAATAACGATACAGCATGAGCTAGGGCTCGATCAAACTTGGAAGGAAGAGACATCGCTAGCTAGTTCTGCAATAGACATCAAATACATTCTCGTACACACACGCGCGCACCGCGCACACACATATACTGTACAAAAACGCGAACACAGCACACACGCGACGTTATGCAAGTGTGGCGCCAAATGAGATGGTTCGGTTATGGATATAAAATTGAAGAGGGGGAGGAGTACTAGACGGCACTTGTGCAGTTTGACCGCCTCCCCAGACTCCCAGTCGAAGCGTCAATCCCCATCATGCACTAGCTCACAGACAGTCTAGCTGGCGCTTGCACCAGCGTCTTGCTGTTTAATAAATTAAAGTGGGGAAGGGGGGAAACTGCACAAGTGCCCACATGCAGTTTCAATTTAGGACAACTTACTGCACTGCCCGGTTGCACAATTAATTGTGGGGAGTGGTAATAGTTATTAGTCAGGTTAAATCCGGTTAAAAAGATAATGATCGTTACTAAGCAACGAACGACCATGAATAAATATTGTATCACATAATTCTCTAGGGCACATCCTTTAATGAATAAGTGACAGACGAAGGTATACCGAGCGATTGCTAGCGGGTGTTTTGAGGGAAATGAGGCAACGTGTAGGGGCTAAAGTCTGTACCACCAGAGATAATATATAGAGGGATTGGAAACAGGACCAATCAACACTAATTAACTAAGCACGAAGCCATACATATGACAGTAGCTTAGCCAGATAGAGAAGATACATGAATAGAGGAGATACTTATTATCTCTGGTACCACAGGTACAAAGACGTTACTAATTCAAAACACGGAACGGAACGTTTGATGTATTGTCGAAAATCGAGGTGAAATGGAAGCAACATCCTAACATCTGCAATTTTAATCACTGATCCTCCGGTGAACCCCAAAGGAAACTACGTGTGGGTGTGGGTGTGGTGATATTTTTATTTATGATAGTTACCGCTTTTATTGGTTATGTTGGGGCCGGCCGGCCGGGGCAAATGTCTTTTTGGGCCGCCACAGAATTTATTATCCGCAATTCCTTATGTTGGGGATGATATAGTAAGATGGGTTGTACATGTATAAAGCGTTAATAGAACGCTATCAAAGAAGGTAATTGTAGGCCTAGGCACTTAGTATATCAGCCCTTGTTAATGGGTTTTTAAACACCTGCTTCGCATTTTAAACTAAGCACACCTTCTCCGTATATCAGCACTACATATTTGTGTTTGTACTCCTTAAAATGTTGATGTTGTATGTAATTGTTATAACAAACTTCTACTTTCCTGTGATAAAAATCGCTGGATAAATCAATGAGTGAAAAGTTTACCTCAAAAAAAAAAATCCTTCCGCGAGAAAGTACTAATTCTCTGTAGATACCCCAAAAGGCCCATCCAAAGGACTTTGGCAAGCATGCTTATTAGCAAATTAGCAGCAAAAACAGTCAATCTTATTTATTATCTTTGAAAATGTAGCCGTACCTTTTTGTCATCACAATGCAAAAGGTGAACCATCAGCATCTTTTGTTAGAACATGTCCCTCTACCTTGATGATCATGGAAAGCCGGTGTATTAACAATACAGCAAGTGTGGTGTAAAAAAGGAATTTCGAGTGTCATTTGCGTACCAGAGTTTGTACCCACTCAGAAACAAAGGGAGATGAAGCAGTTGCATAACCATAAGTATAAGCATTTGCATACTACCAAAATTTCAAAAGATGACATCTATAACTTGTAAGCTGGCTTTGTTTGTGTTTGACAGAGTGTTACAAATAGGTGGAGATCAATTACTTTCATATGACACAACATTTCAATTGATGATTTCTGTTTTCACCACGAATATTTCATCCGACAATGCACGTCACGAATGTTTCTATTGCATGTGCTTAAATAGATGCAGATTCCTCTTGTAATGGACAGAGGAAGCATTAATGAAAGCTGTGTAATCTGAACTTTCAAATATAATTCTGCTGGAATCATATTTTTAAGGATATACGCAGATGGCTGCACCAACATGGAGCTCCATCTTCAGATATTATAATTTACAAAGTTGATGTTTACAGGTTGTTTCATTGTTCTTCTATTGAAGAATACACTGACGAATTGGAAACTTGTAATACCAAGTGGGACGGTGAATTCAAGTACTACCTCAACAATACACACCCATGTCCCACTATACTTGTATATTGGTAGGTGGGTTCTGGAAGACCTACATATTTACAACCCATATAGTAGCATCATTAATAGTCAGTCTGAGAGTTTGAATTGAAAGAATTGCAAGGATGGAAGGAAGTTAAAATAGACAATGCATTTTATCAGATGCAGACTTTTTACAGCAATGAAATAACGAGAAGGTTAGCTGGAATCCAATGCCCAAGTGTTGTTTCTGGAATGAAGGAAATCTAATTATTTGTAACTTGCTAACCTAAGGAAGTTGTCCATGGATTGCAAGGGAAAATAGCAGCTGAAACAAGTACTGTCACAACAATAATTGCAAATACAGCTCCTGTACAAGGCAGGAAAGATGTGGTGAGCACATGCTTCAGCAAAGGAACTGCTCAGTATCGTGCCAAGCTGTGTATCAACAGTGGTTGGGTTAGTTTTGATGCAAAGCTCGGTGTTTTCCTTGTGAAGGGTACAGCTGGTGTAGCAAGAGTAGTAACAAATGAAACATGTAGCTGCATCCCTCAATATGTGTGTAATTGCTATCATATACTAGCAGTAAAGATCTCTGTAGCTAAGGAGAGTAGATTCCAAACCTGTCTCAGCTTTGGAAAACTCCAGGAGCAAGGGAGATAAGAGAAGTGGCAGGAAACATCCTCGTTGTAATGATTTCTGTTTCTTTAATTTGGGTTTTTTCACTCAAGGCACAACACTGTACAGAGGTGAAACTGATGAAGCAGGTAAGATAAAAGTTTGCAGATGAGGAAGTTAGTCAAACCGAAGAGGGGAAATTTCCAGATGATGAAGCTGCTGAAACAATAGAATAAAATTACCAGCAGGTGAAGATGATGGAACAGATGAGATGAACTATACCAGCAGGTACAAATGCTTGCACGATTCTTGTACATTTGGTTTGGAGATGGTTGGTCATTCAAATACATATGAAAAGGCATCATATTGAGCTTGCATGCTTCCCAGTGAGCCTCAAACACCTAACCCTGGTACTGTGGCAAAAGACTGTGTACAAACTGTTTGTGCATTTGATTCAGGAAATCACCTGGCCATCAATTTGGCCAAGGTGACCTGTGAAAGAGAAAGAACAGCAAAATCCAACTCAGCTTCTAACCCTCCTATAACTTTAGATGATGATGATCTAATCACTGATGATGAAAATGTATGAATCAAAAGTTCACAACTATTTGAGCATGGCAAAAGAATTCTAACAACACCTGGGCAATAGCTGCATTAAGCCATCATGCATTCAGCACAGGCGATGAGCACTTTTGGATTTCAAAGTGTTGGGTGTGGATTGGCAATGGCCTTTGCAGTTGGGAATGCAGAACCAAATGGCTATTTGACAAATGCATGTATTGTGTAGTTGCTGTTGTTATTTATTCTCAATATCTTTGTCTGATTATTGTATCACTACATTTCTTAATCCTGATTCCATGTATACTCAGTAGAGAAACTGTATAAAACTGAGTAAACAGCTCATTTTACATGATATAAATAGAATGGATTTTGTGGAATAGTCACGGAATGGAATATTCGTTCTGTTTTGTGTTTTAGTATAACGCCCCACGGATGACAGGATGGAAAGAGGCTGATGTTAAAGGAGTAGTAATCGGAAAGTCAAGAAAAAACGTGCAAAGAATGAGGTGGATCACTTTGGTTCAGTCTTTTGGAACAAAACATGGACTAGCATTTTGGACGAAAGTTTTAGAATCCTCCGAATCATCGTGCCACAGATTGTGCTATTCCAGTTAATAAGTGTACACCCCTACTGATGACATTATTTATTAAGCAACCCCCCTGGACACATATGCAAATTATACCCTCACCCAAGGCATATATATATATAACACCCCCCCCCCCCCCCCTGCCCCCTCACTGGACAGTCACATATCATGCCACATCACCCAGGACAGCAGTATTCCATTACCCCCTGGACATGATTGTTATAACTTTCCACCCCTCTCCCGGCCCTCCCCCTCAGGACATTTATAGCTCCCTCCTGGACGCTGTGATTCATTAATCCCCTGGGACAACAGTATGTGGAGAAGCACATGATAAAGCTTTCCTAGGCATCATCATTCATTATACCTTTCCAACTAAGCTGTACCACTTGCTGTGACTTCAGTTTCATTTTGCCTGGGTTCACACACCCTTATGCATATACATTGTGTAAATGAACCTTTACCATTCTAGAACACAACACTATATTTACACACACACACACACACACACACACACACACACACACACACACACAAGCATACTCTAGCATGTTGAGTTTTTACACGCATTCTATTCCATTTAACTGCTGTTATACATGTTTGTCGAGGGAGGCCACTGATTTTATTACCGAGCTTTGTGTACTCTGTGTATTTTCTCTGTATTGTTGCATGTATCCGTGTTGCACATATCCTCTGTAGATGACAACTACTCTATGTGCATGTTGAGTTTCCATACAACTGGTCCTTCGTACATTACATAAAGCCCTCACTTGATACTCTACAAAGGTACGTATGTGTAGCTACATGCACTGTCCCATATATTGTCACCCCATAGGATTGGTCCTCAAAAGGTGTACATTTACCAAGCACATGACAAAGAATGACACTATGTTCACCACAACATGCGTATAAGGCTTTACATTTCTTCGCATTCACTTTATATCTCTAAGCATGTGATAAAGCTTTCCTATTTGTCATAACACTTGCTCAAATTAACCTTATTTACATGTGTGCCTCTCCAACTAAGTGATTTCAGTTTCTTTTTTCTCCCATTCCAATTTCGATAACTTTCTTTGTTCCGGCCATTCTCCGCCTTAAACTAAGCTAGCCTCTCGGCTAGCCGTTTGCAACTATTTGCCTCACCCAGGCAATGAATTTATGTGGGTAGATTAAAAGACAAAAGAAGAGGACTTTTACGGTCATTGCTGAATTCTGAGCTCTTCAACTGTGAAAAGTAAGATTAGTATTTCTTGCACCGAGTACCAATATAAAAACTAGCAATTACCTACGTAACTTTACATGCACATGAAATGCTTCTATGCTCTTGTGCTAGAATAACGTACACGGATAATCGCCGTGACTTGTCTCACGTGCACATGAAAAACTTCAATTCCCATTGAGTGATGTACCATATTGGCTAAGGGAAGGCAGTTCCTAAGAAGAAAGCAAAATGGGAAATCAACGCTCGCGGATTAACCAATATTCATCGAATTACCCCCACGGTTCAGGTGATAAGTGCAGTGATTGGGAATCGAGCAGCACAAGGTTCAAATCCCGCTAGGATTAATTTTTTCCTTTTTTATTATAATTTTGGGGCTTATCTACATGAATATAAGTTCCAACTATAATACTTCAAGCTAGTGCACTGTGGTGTAGTGGTTACAACGAGAGCTTCACAAGTTCAAGGTATTGGGATCAATTCCGGCCCGGGGTCCACCCAATTTCCTCCCCTAGTTGTATTCCATTGCTCCACAGGTGCACGGGTGGCATAGCCTCGGTTCTGTCGGAGATGACTACCGAAAAGTGAAAGAGCTGCTGATGTTGGGTCATTCCTCATCATAGGGCACAATATCTGTTCGATTTGGTTTCTGTTGACTTGGTAGTGTCACTCAATGGAAATTCTCCACGGAGAAACAAATAGAATGGAGAGTTGCTGTCTTCCCTACGCCTGTGTCAGGTGTAGGGTGCCATTTTTGATTAAAAATCATAATTTTTTTAATTTGCATTTCTTTTGAACTGCCATGGTAACACCGGGTTTTAAAATTAGATCATATGATTGGGAAATACTGTATTTCCTATTCATGGTTCACTCAAAGCTCATTGACAAACACCTAAACACTACTTTTTGCCGGAATACAGGGGTTTATAGTTGAAATAGGTTAAGCACACACTCTACTTCGCACAACATCTAAATGTGTGTCACATATTAACACAACGATTGTAACTTCGAACCAGCGCTCGTGCATTTAATGGCAGTCACAGGGCGGTGAATCAATTAAGCTTTGATTAATGGATTGATTTGTTTCTCGCGCTAGATCAAATACTATTGGAGAATATTTATCAATTGATTTTTTTTTTACGAATAGTTTGTAATATACATTTATCCACTGCGTGATTTCTGCGTGATTGTCCAATAGTATTTGATCATTGATTTAGCGCGTGAGTCCCGAGAAACAAATCAATTCAACTCAAAGCTTCATTGATTCACCGCCCTGTGACTGCCATTAAATGCGCGAGCGCCTTGTTCAGAGTTACAATCGTTGTGTTAACAGGCCCGTAGCCAGGTCGGGAAAAGGGGGGGTTCGAAAATAATAAATCTGGACCTAAAGTGGGCGTGGATCACCAAAAGGGGGTAGGTGCGGGAGGGGGATGTGCCCCCTACCGCGCGAAGCGCGGAAGCTTTTGAAAACATTGATTTTGCAACTGAATGCAAACCAATTTGCAGACACATGTACCAGTACACTCATACCGCTTTATAACTCTTCATTGTAATTTAGTAAATATAATTGCCAATGTACATGTAAGCGCTCATGCATAACTATATTCATAATCCATTTCGGTCGACATTTAGCCCCTTCTATGAGACACCGACAATACTTCTGATCCTGCTTAGTCATATTAATACATGCATGAAACTCATATAGGCTAGCTAGTATATCATACACACTGCAATGCATGCACAAGTGTACATGTATAGTGCATGACAGAGCTAGTGTTCGATTTCATTGCGTATGATAGAGTCAAGTTCAAGCTTCCTTGGGTGCAAATGGGCATAGCGTGTGACAACTTCATCTAAGTCCACGTGCATGTCATAATGGATATGAAGGAGAGCAAGGCTGGAAAGACGGCTCATTCCCATAGAGGCTCTCGTGTAATTGTGCAGTCTTCGAAGAGCGCTAGCGCTAGCGCTCCGCTCACACTCACAAGAAGTCACAGGCAACGTGCAGGCAACTGACTTGCAGTAGGACTCTGATATTGGGGTATAGATTACAGTCGCAATCCTTGATGGCTGCAGCTGGAGTGATTTCAGGCTCGTTAGAATCTGGCGCAACCATTTCACTACATGTAGTTTCGCACTTATCAGAGTGATCGCTACATTCGATTTCCTCGCTGTGGCAGAATTTGTTTCTGTGACTAAAGGATCCGACTGTTGCCCATCGCCCGTTGCCTTTCGTTTTGCAGTTGGTAAGAACACATCAAGCTTCTGGCACAAGGCAGCGGCTCGTTCACGCTCTCTTTTTTTTTGCTGGGGAGCTACCCGGCATTTTCGATCGGCGCACGCGCGCGAGTATTGAGTATGAATTAAAATTACAGTGCATATTAATAATTACTTTTCATTTTATCATAACTAGAACTAAACATGAATGCGGGAAAGACCAGGACTGGATTGGCCTAGCCGCCCAGGAATCGCCTAATCGCCTTATAGAGTGGCCGGGACCTTTACCGCCACATAATTGGACCTTTTCCCCCTGAGGGGGGGGTTCGTTCGAACCCCCCGAACCCCCCCTGGCTACGGGCTGTTAATATGCGCTATCTCCCTTAATCCACTCATGAATCTCGTGATCGTATTTGAGAAATCACTTATGAAATCTACACGAGATTCACTTTACTAAATACGTGATTTTTCACACGATTTTAGTATAGTGAATGATTATTGTACTATCACGAGCTAAACATTACAATCAACGAAGAGAAAGTCCGTATCAGAGTTGCTAGAAGGATGAGCAGTGGTGAGCATTCTCGCGGCTTGTCCCTCCAACTCCACGAGACGCTCTTGCCCTTTCAATGCTCAGCTGCATGTCCGTTCGTGCTCATGGACTTCACTTGATTCATCCGAGCCGGCGTCCAAAGAGTCGAGGTCTCTATAGTAGCGGTAGCGGCACTCTTGGTACTGAAGCAAGAACTTTTTTTTTTAATTAACTCAACATCTTTCACTTTGGGATCAACCTCCCAGCAGCAATGGCGTCTTTTACTGCCTTAATTGTCAAGCGCAACCTGAGAAGAAATATGCTGTATTGACTTACCAGAGTTAATCTACTCCGCTTAAGAGCCAACCGCCTCTTGTTTCCTTTTCTCAGCATACTCTTTGGTAACGACAGTATTTCTTCGCGAAGTACAGTAGTCCTATCGTCAAATATGAGTGGATTAAGGGAGGTAGTGGATAACTGAATGATAGTGGATAAGTTGATCTCTTGGCACCGGTAGTTTATTTAACTTAAGATTGGTGGCAACAGACGATATAAGCTGTGCTTCTAACTCTTTTCCAAGATGACCCCACATGTTCTCGTGCAGTGACAGTTGCTCTGCGTACTGGTGCATTGGATCATGGCTAGCAACTATGGGGCCCAGCTGCTACACTACCTGGATGGCTTCCTCTAGCCATCCCGGCATGGACAGGCCATGTACAGGCTGCTGGTGTGTGACCAGTTAAACATCCCCAGTGGCCTCTGAGAAGCTGAAGGGACCCCTAATCTTCCTGGGCATACTGCTCCATGCGTCAGTACAGCAGCTTTAATTGCCTACCCCCTGACAAGCTGGAGGAGCTGACAGGGCTAACCAGGTCTTGGTATTTTCAAGCACAAGGCCACCAAGAGGGAACTGCTCTTGCTCATCAGCAAGCTCCCCTTTGCAGCCAAGGTGGTGCCAGCAGGGAGGTTCTTCCTCTACTGCCTGATCAATCTGTCCACCACTGTCAGGAAGCTCCACCACCACATCAGCAGGCCTTAACGCTGAGGCAAGAGCTTATGTTATGTGGTGGGAGTGTTTTCTTCCTTCCTGGAATGGTGTTGCAATGTATTTAGAGCCAGACTAGACTGAAGCAGATTCTTTCCAGCTCTTCACCAATGCTTTGGGCTTTGGCACCTACTTCAATAGTAGTTGGTTTCAGGCTGACTGGCAGCCATACCAATGACTCCCACTCTGTTCCATCCAGTGGCAGGAACTGTTTGCCATCATGGCTGCTGCCAGAACATGGGGTCACCTCTGGACTGGGCTACTCACCCACTTCCATTGTGACAACCTAAAAAACGTAAGTAAATGTATAAATGGTACTGGGTTGTGAGTATTACAGAGCAAAGTCTGACCTGTTTTGAGGCCAGCGAGGATCAGACAAGATATGTGGGTTGGCGGTGAGATAGGTAAAGTAAAAAGCAGCCCGTGTCTGAATTGTATAATTTGTAGTGCGCATTTATTAAAATCACAGTGTACCTTCATGTACCTTATGAAATAAGTATTGTTGTCAATGTATGTGACTTCATTACCACCTGTTGTATGCTTAACATGCTCAGAATTTCACTGTGAACCATGTGGTCAAAGTTTTCAGTAACAAAGCCAGTACAAGAAGCATGTTGCTAGCCGTTTACATATCACCGTTGTTGAAGAGTTGTCAGGCTTCATGCAGCCTGTTGAAAATGAAGAGGTATAGTTCATGGTGCGTTTCAGTATGCAATTCTTATTATATCTAGGTTGCCATTCATGATGAGCAACCACTGCAGATGCATAGTGAAGATGTGTTCCATGCTGAGCAACAACCCACAGCAGATATCGATGACTCGTCTGATGATGTAGAGGATATAGTTGATGATGATGATGATGACCCAGATATTGTGGAATGGTTTGATGGTCTAGGACAAGCAACTATCATCCATATCCATCTAAGATCTTTGCACTCCTTTTTTTCCTGGTCAACTCCCCACATCCAATGGTATGTTTAGCCTTCTTTGAGTTTGTTGTAATTTTATTGTTAAATTCATAAAGGGGGAAAAGAATCTGTCTTTTGTGTGGTTTATTCTGAAACAAATGGGAATCACTGTTCCTAGTCTTGCAACTGTGCTGTTAGGGTATTTGTCCTCAATAAATGTTTCATACATGTATTCACTTGAAATTTTCAAACATATGTGTAGCATGTTAACCGTAAAGGAATACCATTCTATTCAATTCCATTGGAGTCAATAGTTTCCCAATGAGCCTCATTTATCTAGCAATTGGATGCGGTATCCAGTTGAAGGCCTTGACACATACACGTAGGCAATTTATGTGTAGTATTGAACTGTTCAGATTAAGGTTTTACTCTTTTCAGGGAAATGTACCATGGAGATGCTTGGCGCAATGATTCCCGTTTCTTTTCACCTATGGTTAAGCTTCACAATGGAACATCAGTGTTTTTGAAGGAGTGTGTTAATATCAAATACCAAGAGTTTGGGACTGCATGTCACAGGAGTTGTTCTGAAATTCTATCATTGGGTTAGCTGGTGAAACTGTGTTTTTGCTTTTTAATGTTGTTTTATACACAGGCAACCTCAACAGACATTCTGGCCCACATTGAGATCCTTTTGGATCTCTTGGTACCAGACACAACGGTTACACATCTGTCTTCAGACAGTCTCATTTCCTATGGCATAATGAATGTTCCAGTGTCTGATATTGTAGGTTTGGCCACACCACTAGTCCACATTGTACAGCGAGTGTCATCAGGTTCTGGTTTTGTACGGATGGACAAGCAGGTATGTGCATAATCTATGTATATATATTTTTAAGCAACTTTGCCTGTTTAGGAAACTGCAACTCATTTTGCCTCACACCTCTCAAAGCAAGAGCAGATGGGAAAAAAGTAATGATGTTACCACTTATTCTTTTTTTCTGACGATACCAGTGGTAATCGATCTAAGAAGTGGCACAAAGTTGAATCTTGGTATCTCTCCTTTGCTGGTCTTCCACGTCATCTGAACGCCAGGATTGGGAACATCAATTTTGTGTGCAGTTCCGACAGTGTGTCTCCACTTGATCTGAGTGAACCAATTACCCAGCAACTGACGGCGCTGGAGACTGAAGGGGTATTCAATACATTTGATGCATCGCACCAAGAAACAGTCCTGGTGGTTGCTCCATTGATGTGCATAGTGTGTGATAACCCAAGGGCTTCCGTGCTGCTTAACCATCTTGGCAGTGCAGCTTTAAAGCATTGTCCTCGGTGTATGGTGAGTACTATGACTGCATGTATTGTATAAAATCTTTTATTTGTCAAAAACTATACTTTTTCAGACTACCAGACAGGAAAACCCTGTCACTGTGTGTGCACTAAGGACAAAGGATGTGGCATTGCAGCAGATTGCTCAAATCAATGCCCTGCTTACAGAAGCCGATAGGGTCGGGATGAGGAAATCCTTTGGATTGGGGGAGGATTACAACCCACTTCTTTACATACCTGCTGACCTCTACCTGTAAGTACGAAAAAACATTTTTAAAGCAGCTTTTCACATCCTTCTCATAGAACCATACCTGTTGACATTTTGCACACCTTATCATTTGGTTCTTGTAAGCACTTCCTGAAAGATGTAATGCCAAAGATGTCACCATACCAAAAGAGGGAAATCCAGGCCCGTGTGAAGGCTTTCAACACGTCTGGTTTTAGTACCAAGCTACATGGCAGTGTCTGTTACTATTATCAGTCATTTGTAGGACGTGCCTTCAAAGGATGGACACAGATGGCACTATTCATTTTAGGTCCATACCTCAGTGATGGGCAAAAGGAAGTACTTCTTGCGTATTCCAAGGTAAGCATTGCCATCAATGTAGAATGTGTGAGACTATTTCTTTAGGTGTTCAGAATCGCATATTGCGATTTCTTCAAACCAGTGTTGTTGGATGAATCGAAAAGTGTGTGTCAAGCTTTTGTGAACTCTGTCAAACAACACATGCCTTCTTTGCTCGGAAAGCAGAAGTCACACCTCATTCTCCATCTTGTTGATAGTATGGTGAAATTTGGGCCATGTTCATCTTTCTCAGCAGAAATGTCAAAAATTAGTTTCAGGTTTGTTTATAATTCTATAGCATCATGTTGTCATTTTTCAAAAGGTTTAAAGTCTTTCAACTCTAATGTAAGGATGTACAATGTATTCGGGAACCGACTGGCCCCTAGCCGTGATATAGCTAAACGGTTCTTCACTTTGCAACACTTACGTTACATATGTCATGGTGGAAATGCTAGTGAAAGGTAGACTATCTATCCTGCTTTTTAATGTCTGGTAATCATGTTTAGGTGTGGAGGTGCTCTATATTTCACTCCATTACTACAACACATGGTACGCGGTATCTCCATGTGAGAGCTGCTTGGACACAAGGCCATTTATCAACCTGGAGTAGCAAGAAAGGTTTGTGTGTTTCTGTGTGTGTGTGTGTGTGTGTGTGTGTGTGTGTATGTGTGTGTGTGTATGTGTGTGTGTGTGTGTGTGCATGTTGTGTGCATGTGTGTGTGGTGTGTGTGTGGGCATGTGTGTATGTGTTTGAATGCGTGTGGGCATGTGTTAAGTGTATGTTTGGGCATGTGTGTGGTGTGTGCGCGTGCTATTAAGGATGAGTGTGTATTTGCACCTCAGTCAATGCGGACATCACGTACCATTTCAACGCTACAACTTATATCTGCCGGAAAGCATGCCACCACCCTTGGTCATTTGCTACACTGATAAAGTGCTGAAGCATCGGTCAGTTGTGTCCCAGAATACTGTTCTGGTCAGTTCTGGAGACTATGTTGAACTTGTCATTTTACAGTGCAATGTAAGTCCCATTATTACATAAATGCTTTCATTTGGAGTATGTTCTTTCTTTAGATGAAGTATGGAATTTTGCTGACCACGTTTACACTTAGCGATGGCAGTGTGCATTGCCTGGTGCAAGGCTTTCATGAGCTCACGTTACCTGACGGACAGCCTCTGGTGAATGAGTATGACTGCCCACTCATGGACCTATCTACCACTATCTTCTACACTGCTGGCAACAATATACAACAACCTGTGTCTTTTGTTCATCAGTGCACTGGTACTTGCCTATTCAAGGAGACTGGGGCATCAATCAGGAATGTTGAGCGTGAAATTGTTCAGGACACACTTATATTTAAGCATGACTGGAACAAAACTATAATGTCGATTGTACACTTTAATAATAATGGCGATGATGCTGGGTACAAAAATAAGTAGATGAATACAATTTTCAGCAACAGCTATCAACAAGTCCTTATATGGAAAATCGCATTTCTGGTACAGTATGTTATCAGTCTGTTCCAAATACGCCATCATATTGATTAGCATATGGTCTCACCAGAGGACTGCTCCACATAGTATGGACCAGACTGTGTCAACATTTTGAGCCATATATACCTTCTGCTATGTATACAAGTTTTGATCCAGGAAACGCAATTTGGCTGTGTATATATATACGCACATTTGCCTCTATTGCCACTTCGGCTTAACTTTCTAGCACCATAGATATTAGAGTAGATATCTACTCTAATATCTATGCTAGCACTTCTCACTGCTGCTTACTCCATTGTTTTTGATATGGGACGACCGGAACAGAGGGAAGAGAATGCAAGAGATCTGCTAAATTGTGCAAATCTCTTGACAGCTTTTTCCCATCCAAGAATGTGGCTATCCCATTTTTGGATCATATTCTCTTCAACCTTGACAGCCGGTTCTCACCACTTTCAACCACTGCCACATCTCTGCTTACTCTGGTGCCTGCCATCATTTGTGCAAGAAATGTTGAACTCGACAATGCAATTAAAGTGTATCATGATGTCTTGCCATCACCTGAGCTTGTGCCACAGGAAATAATTCGATGGAAGTTACGATATGAAAAACAGTAGCTGCTGCCATTAAGGAATGTGAGATCCTCTTTATTTTCCAAATACCAGAGTGCTCCTCAAGATAGCATGCACCATGCCTGTCACTAGGTGCCTCCATACATACATGCATGCCTCAATGGCCCAAGAAAGGCTTACATCTTTAAGCATTGCTACATCAGTATGAAAAAGACATAAATCTTGAAGAAGTTGTAGATATCGTCACTAAATTGCACCCAGGAGAATGGAACTTGATTTGAACTTGAAATCAATTTGCACATGCATCCTTTTTGATATTTAGTTTATCAGAAATCATAGTGATTCAGGTCGTATTATGTATAATAATAGTTCCAGGTTTAATGAATAAGGCACCCCACCCCCACCCCCCCCCCCCCCCCCCCCCCCCCCCCCCCCCCCCCCAGTTTACAACAAGCCTACGGACTCTTTGGACGCCGGCTCGGATGAATCAAGTGAAGTCAATGAGCACGCGCAAGAAGAACGGACAGTCACTGTGCCAATTAAATGTTTTCCGACCGTCTAGTGAACCATGCAAAAGAAACGGCTGCTGAGCATTGAGAGGGCAAGAGCGTCTCATGGAGTTGGAGGGACAAGCCGCGAGAATGCTCACCACTGCTCATCCTTCTAGCAACTCTGATGCGAACTTTCTCTTCGTCATTGTAATGTTTAGCTCGTGATCATACAATAATCATTTGAGAAATCACTTATGAAATCTACACGAGATTCACTATACTAAAATCGTCACGTATTTAGTATAGTGAATCTCGTGTAGATTTCATAAGTGATTTCTCAAATGATTATTATATGATCACGAGATTCATGAGTGAGATAGCGCATATTAACACAACGATTGTAACTTCGAACCAGCGCTCGCGCTTTTAATGGAAGTCACAGGGAAAAAAATGCGGTGAATCAATTAAGCTTTGATTTGTTTCTCGGGACTCACGCGCTAAATCAATGATCAAATACTATTGGACAATCACGCAGAAATCACGCAGTGGATTTTACAAATGTATATTACGAATGATTCGTAAAAAAAATTCAATTGATAAATATTCTGCGTGATTGTCCAATAGTATTTGATCTAGCGCGAGAAACAAATCAATTCATAAATCAGAGCTTCACCGCATTTTCCTCCTGTGCGCATGAGACTGCCATTAAATGCACGAGCGCTGGTTCGATATTACAATCGTTGTGTTAATATGCGACACACATATAGATGTTGTGCGAAGTAGAGTGTGTGCTTAACCTATAAACCCCTGTATTCCGGCAAAAAGTAATGAATAAACTGTCTCCGATGTTAGGTGTTTGTCAATGAGCTTTGAGTCCACCATGAATAGGAAATACAATATTTCCAATCGTATGATCTAATTTTAAAACCCGGTGTTAGTTCAAAAGAAATGCAGATTAATGATTTTTTTAAAAAATGGCACCCTACACCTGACACAGGCGTAGGGAAGACAGCAACTCTCCATTCTATTTGTTTCTCCGTGGAGAATTTCCATTGAGTGACACTACCAAGTCAACAGAAACCAAATCGAACAGATATTGTGCCCTTTGATGAGGAATGACCCAACATCAGCAGCTCTTTCACTTTTCGGTAGTCATCTCCGACAGAACCGAGGCTATGCCACCCGTGCACCTGTGGAGCAATGGAATACAACTAGGGGAGGAAATTGGGTGGACCCCGGGCCGGAATTGATCCCAATACCTTGAACTTGTGAAGCTCTCGTTGTAACCATTACACCACAGTGCACTAGCTTGAAGTATTATAGTTGGAACTTATACTCATGTAGATAAGCCCCAAAATTATAATAAAGGAAAAAATTATTCCTAGCGGGATTTGAACCTTGTGCTGCTCGATTCCCAATCACTGCACCTTATCACCTGAACCGTTGGGTAAGTCGATGAATATTGGTTAATCCACGAGCGTTGATTTCCCATTTTGCTTTCTTCTTAACTCTACGGAACTGCCTTCCCTTAGCCACTATATACGGTACATCACTCAATGGGAGGAATACCTAATCGAGCTAGAGTAAGTTTTCCTTGTGTACGTGAGTGCGATTATCCGTGTACCTTTTCGCGGCAACGTTCTATTTGTAGCCACAAGAGCATTCATGTGCATGTAACGTTAGTACGTAGGTAATTGCTAGTTTTGATATTGGTACTGTGCAAGATATACTAATCTTACTTTTCACAGTTGATTTTTTTTAAAAGATTTCAAAAATCAGCAATGACCATAAAAGTCCTCTTCTTTTGTCTCAATCTACCCACATAAACTCACTGCCTGGGTGAGGCAAAATAGTTGCAAACGGATAGCCGAGAGGCTTCAATGGGCGGAACAAAGAAGCTATTGAAATTGGAATGGGAGAAAAATGAAACTGAAATCACTTAGTTGGAGAGGCATACATGTAAATAAGGTTAAGTTGAGCAAGCGTTATGACAAATTTATCACACGCTTCTCCAACCAGTCACAGAGATATAAAGTGAATGCGAAGAAATTTAAAGCCTTATACGCATGTAGTGGTGAACATAGTGTCATTCTTTGTCATGTGCTTGGTAAATGTACACCTTTCGAGGACCAATCCTATGGGGTCATGACAATATATGGGACAGTGCATGTAGCTACACATACCTTTGTAGAGTTTCAAGTGAGGGCTTTATGTAATATAAGGAGGACCAGTTGTATGGAAACTCAACATGTACATAGAGAAGTTATCTACAGAGGATATGTGCAACACGGATACATGCAACAATACAGAGAAAATACACAGAGAGTACACAAAGCTCGGTAAATAAAATCAGTGGCCTCGACAAACATGCTTAACAGCAGTTCAATGGAATAGAATGCATGTAAGAACTCAACATGCTAGAGTATGCTTGTGTTTGTGTTTGTGTTTGTGTGTGTGTGTGTGTGCGTGTGTGTGTGTGTGTGTGTGTGTGTGTGTGTGTAAATATAGTGTTGTGTTCTAGAATGGTAAAGGTTCATTTACACAATGTATATGCATAAGGTGTGTGAACCCAGGCAAAATGAAACTGAAGTCACAGCAAGTGGTACAGCTTAGTTGGAAAGGCATAATGAATGATGATGCCTAGGAAAGCTTTATCATGTGCTTTTCCACATACTGTTGTCCCAGGGGATTAATGAATCACAGCGTCCAGGAGGGAGCTATAAATGTCCTGAGGGGGAGGGCCGGGGGAGGGGTGGAAAGTTATAAAAATCATGTCCTGGGGGGTAATGGAATACTGCTGTCCTGGGTGATGTGGCATGCTATGTGACTGTCCAATCTGTCCAATGAGGGAGGGGGGGGGGGGGGTGTTATATGCCTTGGGGGAGGGTATAATCTGCATATGTGTCCAGGGGGGTTGCTTAATAAATAATGTCATCAGTAGGGGTGTACACTTATTAACTGGAATAGCACAATCTGTGGCACGATGATTCGGAGGATTCTAAAACTTTCGTCCAAATTGCTAGTTCATGTAAAGAACTGAACCAAAGTGATCCACCTCATTCTTTGTACGTTTTTTCTGGACTTTCTGATTACTACTCCTTTAACATCAGCCTCTTTCCATCCTGTCATCCGTGGGGCGTTATACTAAAACACAAAACAGAACGAATATTCCATTCCGTGACTATTCCACAAAATCCATTCTATTTATATCATGTAAAATGAGCTGTTTACTCAGTGTTATACAGTTTCTCTACTGAGTATACATGGAATCTGGATTAAGAAATATAGTGATATAATAATCAGAGAAAGGTATTGAGAATAAATAACATGCATTTGTCAAATAGCCATTTGGTTCTGCATTCCCAACTGCAAAGGCCATTGCCAATCCACACCCAACACTTTGATATCCAAAAGTGCTCTTGAATTTTGTAGCTAAAATCGCCTGTGCTGAATGCATGATGGCTTAATGCAGCTATTGCCCAGGTGTTGTTAGAATTCTTTTGCCATGCTCAAATAGTTGTGAACTTTTGATTCATACTTTTTCGTCATTAGCGATTAGGTCATCATCATCTAAAGTTATAGGAGGGTTAGAAGCTGAGTTGGATTTTGCTGTTCTTTCTCTTTCACAGGTCACCTTGGCCAAATTGATGGCCAGGTGATTACTTGAATCAAATGCACAAACGGTTTGTACACAGTCTTTTGCCACAGTACCAGGGTTAGGTGTTTGAGGCTCACTGGGAAGCATGCAAGCTCAATATGATGCCTTTTCATATGTATTTGAATGACCAACCATCTCCAAACCAAATGTACAAGAATCGTGCAAGCATATCAGGCACGTCATTACTCACTTGGATCTGTACAATCCTCACGCAGTTTTGCCTCTTTGGTTTGATAATCTTTACCTGCTGGTAGTTCATCTCATCCGTTCTATCATCCTCACCTGCTGGTAATTTCATTCTATTGTTTCAGCAGCTTCATCATCTGGAAATTTCCCCTCTTCGGTTTGACTAACTTCCACATCTGCAAACTGTTTTATCTTACCTGCTTCATCAGTTTCACCTCTGTGCTGTGTTGTGCCTTGAGTGATCAAAACCAAATTAAAGAAACAGAACTAAATCATTACAACGAGGATGTTTCCTGCCACTTCTCTTATCTCCCTTGCTCCTGGTGTTTTCCAAAGCTGAGACAGGTTTGAAATCTACTCTCCTTAACTACAGAGATGCCTATGTTTATCTTTACTGCTAGTATATGGATAGCAATCACGCGCACTTTGAGGGATGCAGCTACATGTTTCATTTGGAAACAACGTTACTACTCTTGCTACACCAGCTGTACCCTTCACAAGGAAAACACCGAGTTTTGCATCAAAACTAACCCAACCACTGTTGATACACAGCGTGGCACGATACTGAGCAGTTCCTTTGCTGAAGCATGTGCTCAACACATCTTTCCTGCCTTGTACAGGAGCTGTATTTGCAATTATTGTTGTGACAGTACTTGTTTCAACTGCTATTTTCCCTAGCAATCCTTGGACAACTTCCTTAGGTTAGCAAGTTTCGATTTCCTTCATTCCAGAAACAACACTGGAGTACTGGATTCCAGCTAACCTTCTTGTTATTTCATTGCTGTAAAAAGTCTGCATCTGATAAAATGCTGGTACTGCATTGTCTATTTTAACTTCTTTCCATCCTTGCAATTCTTTCAAATTCAAACTCTCAGACTGATTATTAATGATGCTACTATATGGGTTGTAAATATGTAGGTCTTCCAGAACCCACCTACCAATATACAAGTGTGGGACATAGGTGTGTATTGTTGAGATAGTACTTGAATTCACCGTCCCACTCTTTCCACGTAGCGGTGATGTAATCCATCCGCAGCTGTGAGAATCAGGGTCTGGGTACGAGACTAGTCGAGGAGAACCGCGCTGCTAAAAGGCAGAAATACGAGGACAATTCAGCTGCCATTAAGGCATCTGAAAGGAATCTATATTGGAATGACCCCGCTGTCCGATTGGCTAAACGTGCTGCCGAGAGGAAGCGGTATCGCAGGGGTCACCGAACTACACTACCATCCAAACGCATGTTGTATTGCACTAGCATTAAAAAGCTATAGGAAGATGTGCATGCAACATGTGTACAGCAAGCATGTAAGGGATCTGCCATTCGCATGATGACCCAACTGTTGTGTACAGTCCTTTGTGACCTGTCTATTGAATATTGGGGTGTCATCCTTAATCTGATGTACAAAAAGGCTTCCTTATCTGATATACAACCTGCAACTGTGTATAATTTAATTGCATTTGCTAGGGTTTGAGCACTGAAAATTCTCCCATATAGCTACTCCTTGTATGAACCCAAATCTCATGCACTAATGGAGTATAATGGTGGTCTTGAAAAAGTTATTCGTAGGGATAGTGAGCTTCTAAGTGAAGTAAATGATGCCTTTTGTCAGTCTCATCCATTGCTAGCTCAAAAGGTTGTTAAAAGATCTGCCTGTGCAGCAGTAAGTAAGATTGGTGCAGATGCATTGGTTTCTAAAGCACTGAGTGTACGAAGAGCAAAAGCAGGGTCATTGCTAAAAACTATCCGGGAAGTTAGTGCATTGAAGTTAGAAGAAAATGATATTTTAGTTGGGCATGGTATCGTACAGCTGGCTCTGAACCTTACTTTTTTATTAATCTTTTCAGCGCAATGGCACCTTTGTAGGGTCATGAGTTATGCAGACCAATCCGTGAATAGATAAAATTGGACCAATAGAATTTTAGCACAGCTGGCAACACACACAACCACTCCCCCTTATCAGTGAGGTCATGAATATGTAGACCAATTGGTGATGTTAACTAAATCCTTGCACTTTGTTTCTATACTCTGTCAGATGCAGTGCTGCCCCCCTAGCATCCGCCGCCAGCAGTAACAGCGCTGCCCCCACCGCCAGCAGCAGCAGCGCTGCCCCCCTAGCGTCCGCCGCCAGCAGTAGCAGCACTGCCCCCACCGCCAGCAGCAGCAGCGCTGCCCCCATCGCCACCAGTAGCAGCAGCACAGCTGTCCCCATCACCAGCAGCAGCAGCAGCAGCAGCAGCAGCAGCAGCAGCAGCGCTGCCTCACTGCCACCAGCAGCAGCAGCAGAGCTGCCCCCACCACCACTAGCAGCAGCAGCAGCAGAAGCAGCAGGAGTACCGCTACCTGCACCAGCCCCACCACCGGCACCAGTATTGGCACCAGTGCCCCCACCACCACTTCGCCTGCTGCCACCCTGGCCGCTGCCACCACCACCCGCATGGCTCTCATGGCCTGAACCAGGCTGCCGAGGTCAGAGACGAGGCTGGAAGAGAGGAAGAGGACAAGGCACGGGAACCATTAAAAACTCACATACTTATAATTTCAATTATTAAATTTTTAACCTTCCTCCCTTCGAAAATTAAAATGAATTTGTGACAACATATTAAGACGCGCTACTACGACAGAGGAAAAATTTGATGACACAAGTAAATTAAAAAATTCTCTAATGAGAAAGTTGTTGGTATATAGGATTGACCAATGGTGGTGTAAAAAGCATGGAAACAAGAGTGACAGAATTTGACTGGAAAATTGAAATAGGCCTATATTTAGCACACTAACGTTGTAACAGTACATGCCTGAGTAATGGGCTAAATATAGGCCTATTGCAATTTTCCAGTCAAATTTCTGTCACTCTTGTTTCCGTGCTTTTTACACCACCATTGGTCAATCCTATATACCAACAACTTTCTTGTTAGAGAATGTTTTTATTTACTTGTAGTAGCGCGAGTAGCTTTGGCATACTTTACGTAAAGTATAGGATACTATACATTCTTTACGTAAACTTTACTTGACATGTTTACGTAAACCAATTCATAATGCAAAATTCACATGACAGAGTAGTGTATACACAATTTGGAACTCGAACTCAGCTAGTATCGTTAATCATTACATCATTATCACTATCACATTCATTTTGAGACTTGTCACTACTGTCAGACAAAGATTCTTCCATCATCATTCTGGCAAAGTCAGCTTCCTTCTGCAATAAAGCCTCAATAGCTGCATTTGCTTACAAAGAAACTAGTTTATCGACTTTATCAGTACTCAAACGATTTCGTCGCTTAGAATGTATGAAATCATACACACTCCAGATGCGTTCACTAGCTGCAGATGATGTTGGAACAACAAACAATCGTGAGGCAACTTTGAAAAGAATGGGAAACTTCTCTCTACCAATAGTGTTCCACCAAACCTTACCAGGGTACTGCATCGTTGGCCACTCCTGTTGCATATACAATGCAGTCAACAAAAGAACCTATTTCACCAACTACTGCTTCAGCATCTAAACTATCACTAAGCGAAAGTACTTCTTTGTGATTAAGAATGTATGTCTTCAGTTGTTGCATTGTATCCTCTTTATCATTGCCATACATATTCATTCCACCATATGTATTTGGCTGAAGAAAAAAAGCAAATCCCATGGATTCAGTGTGAATGAACTGCCATCTAGCATATGCCAAATCATAGCACTCTTCATCTGCACCATTCCATAAATTGAGAAGCTTTACAAAACACTGATATACTTCTGCAAGACCTGCTGAATTTGACTCAACAATGCCAATCACTTCAGTAACAGGAGCTAACTTTTGCTCAGCTATCCTTGCACTGGCCCAGAAGTTATCATCTTCAATCATTTCACAAAATGCCTGTTTATCATGACCTTTTACCCTAGTAACAACAGCATGATTAGCCAGGCTTAAAAGCACAACTTTGTTATCTAGAACTCTGCGAAGACATCCCTGCTGAGTATACCACCTTGTTTCACATGGATATACAAGACTTCTTTGATATTGAATGTCTCCTTGCTGGAAATGAAACAACTGCAGTGCTCTAAACTTCTCCATGACAGCAGTCCTAGATTTTACAAAGTGTGTGATAAATCTCTAGTATGGCACTGCAAGCTTCAGTATCACAGATATCTTTCACAAGTAGGTTAAAAGTATGAGCAGCACAACCATGTGTGAATACTCTGCTTCTAAGATATCCCAGGCAGCTCTCATGTTGGCAGCATTATCTGTAACCACTGCTGTCACTTTGTATGACACCAATATGTGTAATAACCTCCTTAATAATATTCGCAATATTATGCCCAGTAAGCTGGATTTCGCCAGTTGATACAGACTTTATAAAAACAGGCTTGTTCTTTAGGTTTGAAATGGTCACAACAAAATTAACAAGATGCTCTTTTCTTAAATTAGTCCACCCATCTGATATTAACGCTACAACATTTGACTCTGCAATAGGGTAATGTGAGGAGTGGTCGGCAATAGGGAGTGTTCGGCAACCGCACTTTCAACACAATACAGAGCCTCAAAGAAGACATTTATTTCAAAACACGTTAAACACCATCCTTCTAGGTTGTCTTAGGACGCAGTAAGTATACTTTAAAGCAACTACGTTCCCTTTAAATAATAACACATGGATGCCGAACACTACCCATACGCTATCGCGCATGCCGATCACTACCTAATCTATCCTACACTCGCCAATAACGGTCTTCTGTTTCTCAAATGCATTATCGTGAAGGCGTGTTGCAAGTAGCTTACGAGAAGGTACCTTGTACGCAGGAAGGCATCCATTAGGCTGTGTGCTGCCATCAATCACGATAACGCTAGGCCTACAGCTGTCTTTGGCTGTAGGCAGTAGTGACTTCGTTTCACTACACACATTCGCGTAGCTTCGCAGGTGGGATGCCCAACGCTCAACACTGTCAGAAGTGACGATCTTCCGACACTTTTTGCACTCGTGTTTTTTAGGGGCCATGATGCAAAAACGACTCGCGGGCTACTTTCTTTTGCATCTCGCTTTAGGGCGTACTTGAATGAGCAATTATCCTTATATCTGAATATACGGTATGCATCCACTTTACGTATAAAGCGCTTATAATTTTTACATAAAGTTTACGTAAATTTTTTTTTACGTAAAGTGCAGTGTAAAGTGCCAACACTAAGCCCTAGAAACAAATCAATTCATAAATCAAAGCTTCACCCCATTTTTCCCCTGTGCGCAATGAGACTGCCATTAAATGCACGAGCGCTGTTCGAAGTTACAATCGTTGTGTTAATATGTGACACTTGTGCGAAGTAGTGTGTGCTTAACCTATTTCAACTATAAACCCGGCCCTGTATTCCGGCAAAAAGTAGTGAATAAACTGTCTCCGATGTTAGGTGTTTGTCAATGAGCTTTGAGTCCATATGATCTAATTGTAAAACCCGGTGTTACCATGGCCGTTCAAAAGAAATGCAAATTAAATTAATTATGATTTAAAAAAAAAATGGCACCCTACACCTGACACAGGCGTAGGGAAGACAGCAACTCTCCATTCTATTTGTTTCTCCGTGGAGAATTTCCATTGAGTGACACTACCAAGTCAACAGAAACCAAATCGAACAGATATTGTGCCCTTTGATGAGGAATGACCCAACATCAGCAGCTCTTTCACTTTTCGGTAGTCATCTCCGACAGAACCGAGGTTATGCCACCCGTGCACCTGTGGAGCAATGGAATACAACTAGGGGAGGAAATTGGGTGGACCCCGGGCCGGAATTGATCCCAATACCTTGAACTTGTGAAGCTCTCGTTGTAACCACTACACCACAGTGCACTAGCTTGAAGTATTATAGTTGGAACTTATACTCATGTAGATAAGCCCCAAAATTATAATAAAAAAGGAAAAAATTAATCCTAGCGGGATTTGAACCTTGTGCTGCTCGACTCCCAATCACTGCACTTATCACCTGAACCGTGGGGGTAATTCGATGAATATTGGTTAATCCGCGAGCGTTGATTTCTCATTTTGCAATTTTCTTAACTCTATGGAACTGCCTTCCCTTAGCCACTATATATGGTACATCACTCAATGGGAGGAATACCTAATCGAGCTAGAGTAAGTTTTCCTTGTGCACGTGAGTCAAGTCACGGCGATTATCCGTGTACGTTAATTCCTTTTCGCTGCAACGTTCTATTTGTAGTCACAAAAGCATTCATGTGCATGTAAAGTTACGTAGATAATTGCTAGTTTTGATATTGGTACTCACTGCAAGAATAAAAACCATACTAATCGTCAGTTAACCTTGCCAGTGGATGTATTGTGAACCGCTCTTGGTTGTTATAAATTCACCACTAAATAAAGCTGCATATTGCTTTTATTTACATCGTCATCGGTTAATTGCAGATCGGCTTTTGAATTAGGTAATGGATTCAGCAAATGGAAGAAACCAGAAAAATGAGAACAGTCCTAGTCATCTCAAATCGTTTACAATGTGGAAAGAAGTGGAGCGAAGAATTACTTTTGGTATAGGGATTGATACTTGCACTGAAGCGATGATTCAATCTGAAAAACAGCGATGGCGAGAAGTAAACTATGCTAGCGTGTATCAAATATCTTGCTTCCCAAAACCTAGCACTACGTGGTCATGAAGAACGATTAAGCAATGACTGTGATAATCCGGGAAATCTCCTGAAACTGATTGGTCAATATGATGCTATATATTATTTCAGACCATCTGAAATATGCTAGAGACAATCCTAAATCTGTAACATACTTAACCTCAGAATGAATTTATTAGAAACAGTGGTACAGAAACGGTTGGTACAAAACATCATACAAAGCAAGTACTACCGCCTAGCACTGTGACCTGCAATCATTCCGTCGGCGCGGATTCCAAACGTTCCAGGATGAACTTCTCGAGGCTAGAAGCATCTATTGAATGCAACTCTATGAAACCCAGAAACACTTCTTTGATACAGACTTTCTTGCATACAAAATTAATGTCAACAAACCGAATTACTTTTCCCGATGCAGGTGTTGAATCTACTAGTAAACACAGTATTACGCTGTTAGGATATGTATTGGGGTTTAGGGTTTAGGGCTTAGGGCTTAGGGTCGCGTCGAAGGCGCGCAAACTAGGTCAACTTGCACATTGCACCCCGCAATCCGAATCCGAATCCGGTGTTAAAAAACACCCTAAATTTTTTTATTTTATTTTATTTTTATTTTTTTTGCAATTTTTCGACCACTGGACGAGGGCGCCTTCGGCAACGTATTAAATTTCCTAAGACGCGGCATTGACGCTGTTAGGATATATATTTTGGGTTTAGGGTTTAGGGCTTTGGGCCGCGCCGAAGGCGCGAGGGACCAGGTCAATTTGCACCCGGAATCCGAATCCAGTGTCAAAAACCACCCGTCTAGCACCAAATTTTTTTAGCAATGTTTCGGCCATGAACGAGGGCGCCTTCGGCGCCATATTACATTTCCTAATGCATCATATATCAGGCCTTCAACAGCGGATATGTGCCAGAAATCACCGTGCATTGTTTCTAAAAAGTGACAATAAAGTTTGAACTTAGCTGGACTGCACTCTGCCAAACAGGATCTAATTGTTGTAACCTATTTTGGAACAATCGAAAAAATTTGTTTTTCTTGGCCTCAACCCTACCGTGCGAAGAGCTGAAAAATGTGTTTCCACTTGTAGTGAAACGGGAATGTGAAACTCGATAGATCGAGTTTCACGTGCAGAGTCCGTGAAAGTAATTTGTATTGGTCTAGTTGAATTGGTGGGATTGCTTGAAAAGTTATCCGATGATACAACCATGACACATGACACCAAAAGTGAAGCACAGATTCTGTTAGCAGCGATTTTGAAATTTGAATTCTTTGTTCTGCTGCATTTATGGAACACAATTCTTGGAAAACTAGATCGTGCATGTTCAGAAGAAGTTGCAGGATCCAAGCATGGATGCTGCAGCTGACCTGAAAAGTTTGCAGCATAACCTTGCCACTGATGGTGACCAATTGTGCCTGGATGTATAGAGAATGCAAAGATAAGATGCACAGACTGGGAAATAGATGTGGCGGAGCGTCGGATTAGGAGACGACGACGAATGCCGGATGAATTGTCCCTGCATGCATGGATGCCGGACTATCTGCCGAACAGGAGATTAAGCAAGTTTGAGAAGCATTCTTGACAGGCTCCGCCATGAGATTTTTAACACGTTTCTCGCGATTGTGGATGACATGAATTTTAAATTCGGCTTTCAACTTGATGTGACAAATTTACTGAATAACGATGATGCCTTTGCTCACCATCGTAATTGTGTGCATGCATGGAGCTACGAAAATTCTATGACACTGATATAAACGGGGATGACCTCTCTAAAGAAGTTTGTGATTGCAGGAGGCATGCTACTTATAATAATTGAGGCGATATTTCACCAAAGACTCCTATAGAGCTTCTGTCATTTATCATACATACGGAGATGATGTATACCCGAATCTCCGCGCATTGCACTATAAATATTGCTTACAATTGCTGTATCTATCGCCAGTTGCGAACGCTCTTTCAGCAAAACTAATTTTGTCCTACTTGCGTTCGTCGATGGGACAAGATCGCTTTGGCAACTTTGAGTATAGAAAGAGAAACATTGGAGTGTATTAACTTTGATGTGACACATTTTCATCAGCGAATTGTCAGATGAATACATCTATAGGAAGAAACAAGTTACACTTCCGTGTATTATACATGTGAATGATTGACAAATACGGTAATATAACATACAGTTACGAGTAGCGCAAGGGTGAAGGGGGGGGGGGGGGGGGGGGGGGGGGGGGGGGGGCATTAGGGCATTATGTCCAGCAATCACACTACACCACTGGACTAGACGAAGTTTGAAAATAAGGAGTCGATAGCGTAGTCATTGATAAGTTACAGCAATTCGAATTTTATGTTAAGGCCGCGGCCTGCAATATGCGTAAAAACTCCGTAAAACTTTAGTTTACTGAATTTTCACCCGTATTCATTTGAGTTGCAGGCGATAAATTGGCAGGAAGTCGACCCGTGTATGTCGGCCTTTATACACATAAAACCACAAGGTTTACATACAACGTTCCGTAATACACCATTTTCGCACGAAAACTGTTCCATTTAATACTAGTGAGGTTCATGGTTTGTGAATGCCAAGATTCTGTGACACACTCAACCGTTAAGTTGGCCGTACATTAACCATAAGTATCAATTAAGGCCAACGCATCGGAACAATAATAATTATATTATAGGCTTTACTTAGACTCGTGGGATGAGAAGTTGCAACTTATCGGCAGTATGTGAGCTTCAGGGCAAGAATTCGATTTTGCCGAAAACGAGTTACAGTGGGGGAAAAAAGTTTGGGACCCCTAAGTCCAAAACGCCCTATGATAATCTAAATTCTTAGAAGGTCAAAAATAAATAAATAAATTAAAACATAACAGAATAACTAGCTAGTTATTGGTCAACTACGTTACTAGGTAATTTTTATTGTAAGCTATAGCTTCCGTATGAGCTGCTCATAATATAACACACTTAAACATATACTGTACTAATCTATATGAATGGATGCGGCATCTGAGGAGTACGGGAGTATTCTACGTCCCCTGGGGAGGCAAACCCAACAATATCCCAAATCCTCGATTCCACTCGTGGAACCGATGATAGCGTCATCTAAAGACCAGAGGAAACAGCCCGTACTACCGCGACCATCAGCGCAAAGTCGAACTCTTGAATGGACAGATCTTATCGTTCAGCGATATTGCGGATTTCTATTCGGATTGTCTACCGATAAGCACGCGCGTATACGGCGGAGGGTTTTATGGAGTCAGCGGTGAGCTCACCATTGGAGAAAACGAAACTCTTTATATTCATACCGCCCTAAAAGTAGACGTGGCGATAGCAGAAATAAGCCACAACCGCAAATACAATATTCCCGTTACCTTCGGTGTCCCGTTTGGGATTGTCTACAATCCTTCAAACAATGCTGCTGCTGCCATAGAAGGCCACTTGTTTGAATCCATAGAGAGCATTCTGAGTGGAAAGGAGTTACCAAAAATTATTCGCATGGAGTGCAACACGATTGACACAGCTGGGTGTGTGGTGAACTACGGTGAGATACTGATCGTGAAAGGCTCCCCTGCACCCATGCAGCTGAACGTATATAATCTTTCCACTGGAGCCACCAGTACACTCTGTAGAGGTTCCTTCTCTGCAAACCCTAACTTGATGAAAGTGTCGCTGCAGCAGATACATCAATTTGCACACGACCTCCTTCCCTGTCAAGTTGTCTTGTGTTGTGAAGACTACCCCAATGTGAATCCTCCTGATCACCTTGCATCGTGCATTTTCACCATTAAAGAGTTCAAGAACACCACAACACTTCTCATTACCAACCGTCTTGATGCGAACATTTCAAAACTGAAGGTGATGGAGCTCCCTGGTGATCTCCAGTTCCAGGTCCAGATTACTGGAACTGATACATGGCCACCACTGCCAAAAACAACCAAGATTATATCTGACTCTTATCCTAACTTGCCAGATCTGTACAGGTATCTTGGAATGCCTAATGAAAAGATGCGACAGGGACAACTGTTCTTCTATGGAGTGGGTTCATGTTCCACTTCAGAAAATGATGATTTCACATTCATCAATAACGGTTATGTGGAAGTGAATGGATCCTATCCACGCTCACATGGAGTGCTTTCACATGCCAACACAAGGGACCTTCCTAATGAATGTCAAAACAAGCAACAAGGAAACGAGTCTTCAACACCTGGCAATGATTATATCACCATCTTACCTGCTGCTCCTGTTTACCAAACAATACAATCGCAACTGCCTCAAGACAGTGGCTCTCTACCACCACCACCCCAACCAAAGAAGAGAGCTCAGGGGGTTGGTAGTGGCAGCAGTACATTGCCACGTATGTCACCACGCTATGAACATGCAGAAGTAAGTGGAGCATTCCCAACTCCACTGCCTCCAAGACAGGTGTCTTCCACTCATGTACCTCCTCCAGCTCCGAAAACTACACTGTGTCCTAGACCCCAAGTGCAATCAAATGAGCTGCTTGTATCAATGACTAAAATGAGTGGAAGTGTACCAGAGGTGAGCCATCAAGAGTGCAATATTGTCTGCCACATATACACAATCAAGGAAAACACACAACTGCAACATTTCAACTATTAAATGGTTGAAAAGTGACAGTTGTTATTTCTGAAACGATTTAGTACATTATCAGGCACTTGTAGAAACTAATTATAGCATACAGTGTATACAAATAATGGAATTGTTTCCACGAAAAGGGACCTAGTGCATACATTAAAAATTTCCAGTATGTACAATAGAAATGTAACACTTGTATTTAGATGTATGGCTAATTACAAATTCAGTGCCTTTCAACTCCATGACAGACACTCCGATTCTCAGTGTGTTAGAAGCAATGTGTAGAGAATATTTCAGACTTCTAGAATATCAAATTTAATTAAATCTTGAAAAAACATGCGTTGGGTCCCTTTGTACGGAAGCAATCCCATATTTACATTAAGGTCAAAACATCTGCACCCGGTAGAACCAATGTGGCAGTCATTTACTGTAGTTGCTCTCCAGAATCTGTCAGTACTGTATGTGTGTGTCATGCACATACTTGATGTACTGCTGTGGCATAAAAGCACTGGAAACCCATTCCCATATCTTTGTTATAATACTTCACCTTCACTTTAAGGTAGTCAGTAAAGAGCACAACTGCTTTGCACTATTGGAGTGCTGCTGAAAAATAAGTACATGTAACTATATTGCTTTCGTTGGAAATATGATTATGCGTATTTTGGTGTGCTGGTAGGTATATACCACGTCAAGCACACACACACACACACACACACACACACACACACACATATTGGGTATGCAAGGACATGGCAATTTAATAGGGGTGGTAATTGTTATAACTGGTTAATTTATAAATGCAGTACTATACAACCCATCATGGAGTCACTTTAAAGGAGCAAATATCCTTGATAGACACATAGATGTGGGATTGTTTATGCGAAAAGGGACATAACGCATTTTTTGTTGTTGATATTCTAGAAGTCTGAAATGTTCTCTACACATTGCTTCTTATGCACTGAGAATCGGAGTATCCGTCATGAAGTAGTAAGGCTCTGAATTTTTCACTAACCATACATTTCAATGCAAGTGTTACATTTCTATTGCGCGTACTGGATATATTATAATGTGGAACGTTCTATACGAAAATGGGTCTTGTGGATTTTATTTTATAACATAAAATTTAAATCGATATATCTTCCGAATTCTTAACGCTATCGGGTTCCTATTTTTAACACAACATACCACACCATTATTATATGTGAAATTCCATTTTGGTGTCTTACACATGCGGGGTACCGACGTTACAAGGTCCGATACCCCGTAGGGTTCAAAACAGCCACATCCTCAGGTAGGAGTGTCCAAATCGGTTCAAAATAGGTACCGATGTAGAAGGGTCCTACCGGTATTGATTTAACTACCGGACCTTGTAACGTCGGTACCCCGCATCATAGATTGAAGACCTTACGTTCCGTAAGGTCTTCAATCTATGCCCGCATGGATTTTCACATATAATAATGGTGTGGTATGTTGTGTTAAAAATAGGAACCCGATAGCGTTAATATTTCGGAATATATATTTATCGTTTTAAATTGTATGTTATAAAATAAAATCCACAAGACCCATTTTCGTATAGAACGTTCCATGTGTCCCTTTTCACGGAAACGATCCCATATGTTGTCATCCAGTGTTTATGTAACATGAATGGGAGGTGTTGTTTACTCTCATTGGTACAAACTGCCTGTTTTTCCCTTGTCTCAAAATAAGGTGCACTTTTCCAATAAATACCACGAGCTTATAAATCGTTTCAATGCCTTTCATTATGTAATTATATCACTTCTAGAGCAGCTTCTCCTTTAGAATTTATGCATGCCCCCATGCCAAAATGTATTCAAAATTGTGGTACTTGAGCATAATTATTTTCAGTACTTCAATGTCTTTGGAAAAACGATGAATGGTATCACAAATCCAATTTGCAGTTTTATGTTGATGAACTACATGACAACAAATATCGAAAGTGTGAAGTTGTCACGTGACTTTGTAATTATTCAGCATTTTCGTTTGTGCAACTGTTTAATAAACACGTCTTTCGTCCACCGTTAACTCGAGTTCTGAAAAGTGCTATACACTGTATAATATTATACACATGTATGTATACTATGTCGACGGCTCTACCCATCATATGAGTCAAAATTTCAACGCTAGAATTTAATCCCAGTTAAGAGACAGTAAAAGTTTCTAGATACTTTTACCAATAAGAATTCCTTATGGAACATCGCATTTAGCTGGTAGGTAGAAAAGAGGTGCTTGTCGAATGAATAACATTTAAATTATTCGCGCGTTTGGTTTGTTCGCTGGCTATCTCTGACTCAGGTTCAATGCTGCTTCAAACTTAGAGCTCTTCGTCAAATCGAGCAACACATAGAGCTAGCGTTGTAGTGTCAGGAGTTTGGGAAGTTTTGTGAGAAGGAACTCCGAGAGGAACTCCTAAAGCTTATTTAAGTAGGTCACTCTGCCGAAGCAATTAAGATTACCGTATACATCGAAATACTGGGGCTAACTAGAAACTTCTTGCAAACCATATTCTGGGCATTCGTAGGAGATAATTACTTCATCAACTCCATGTAATATAACCGCAAAGCAAGCGTCCTGTACGATATCAGAAATGTTCGGCATGTACTTCGAGCTCCTTTGGGCAGCATTTTCAGCTAGTTCGGATGCAGTCCTGCGATTTCTTATGGGAATCTTGCTTCGGCAGTGCGACAGACTCAAATAAGCAGTTTTGGGGGTTCCCCTATGAGGTCTCTTCGCATAAAAGATTCCCAAACTCCTGACAGCTCTTCGTGTTCTCGGTTTGACGAAGAGCTCTAAGTTTGGAACAGCATTGAGCCAGCGACAAACCAATAAAATGTTATTCATTCGACGACAATGAATGTTTTAGCGAACAGGGGTAAGCTACTATACAGGTTGGTTGGGTGTTTCTAGTGCAGACACCTCTATTCTATCTACCAGCTAAATGTGATGTCCCTAATGGAATTTTTATTGGTAAAAGGATATTTTGGAATTAAATTCTAACGATTTGCAGCGTTCAAATTTTGACTCGTATGATGGGTAGAGCCGTCGACATAGTATACATACAGCGCTTTTCAGAACAATTCGTCGCGTAACGGTGGACGAAAGACGTGTTTATTGAACAGGTTGCACAACAAAGTCACGTGACAACTTCACACTTTCTATATTTGTTGTCATGTAGTTCATCATCATAAAACTACAATCGGATTTGTGATACCATTCATCGTTTTTCCAAAGACTAATGCCAAACATTGAAGTACCGTTGTAGTCTCGCGGGCCATGACGTAATAAATTAGAAAATATTACGTCGTGGCCCGCGAGACTAGTACCGTTGCTCGACTTGACGAGTTTGGCACCGGCTCAATATTTATATTGGACGACAATCTAAAGCCTAAAGTGTGGATGAATGTTTTAGCGAACGGTCAGCTACTATACAGGTTGGTTGGGTGTTTCTAGTGCAGACACCTCTTTTCTAGCTACCAGCTAAATGCGATGTCCCTTATGGAATTCTTATTAAAAGAATCAAGAAACTTTTACTATCTTAACAGCACTTACTAAAACTCTAACGGTTTACTGCGTTGAAATTTTGACTCGGCCAATCGATAGAGCCGTTGACATAGTATATATATATAGCGCTTTTCAGAATAATTCGTCGCGTAATGATGGAGAAAATAACAAAAAATATGTATATTGAACAGGCCAGGTTGCACAAACAAAAATGCTGAATAATTACGAAGTCACGTGACAACATTATACTTTCGATATCTGTTGTCATGTAGTTTATCAACTTGTCACTGCAATCAGATTTGTGGTATCATTCTAACAACTAATGCCAAATGCATTGAAGTAGTGAAAATCTATGCAACATTACAAACTGATTCAGTGCTGCAAGACAAGAAGATGTATTAATTACTGATTTTTAATCGGATCCGCTTTTCAGTCTTACTGTGCTCTCACTCTTTGTTAGACAACACCTACTTGTGCTGGTAACTTATCATCTCATAGATAACAATAACAATGACCCACCGGACTACATGTGTCATATCATGACATGCACATGACACACACTATTCTACATGTATGTTAAGATATATGTCACACTGCTCCCTCTCTAGTCCAGAGCATCCATGCAATGGTAATATTCATGATGTGGAAGGGGATGAGGAGGCTTTAGTCCTTGTCAAGGTTGCCACTCATGAGTTCCATTTCCATGTGCGACTCTCACTGACAGTAGAGGTACAAGCCTCTTCAATTGGGTGACCCTCTCCAGGGTGAAGTTCGCCATCTAGTCTCTGCTAGTACAGGATCTACCTCAACTGGAACATCTACTACAAACTTTCTGTAACATGCAGGGGGGGTCATCTCCACCATTGAAGGACGTATGGGTTTACCATGACCTTAGCTGCCTCCTGGGGCCTTGAGCTTTTCTTTGGTTGTTGCTGACTAGGTGTTCCGTTGCATAACTTCCACTGATTTCAGTGAACAACTATTGTCGGTGTTGACGCAAGTAGTGGTCTACTACACTCCACTGACAACTCAAATTCTTGATGGCTCTATCTTTCATTCCATGATTATAATCACCAGACTTGCTCAGCAGTGTGAAAGATCTTTTCTCTCCAATGTCCGTTGTATCTGTTTTAGCATTTGAGTGATAATGCAAGGTTTTCCCAACCTCCTCCAATGACCTATGAAAATCCTGCACCTAGTCTGGTAAAGAGGTGATCTGAGTTTAGGTTTAGTGCTGCAGCCATATCACTGTACACACCAGTTTCGATCATTATGGCCATCACCTGACCATAGTGGCTCCTTCATGTGCCTTGTAGCAGAATACGTTGCTATATGGTGCATTGTGCTTTAAGATTTGGGGGTGCATGCATTTTGAATGGATATAGTGAGTTGAATATGTAGTGGAAATGATTAGATTCTGTTCAAGGCTGAGACTACACATGGTTATGCTGCCACTGTGACAACAGTGATCACAGTTGGATGTTGCCACATTTTTCCTTGTCAATAATACATCCCCTAATATTATTTGAAGGCAAGAACCCTTGCACCGCTGTACCTTACATCGCTAAGACATTAGGTGTACTGTGTGCATAATCATTTTTGGCCAACCTGGCTGATAACTATCCAATTCAATCACTCAACTTGCACACATCCCTTGAGGGTGTCGATGTCTACTGTGCTTCCTTCCTCGAGCACTGTGTAATCTCTCAGGTATGCGTAGCCACTGACTACCTCTCTAATCACTTGACGTGCAATCACCTCTGGACCTGTTCAAGGGATGGAATGTCTCTACACGTACCATCCTTCTACAACACTGGTAAGGGCCCCAGATTGTCCCCATGTCAGCTTTTCAAATGGATTTGAGTGCTGATGCTGCCAAGTAGTACAATTGCTGGATTGGCCAGCATGTTTTTCTCTGGCACAACTCAGCTATAGCCAGCCCAAAATGTAATACATGTTTCTAGGTGCCCAGATTCATCATGCGGTAACAGCAACTGTACTTGCATAACTTTGGTGGCCTAGAACCATCTGCACAACCACACTATTGTACTAGTGTGGCATTCTGCTCAATCGCCTGAATGGTACATCATGGCCTCCTAACGTGATCCAGGTCACTCGATGTCTCTAAACAAATACACAACAACAACAGGATGCTCCTCCACATACCAGGCACACATGACAGGGTCTCAGCCCTGTGTCCCAGTTACTGTTGCAAGAATAGGATGGCATCATGTGATCCGACCCCTCACATGCTTCAGTAGCACTGTCTTCAATATTCCCTCTTCCTCTTCTCGTTGTTAATGAGATTTACATAATTTGCTGTGTAGTAAGGTAGGAAATACTCATCCCACTCCTTAACATTGACAATGAGCTAAAATCGCAACCACACATTTATCTGACTGTATTTCTGGTAAATGATGTTCATTTCAACCACACAATTTCTGATATTACAAGATACAATGTTCAAGGATCCATTAGGGTCAGATCAAACCACGTTTTTGGCACCTATGTCTCAGAATATTTTTGTAATTCGTACTATATATATTCCCCTCGTGTTTTTCATTCTTGAGTTATGCAGCATGAATATTTTAATTAATCTAATATTACTTTGTCCTCCTTTACCCCAAACATGTTAGTATGGTAAATTTTGATATCAAATTACAGCACACAAGTACAAGAAGTTATATTAGTTGTTGTTTCTTTTTTGGTACTTTCTCCACTGTTTCCACTACTTTAGACATCATCTACATGTGGCTGAACCTGTGCCTTGTCTGCTCAAATACTAGAGCATTTCTTGCATGGGCAGGTCCCAGTGCCATTATTCAGAGTTTTGCTTAGCTCGTTGACTTATCTTACATTTTGGTTTATCTCTATGTGCATGTACATAAGTCACAATACAGTTCAATTATTATTATGATACTGTAAATGTAAAAAAAAAACATTGGGTGTTTGTTATTAATCGGTACTGTGTCACACAATAAGTGCAGACTTACTTATTCAATCAATAGAAAGGCAGTGCTGTTGATTACATTGTATGAGAATATCATTGGTGAGTAGGGGTAGTAGGGAAGGTTACACCAAACTGTCTATGGTTACACGCAGCTCAATGTGTCTTATGTTGTTTATTGATACATGAATATCGTATTGAGGTTCAAGTTATCACGATAGCTCTGAACAATAACTAGTATATCCCATACTCAGCAGTCATAAACTGTACTGCCTTTCTACACATGCATTGCTTGAATAAGTGAGAGTTTTGCGATGTGATACTGATTGAGTAAGCCAACCAAATCACATACATCTATATATATGTTATTGCATATATTAATATACAATGCAATAACAACAAAAAAACTTGTACTCATTGTATGCTGTCATTGATAACAAATTTACCATACTAACGTGTCTGGGATAGAGGGAGGGCAAAGTAATAATTTAGTATATTATGCAAATTAATTAACAGATTTATGCTGCAAAAAGTAAAGAACAAAAAACACCAGGAAAAAAAGATTCGTATTTATGAATTGGAATAACATTTAGGTGCCATCAATCTTGATAAATACACATTCATAGTAATGGAGGATATCAAACTACAGTTACATGTAGCTCCTCATCACCTTGAAAATGCTGCACAACCCAGCAGGTGTAACAAGTTAATCTACTTAGGGATAGTTTGAAACACAGTGAAATGATGGTTTATACTGAGTCAGACATCTTGTCCCTGCAGACAAAAAAGGACGCTCAGAACATTGAGATGAGTGGAGTTCACCAGAGCGTTGGCATGCTTAATATATTGAATTGTGCAATTCCCAATGATTATGATCTCAACAAGAGGATTTTTTTATTGTGGCTTTCAGTCTAGCCTGCACACATTTATAACCTCAGGAAGTGTCATCCGTGCCAGCTGCAGATAACCAACAGGTGAGTGCCTTGAAGTCTCGTGGCATGCTGAGGCTGAAAGAAGCTATACAAGCCTTATGAGCTAATGGCTGTTCAAAAAAGAGCCCCATCACTCACATTGTGGGGAAATGTGCACCTTAGGTGAAACAGCTCATTAAAATCATTTGCTGCCTGAATATGGTCATGCAAAATTGTTTGACAGAACAATAGAGAAAGGCAGCTGATTGGTGGTTGAGAATGAGTGAACATGAAGACATGAGCTAAGAAGAGATGCCGTATGTTGCCTTTAGAAATGTCAGCAGTATGCTACAATAACAAATGGCCTATTAGTGGAGAACTAGGTGAGATGTTCTTACAAAATAAACAAGCTTATAAGAAGCTTAATTTACTCGTCCACTCCATAGCCTAATAAGATTCAGGATATATATGACACCAACTGGACCACTTTGTTGGTGTAATTTTTGACAGTTTGCTTTCATACCTTTATACACAAGCACAAGTCAACAATTACAGTTTGTAAGAGCAGCTCTCTTTTAGTGAGTTGGCAGAACTTGTGTGTTTTGGTTCATTGACACAACAAATAGCTCACAATATAGCACACTTCCATATTTATGTGTATCAGGCATTGTGTACCAAGGAAAAACTCACCTAGTGGCATGCAGGGGCACTGCTCAGCACATGCCAATTCCAGGACAGGAAGTGTTACACTGCAGTGCAGGCCTGTGGTCAAGTGGATGTAGTACTCAGGAAACATCTATATGTACCTTATATGGCCATAAATACACCCACCTGGCTATGGGGCCTGGAAACAGAGGCCATTCAAATTCATGACTCAGCATGACTTGTCTCTTTCATGGTCTTGATGTACAGTGAGCATCAGCTGTTACATGTACGTGTGCAATATATACAATAACAGCCCGCACACCTCGGGTAGGTGGGCTGACCCACTTCGCTGGTACACATGTATGACTATACCCCACTGCACAGATGCCAGCATGCACAGGTACAATGCAGGGGCGTAGACAAAGGGGGGCTGACATGATTTCACTGTGAATTTTTGCCATATATAGTAGTAGCAAGACCATATATGGTGAAATTGATATCTCAGCCCCCCTTTGTCTATGCCCCTGCAATGAGGGAATGACTGAGACATTAACATATGTGTTGTGTCGACATGTGAACGAAGTACATACACATGTAGTACTCACCCTTTCAGCAAAGTAGGCACAAATGCCAGCCTTGTTAGGTAAAATGCACATCGTAGATTTTACAGTCACTGTGATATGAATGACTTAATACCGGATACGTGCCCTGTATACTGCCGTACTTTAATGCGCAGCAACGGAATGAATTCGGCATCAGAGGAGTACGGGAGTATTCTACGTCCCCTGGGTAGGGCAGCTGAGCAAGTCCAACAATATCCCAAATCTTTGCAATGCACGCCTGCCATTCCGCTCGTGGAACCGATGATAGCGTCACCTAAAGACCAGAGGAAACAGTCCGTACTGCCACGACCTCAGCGCAAAGTCGAACTCTTGAATGGACAGATCTTATCGTTCAGCGATATTGCGGATTTCTATTCGGATTGTCTACCGATAAGCACGCGCGTATACGGCGGAGGGTTTTATGGAGTCAGCGGTGAGCTCACCATTGGAGAAAACGAAACTCTTTATATTCATACCGCCCTAAAAGTAGACGTGGCGATAGCAGAAATAAGCCACAACCGCAAATACAATATTCCCGTTACCTTCGGTGTTCCGTTTGGGATTGTCTACAATCCTTCAAACAATGCTGCTGCATGCCATAGAAGGCCACTTGTTTGAATCCATAGAGAGCATTTTGAGTGGAAAGGAGTTACCGAAAATTATTCGCATGGAGTGCAACACGATTGACACAGCTGGGTGTGTGGTGAACTACGGTGAGATACTGATCGTGAAAGGCTCCCCTGCACCCATGCAGCTGAACGTATATAATCTTTCCACTGGAGCCACCAGTACACTCTGTAAAGGTTCCTTCTCTGCAAACCCTACACTTGATGAAAATGTCTCTGCAGCAAATACATCAATTTGCACACGACCTCCTTCCCTGTCAAGTTGTCCTGTGTTGTGAAGACTACCCCAATGTGAACCCTCCTTCCCACCTTGCATCATGCATTTTCACCATCAAAGAGTTCAAGAACACCACAACACTTCTCATTACCAGCCGTCTTGATGCCGACATATCGAAACTGAAAGTGATGGAGCTCCCAAGCAATCTTCAGTTCCAGGTCCATATTACTGGAACCGATACGTGGTCATCTCTGGCAAAAACAACCAAGATTATATCTGACTCCTATCCTAACTTGCCAGATCTGTACAGGTATCTTGGAATGCCTAATGAAAAGATGCGACAGGGACAACTGTTCTTCTATGGAGTGGGTTCATGTTCCACTTCAGAAAATGATGATTTCTCAAGCAAAAATACATCCTCAGAGAATGATTATGTGGTAATGAACAGACCTGCTGGTGGCCCTCTTTCACCCTCACATGGAGTGCTTTCACATGCCAACACAAAGGACTTTCCTAATAAGTGTCAAAACAAGCAGCAAGAAAAGGAGTCTTCAACACCTGGAAATGATTATATCACCATCTTACCTGCTGCTCCTGTTTACCAAACAATACAATCGCAACTGCCTCAAGACAGTGGCTCTCTACCACCACCACCCCAACCAAAGAAGAGAGCTCAGGGGGCTGGTAGTGGCAGCAGTACATTGCCACGTACATCTCCACGGTATGCAGAAGTAAGTCAGGTACCCACAAGTGTAGCTTCCTCGATTCCTCCAGCCCCAAGGCAGGTGTCTTCGGCTCAAGCAACTTCTGTTGCTCCAAGAATTACACCACGCCCTAGACCCCAAGTACGATCAAATGAGCTGCTTGGATCAGTGGCTAAAATGAGTGGAAGTGTGCCAGAGGTGAGCCAAAAGTGTGCAATAATGACTAACAGGCTGTCCCACAATCAAGGAAAATATTTAGCATTAAAAGGATCTGTAGCTGTTTTGAAATTCAAAAAATGTTCGTACATTACAATGGCACATGTGGGAACTAATAATTAATATGTATTTCACTTCCAATGAATTAACTTCAAAAAACTATTATCCATATCAACACTGTACATCTGGTGAGAGCTAATGTGGCAGACATTCTCTCTATTTGCTCTCTTAGTGCTGTATGTGTGTGTCATGCACATACTTGTATCAATTACCTCACTGCTGTGGACAAATGGGGAACTGGGAATCCATTCCTATACCTTTGTTCAAGGTTATCATTGGAGATTGCAACTCTTTTGCCCATTTGCTCCAGCATATGGCAGTAGGAGTCCAGCCAGGCAATGGCCCCCAATGTATGAACTGTATCGCAACGCCCTTTTGATTGTGTGTCATGTAATAGCTGGTCTGTGAAACTTACACATAGAACTTAATTAAGTTTTGTATTCTTGGGGGAAAGGTTCGTTTAATGATAATTCCCTAAACACATTTGGCATTCAAGTGTGTTTTTCCACATGCTGTGGCATTTATTCCTCTTATGCTCCTTGGCATAAAGCCCATCTCAGTTACAACTGGATTTGAGGTCATTCTCCCACCACTTCAATATGGCATACACGTCCTCTCCAGATCCAGGGTTCCATCTTGACCCATCTTGGGACCTAACACATACATTATAAACTTCCAGTGCGTCCAATAGAAATGTAATGCCTTCATTGAAATGTATGGCTAATTACTTAAGCACCTTACAACTCCATGACATATACTAGTGTGTAAGAAGCAATGTGTAGAGGACATTTCCGACTTCTAGAATATCAAAAAAATTGAAATCTTAAAAAAACTTGCATTAGTTCCTTTTCACGGAAACGATCCCAGCTCTTTTATGTTATTTTATTATTATTGATATACAAGCATCGACAAGGTGACTTCAAATGAAGACCCAGCTCTTGGCCCCAGGCCCAGCTCTTGGCACCAGGGCTCTTGCACAGGGCCTCACCAAAGTGATGCTGAGTCTACCATACATGGCAGCAATGGCCTGGGGCATGGTGCACCATTATTAAAATTATTTAGCTTGTTCTTATTAAGAAATCAACAAATTAATTATGACTCATTAATTGCGCTAAACAATCATGGTGATAAAATAGCAATGAAGTATACAACATGAATACAATATGGCACAAATGAAACCAACAAAAAATGATAAAGAGAAAGATTTTTAAGCATGACATTTAGGCAATGATAGTGGGCAACCCTGCTCCATCAATTGCACTCCTCCATTTGGTGCGAGAGCCCCTCAGACAGAGGTTTGTTGCTCTGTATAGCGAATAAAAGTCGTGCTCTCATCCATCCTAGTATTTCACTGTTGGTTTTTTCCCACTGATGGGCAAGTTTCTGAGCAAGTTGTTCGACAAAAAAATTTGGTTTCAACCCGACTCCATCACAACAAGAGGTGTGAAGGAGGCTTGGCGAAGAGCTGCTGCTTCTAAGTATTTCTTCTACTTTTCTTCCTCAGCTGAAGAGAGAACAGCAGTACCATCTCGTTGTGAGTGCGACGGGCTGTGACACGCACATCAAACAACACCACGGTCTGGGGCTGCCATACACCTCTGATACTCAGATCGGCAATTAGGGAGGGTACACCTTCAGCCTCATTTGCCTCTTGCACGATTGGTTCTTTTACGACTTCCTTGTAAACAAGTGATGATAGGTCTAACATCTGTAACGTCATTATGACGTTGCGTTACTAGACCTCCCCTTCTTGCAGTCAAGAGTGTTTTAAAAGTAATTATTATTTTTCTACAAGAAATGGATATTAATAACACTCAACAAAACGCTTCTTGTCATGACTTACAGTAAACTCTGGATAACTAATCACAGCAGGGGAAAAATAAAGGTGACTAGTAAACCCCTGGGTGACTACTTATGAGATGTATGAAAACCCAATACGAAGCAATTGGGGAAAAGATCCTACTGACTAGTTAGGCCAGAGTGACTACTTATCACATAGACTAGTTATCCAGAGTTTACTGTAGTTGATTTTTAACAGTTTCCTTCATTGCAGGACACACTGTACAATCTGTAATAGACATCAGCTGAAAACAAATTTTTGTGCCACTATCTAATTGCATTCAGTTTCTCTTGTACATGTTTCTATGACAGACTTATAAACTCACATATTGATACACAAGATGCTCCTGATCCATCTTGAATATAACCCTTTACTCTGTCCATCCCTGCATCACCTGTCTGTCACTCTTTCACCTTGACATTCCTTTTATGCACACTAGTCAGCAACAGCAACACCTGTGAAGCCTCCAGTTCAAACCAGCATAGACGCACCAGATGCCATTAATCAACTCACGCTTGAAGTTTTGAGATTAAGACAGGAATGGGCTGATATGAAATGTAAGATGAATGGAGTTGTAGAAATGGTCCGCCAGATATGTGACAAGCCAGACCTAAGTTACATGTACCTGGATACAGCCAGCAGAGGCCAACCAACTCTGAGTGTTGATGACGTAAGTCAAGTAATCTAACTACTGCTTGAATTTACGTCCTCTTGTATCAAAATTGCCTATCAATGAGTCTGTTGGTGTTAAACAACAACATTTTACATCCAATGGGTTGTAGTTGGACAATTTGAAAATGATATGGGGGTTCCTTGTACTGGTGAGAGCTTTATTCATTAGAATTGTAGGACATTTAAGCAAGGTTGCCTCATATTTAAGGGCTTTATCCCATCCATTCATCTTCATGTATCTGTTGTGGTTTCATTGAGAGTCGTAGATTCTGTTTGGGTATACACTATAGCAGTTCTGTTCTGATAGTGTTTTGTATTATTTGTATTAACTCATTAAATTTCATTCATGAATGGGATGGGGGAGGGTGTCCAGTGGACTGTTTGTATTCTTGAGATTGTACAAAAGTTATACAATACATTTTGACCTATATACTCCACAGTTTTATATTTATGCAATTTGATTTTTTCATTCTCACGAATTGTGAATTACAGTGCAATTAAACAATACATATAGTGAACTTGAAATGCCAAGAAGTAGGTTAGATGAGTTATGAAGTGCAGCAATCAGATAAAGGATTCAGTCTGAAAAATTACAATAAAATCATTCGGAAAGACTATTTCATAGACTCCCACTACGTTTGTAGACACATTATTTGGTAAGAAAACACAACTTCATTGCTACAGTTGCTTGCACTGTCTGTACCTAAAGACTTTAAAACCAGGGCACACATGAAAGTAATCCAAACATTAAAATGGCTATTTTTGTTCTTGTAATTGCTGTTTTAGTGTGGAACTTTCCTCAGCTGTCTCTCTTTATGTACAATGTACGGATTAGACTATTTTAACCTTTGAACTTACGATTTCTTGGACTGAGTAACTGTTTGTTGTACCTGAATCTATTTGTATTTAATATTCTAAAACAAATCCGCATGCCTGCCCCTCTACCTACCAATTGATGTACACCCTATGCATATACATGTACATATATGTATTGCAACACATTTACTGCTCTGCATCGCATTGATGTGGTCATTTATTTTATATCTTTGCACGACTCTTTTTGTTCAAAGAATTAAATGTCATCTTATGTAAAATTCAGCCAGCATATTTAGTAGATGAAGTTGCATTTCGGATACATGTCTTTTTTATGTGTATTACAATCCATGCACACTAGTGGACTGGTAGGGTGTAGGTTATTTTGTGCACTGATCAGCAACATGTTGAACACCAAACAATGTGCATGTAATTTCACGGCTCAATAGCAACAGATGTTCTTCACAAAGACCCAAGGGTTGCTTTATCATAAACATGTTCAAAGAATTCATGATGAATACTTCAGAGTAAATTTAGCAAACAGAAATTTATATGCCCCCAGGAATAACTATTGTACTGTGGAAGTCTAGAAATAACTGCTATTCCATATTTTCCGGAAATACGCTGTACTTTACTCCAAGTTCTACTCATAGTTAGTAATGCAATTCATGTTTTAAATGAAGCATGCAAATTAGATGGTCACTTGATACCTTTGCTGAAATGCATGTCTACAATTGTTTACCTAAGGTTGTTGCTCTGCTGCAATCTGCCGGATTGGAACAATATGAAACTATGTTTCGGAAAGAGTCCATTGATGGTGATGTGTTCTGTGAGTTGGACGAGCAGACACTGGAGAAAGAATTGTCCGTAGCATTAAAGATTCATCGCCTGCGATTTATGAGGCTGATACGTGAGCAAAGATCGTTGCGACTTCAATTTTAAACATTGTATTATTATTTTTATATATTTATATTTTAACATCAAGGTGCCTAGATATTCATGTAGATTCATGTGAAGTCAATATTTTCACTCATTAAATTGATGCAGCATTCATTTTCTGTTGTGTTTTCAATTCAGATCATATATTAAGATTTTATACTCTATTTAATAATCAAATATAACTAGCAATATTCAGAGGTTCTGGTTTTAAATGAATTGCCAAAGTGTTCCCTATTGGTACATGTCAACCAATAGCAAGCCAATAAACCAGCAAGGAGAGTGAGGTGTAGCTTCTTCCTGTATACTGCACATCACTGTGCTCACCCACCCATTTCCCAGCTGCACAAGCATCACCAAGCATAAAGTACCAGGCTGTGAAACATAACTGTACATCATAGTACCAAACTTGCAATTGGTATCATGCAATACCTCTCAACCAAACATCATTAATAGTGTATTGTATGTTAATAATAACTGAGTGGTTTCAATCTTTAGTGGTATTCCTGCTATATGAATCAGGTACATGTATATGTATTTGTGTGTGTTTGTGTCATACCAAAGGTAAAAACAAAGTGAAGGGTTATGAACAAATAATGAATAACATTTGTACTGATGACATCGTTGAGTTCAATTTCTGACCCAAATCACCTGAGGTTTCAAATCACATCATCAGGTTTTGAGAAGACCCACAGTGTCCTAACACCTGTTGCTAACAATGTATCAGCTGTAGACTTCAAACGCCATTTATTGCTTGTGCATCGTTGCTTTCATCTATATGTAGGATGTTTCACGTGCATTCATCATGTCTTCCCACAGTCGATAGATCAACACAAAAAAAAAAACAACCCAACATGTAAGGGAAGGGCTTGGAAGGGGGAGAGGAGCCATCCTTTCAATGCAACCCAACAGGGTTGGGAAGTCTTATCTCACAGTTGCGCAGTTTCATACGCAATAATTGTAGTAGCCAATTTATTTAAGTCAGAATTTATCATATAATGTGATGTGATTTTGTCTCACTCTCTTGTCATCCTATTTCTATGAATCTAAAGAGCATGACAGATATATTGTACCCTGTTATGCATGCTTGAGTACTACACACTGATAGATTGAGGTGTAAGGATATATTTGCATGCACTGTTATACCAATACACAATATTAGAATGAATGTGAGCGATGCAAACAAATCGGGTCAGCCAAATTGGCAGTCATTTTGCTAAGGGCCCATTGATGTCTATTGGCTACATTGTCATTTGGGTTTTGTCCAAAGTGGGGAACAGTATTTCTTAGCTCCTCCTCTTCCCTGGCTTTCTTTCTTCTGAAAATAAAGACTGCAATGTAGTGGTCTTTATTTTCAGGAGAAACAATGCAAGGGAAAAATGAGGAGCTAAGAAAAGCCTATTCCATTTAACAGCACAGTGCTGTATTAAAGTTGCCCTAAGGGCCCATTGATATATAGTTTATAGCCTTTTTTGATCTGTGTGTTACATGCTAGTTGGGTTTTGTCTGAAGTGTAAAAAAAGGACTGTCAATTAGATTGATCCACTCCACTTTATTCTGCATCTCATGAGCTATGCATATATGCATGAAGGCATGGGGAAACAGGCTACATGTATGTAACAAAACGCTATATGTCATGGTGTTTTGTTATCCCAAAACAAGCCAAGTTTTTGCAAAGGTAAGCATCCAAACAAGAAAGGGTATTCTTGTCTGCAACATCGAAACTCAATGTAGACACAGAGGGCGAGATGAATGTGAAATTTACTGTGCATTACTTGAAGTGTGATCCTAGGAACTGAAATGAAACTGTCCTGTGCACAATATGAAGTTGACTGCATTTTTCTTATTTTCAACAGTGTTCATCTATTGCCTTGAGTATTCATATGTTGTTATGATTTGAGAAGAAAATTGAAATGATAACTCAACTAGTGAATAGCAAAATACTGTACACTAGTACAAGAGACGATTATTATGTGCATGTAAGAGAAATCAAAGTTCTTTCTTGCAGAGTCAAATTTCAGACTGGTGTGATACATGATCTGGCATTGTGAAACTTGGTATCTACCTCTTAGTTCTTAAGTCACAAAGCTTTAGATTGTATGCAAAAATGTGCTAGAAAATATTATATCTATTCCATAGTGCAAAAAGAAATATCATAATAATGTGTATTTGGACTTTTCCCAGTACTACTTTGTACACCTCAATGGCTAGTAACTTATTTCAATGGTTTATGTTGCTTCATTGTTATATGCTCATGTGCATGTACACTGCCACTGGGTAGCAACTGCATTGACATGTTCATCTCAGATGGTTCACATTTTGTGTCATGCACAACATCTAATTTGATAAAACACCTATGTGAGTGTATACCTAACGACATGGGATCACTTGAGATGGGGAACCCGCAAAATTCCAAGCAGTTTGCTATGTTTGAATTTTAGAATATCCTATCAACTAACTGTAATGAATTTCACCATTTCTTTTAGCTTCCATATGTACATTACAGCCCCAACTGTAACACAAGGTTAGTTGTATCAGTTGTTTTAGTTTAAAAGAATATCAATCTTAACCAATGCACACTCTGTTTTATCTACATGTATAATCCCTGCTGAAATTGTGAATAGACACTTAGCTAGTATCTAACCACATCTATTAATTACTGTACATCAGTGAGCGAACTACTTGAGAAAGGAGAAATTACATTCGTAACCTTGATTAGACCTCCAAAAACTATACTTCACGCATGTGGATAATCGTATGAAAATGTTGTCACTCTCAGTATTTGGAAATGACCACCTGCACTTGCAGGTAACCTTATCCTCAATCAGCAATGATTTCATTGGCTTTGCTGACCACTGGGATGACTGCAGATTAATTGTTGGTTCAGGTGGGCTGCATTGGTTGCACAGCTGTGCTCTGAACCACACAGTCATAGTTCACAGGTCACTGAGTTGTAAGTATGTTTTGAACTGTACTTTAAAGAAGGGTGTGGTTAATGGCTCCTAGAGCGAGTGTCTATTGCATTGAACATAATTTGGAGAGATCAAGTGACTGCAATCATCTCATGACTAACAATTTCAGTTACATGGTTTCATTCTTTGCTATGATCACATACAGTAGACCTATTGCTGCAAAGGAATTAAGAGCAATAAACATCTTGCAGTCACACAGCATGCCTTGTTTTGTCCTGAATGGAAACACAAATGCATGATGCCTGTTAACTGTACTAAAGTCGAACTTGAAGCACTAAACATTTTGTATATGGTCAATTGACCATTTTTATTGTAACACTACTGTTGTCAAAAAGAAATGCACGAGGGCAAATGTGCATGTAGCTGGGCACTGCAGAGCTGTGCAAGCAACTGCTGTGAATTGTACAATCATAGCAAGCTTTTTGTGGTTGGATCTATACTACTGCTTTAATTATTCTGCTTCTTGCTTTAAACAGTTATATTTTCACTTTAAACTGAGGCCATTTCTGAACACTGTGTGGTTGCCATCATATGCCAAACACAGGAATGGACAAAACAGGTGCACGGAATGGTAGAACACATGAGATGAATAGGTTGCAATAGCTGTGTGAATACATCATATGTCAGTTGTACATGCTGTTAGTCATGCCTTCTATAACAGACCGTAATTGAATGGGATACCTTGATCACAGCGCACACGGAATATTTTAGGGACTCTTAAATGATAACAATAAAATTCAGAGTTGCGTTTCATAGGTACGGTTAGTTGTATCACCAATCACCAATTACCCTTGGAATATATCAGATCATCTTCAAAGCATAGTACGTATGCTATACCCTTCTTAAGGGAGGAGAGATCACTGTAGTATGATGACGCGCGTCTCTGCGTTAGACAACGACTTCTGGTGCGTACCCACAACCTGCCTGTAAGGACGGACACCCTCCTCACCCAAGATGCCACCATAGATTATAGTCTATGATGCCACCACTGTTGTCATGAGAACGAAGCACGCGACATAAAGGAAATCATCCGATTTGCCTGTCATGCGATATATACGGAACTACCCACGACACACCCTCAAAACATTCGATGTGACACGTCGCGCACGCCGAAGTGAATCTTTTTTGCGAAGCTTAAGTGCATCGAGTTCGACTTGACTACCACGAGGTTAGTCGTACCCAGTGTGTTTGTGTACGTGTGTACGTCGAAGGTTGGCCACTGTTGTTTTTGGGCCTCTTATATATCATTATTATTATTTTTAGAGGGGGGGGGGGGGGGGGGGGGGGGGGGGGGTTGAGGGAGGGGGTGAACGCGCGGTATGTTAACGACGGATCAATACCTTTAGGCTTTCACTGAGCGTGGATGCCAGGGCTGGCTGTTGTGCTATGTTACCATTACTTATGTCGGCAATAATGTTGAGTATAGTACTTGTGTTGCGCTGTTAAGAATTACAAGCACAATGGATGATTGTGCTTATGACAACGGCCCCTTAGGAAAATCCTTTAAACGCTTTGTACCGTAATTGCAGCTGTGGCACAGCGGGATCAAAGGGCACATAATTTACTATCGAATGTCTTTGTCTAGATCGAAGATGAATTACCAACATCTGAGACAGCATAATGCCGAGCAGCCCAGCTATTATTATTCTCAACCTCGTCCCACTGGATCCAACTACGTCCAAAAATCGAAAGCGGTTGACCTTCCCTTGCCGCCATTGCCCGCTCATTCGAACAGTCCACCAGGGGGCCCTCTAGTTTCCAGCACGCCCCCAAAGGCATTTTCTTCCACACCTCCTTCAAGAGCGACGTCGGAGGATATGCCGCCGAGTGTACCAACAAAGATGAATCGACAGCATAGTCGCAACTCTTCCATCAGCTCCACGTGTACGACGGCATCCAGTGGATCGACAGGGTCCTCAGAAAAGCTCAACCTTTCCACATTTGTGTCTAGGTATCACGATCAACTGCCTGTTTCTGTCAAAGTGTGTAAAGGATACTGCGGACCAACTGAAGGTACATCAATATCAGAGGGTGACAGCTTCAAAATCCATTTTGTGAAAAAGACAACTGTGGTGAGTGTGCAGTATGAAACAGATGCAAATACGAAGTTCCTTGTACCAGTCAATTCCTCGGTTCCATTTGGGCTTTTATATGATCCCAATTTGAATCCAGTTGAGTCTCAGCTCGGTCTTCAGTTTCAAAAAGTGTCTGATCTTCTTGCACTGGACGCACTCCCTCCTGTTGTCCGTGTTCGCAAGAGTCACCAGGGATCTAGTTTAGAGTCATCTGTTGCTGCAAACGAACTGTTAGTTCTTCAAAAAGTGAAGAAGAGTATACTTGGGAAGCAGTTGAAAGCATTTAGCCTAACTACTGGCACTGAAAAAACCTTGACTGAAAACTGCATCGGCCATTTTTCAACAAAGCCACGCGAGGTAACAATGTTTCTTTCTGAGATATTGCAATACCTTCCCGAGTTGTTACCATATAAAGCCATTATGTATGGCAGCGAGTGCATGCACCCTCAGAATTCAGGACAGCTACCAACTGCAACAGTGATAATCCAGAATACAACTGTTGAAACCTCGCTGGTTGCTACAAGTGCTCTTGTGCATAATCGGAAGAACACGTTGATTGACATCCCTCTTGATATGGACATTCTGGTCAAAGTGGTAGAATTTACGGAGTCTGACCTTCAGCAGATGCAGCAGGAGTCGTCCTATCTCTACAACCACTTCAATCCTGCAAACGTTCAGTCATATATCAGTAAAGCATCATCTCAGTCATTGCACGAGACCCAGGCTCTGCTATACATGTCTGTACGGACTGGTGAGGAGTACAGTGGAATCGAAATCAGTGCACCAAGGTCAGAATCAGAGCGTGTCTATGATACAGTGAGGACAGAGGGGAACCCAGCACTTCCATCGCGTCGAATGAGTTCAACGCCATCACAGCCAAAGCCAACCAATTATTCCTACATTGATACAGATGTTGCAAGGCAAGTTAGCACCGTGCAGACTACCATTCGAAGAGTTGAGAATTGGATTGACCAGTTGCACTCAAACATTGAGAGGACACGAGGAGTCGTCTCGCAGACCAAAAGTGAGATTCTAACTTTGAGCCAGCAGGGAACGAAAGACACAAGCAAGCTGAACTCACTAATGACAGAGATTGGACATCTGCAAAAGCAAGTGGCTGGAGTACTCTGTGGAGCTCCGATAGCAGACCAGCGTGGGGATCAGCAATCACCCCTTTCTGTGTCACGAAATGAGACCATCAGTGTACAACCCACTCGAACACAGCCCATCTCCACTCAGTTGACTCCAAAGCAGCTGCCACAGCCATTGCAACAGCCCCAGTTTCCTATTGAAGGTGATGCAGAAAATGGCTCTACTCAAGAGGAAAATCGAGCATTTCTGGCAGAATTGGATACCGAAGAGGTATGTTTACTTTTTCACGTCTGTTTATTTTATTTTTTGTTCATACATGCTCTTTGTGTTCATGTTTCATTTGACTTACCTGCAGGTACTAAACTTACTGGATGCAATGGGAATGAAGCAGTATACCGAGGCATTCAAGAGTGAGGACATCAATGGAAAAATGTTGTTGGCGTGTGATGATGAAGTGCTGACAAATGACTTGAAAGTTTCATCTAAGCTGCATCGTATAAAGCTGCTAAAGGTGGTGTCAGGTGAATTTTCTGCTAAACAAATTATGCAAAAGTCGAAAGACTTGTATGTGTCTATGTTTCCTGTGAGCTAAGGTACAGCTGCTGTCATAATACAATCATCACATCACACTCAATGGTCATAAAATGACTGATGTTTGTACTTTTGTTTGTGGAAAATTGCTGTTTATGAAATGCATCAGTGCAGACAAATGTTATATTATTGTATGTATATTATATCTCTCTCTGTTCAGTTACAAATTTGCCGACATTTACCGCCACCGCGTTCGCCTAGTTGCTATTTCGTATCACGTCGTGTGACATTTGTTTACTTCAAAAGAAAGTAGTATACAATGCACAATAGTAGTAGTTGCCTTTGAAAAGCAATCAATGTGCGCTGGCGTGTGAAGGAAGCCACATTCGCTCAGAGCCGAAGCAACAGCTAAGAGATCATGATGATAACATCCTGTGTACTTATTTACACCCAATGCAATATAAGTGACGCAATCAATTGATATCGTGCAACGATACAGGTGGGTTGCATCATATGCATTAAGTGATATGTAATGTTTTTAAAATTAGGAGTCGCCGGGTCACGCTAATAGACGTTACTGGCTGGTACGAGGTAAATGAACAGGTGTCCGTTTTTGGACAAAAGAAGGTATTAAGACATGCATGACTATAGGAAATTGGCTATTTAATTTAACACGCTTTAGCAATCTTTTTGCCATTGATCTTATATCATCCTGTAGCTGTAGCCAAAAGTTAGTTAGCTCTCTTTATGAGTCTGTTATTAAAAGCACAGTCCATCCACTTTCACAATATTCCGAATCGTATATTCCAAATGAAGCAGAAAGTGTCACCATCGGAAATTCCATCATTGAATGATTTGCACAACCTACAAAACGAAGAGCAAGAGTATTGGTTGACGTGTGAGAGTTTGAGTTATCCAACAGTATCAGAGTTTGAATGGGACCAAAAATGAAAATAGCTTGTCACACTTTCCCATCTTGAGCATCCTTAACAAATAAGTGCTCTCCAAAGCAATAGGGTTATTCCACATCAGCAACCTGATAGGTCATGTTTATACAAAAACAACATACAGGATAGGATTTGAATGACGTGCCATAGTAATATGCAAGGAATTCCTATATGAATTCCAGTACTACCTGTTTTTTTTTTGGAAACCAAACAAGTACATTAGGCATGCTTCAATCTTGTTAATGCTGTACACAAATTCCTAGAACTCAACACCTAATGATCTGTGTGCATTTGTGTGTCCCACAAGTAATCCTCATCATCAATAATTCCAGCTTTCATGTCCCATGTCCGTCTATAGGCAGTCATCTGGTCTCCTGTTCTTTCTTGATTCTTCTGGGATTAACTTCAATTCTGTCATTATCAAGACGAAGTAAAGGACCAATCCACATCAGTTTTGACATTTTGCATACATGAGATAGGTTACTGCAATAGTGAAGTCATTGTGCTAAATTAAGAAAAGGGGTTTCTCCATGCTTCTGGCAAGTACATTGCTACATACACTACTCAAACTTTTAACAAACAAATACTGACTGCACCCACTGTGCACCCTTCTCTCCTCCATCCACACCTACTCATCTATCTATTTGACTGGCCGTGCGGGTAACAGGACTGTAGATTGACTATACAATGAAACAGCCCTCAGCCATGCACAACATCGCTCGGTGGTAATAATTTTAAAGCATCTGCTCTACTTTGTGGCTCACAAGGGTAGGAAGACTAAAAAAGCCCACTCTATTCCTACCAGACCCAATTGGAACACCAAACAATAGTACAAATCACCATGCTCGTGCTCAAGAATCCATCATACAAATTTCCATTACTAAGCAGATGTAAGAAATGATCCCTTCAGTACTTTGAGCAGAGAATATACTTATGTCTAGCCTTTTAGCATGGTGTGCAAATGTCAATCAAAATCCCCGAACAGTGCACTAGGTACTAACTACATACTAGCTTGTTGTAATTATTATATTAGGGCAGTAAAATTAATTTTTACAAGAGGGGAAGCAGGAAGCTCGGGTGGGTGCTACGACTTAGCCACAGAAATTAATTAGTGCAAAGAATTTTGGTGAGCTGGTGAGGTTATCTAACCGCATCATGAATAAACACAATGAATGTCATATTGATTAAAGCTACATGTATTAAAACAGCCAAGCAGGCAATTGAATATCATCATATCAGTGTGTTTACATGTACATGTAATACACTTTGGTTTTTTTTCTTTCTTTAAACGTCATCCTTTAAAGCTCTGTGGTATGCAGGAACATGCAAATTGTATTTTCGTATGAGTGTTTCAAATGCAATCCTACTTCGCCTTGCAATTTAGCATGTTAAAGCTCAACACTGAATGAATGACTTGAAGCCATCAAAACATCATGTACAGCAATATCCTCTTATATTATTGATTCTGTTATATAAATACTTCAAATCATAAAAATGGCTTCTAGGAATTTGTTTGCTTTTGACTAGTCGATGGCACATGCATCTTTTATCCCGTGGCAAATTAGCCACCATCAATTATGGATTCTTCTAACAACACCAGAGATACGAGTAGTGTTAGAGACTGTGATATAGTCTTCATGAGATGGTAATTCTAGATGTGAAATATTTTACACCACCACATCATGTTACATCCACCCTGTCGAGGAAACCTTCTACCTCAGCAATCGAACCTTCGGGTTTCTCTCTAGAGGCATTAAAGTGACCTTGGTTTGAGGTTTATGAGACACATTTGGCAACCTAAAATGAATGCAAGAGGTCATAACATGCCCAACACACAGAACACATTACTTATGCACCTGACATTACTGAAAAACAAATGGACTTTCGACTTTTCAGTTCAGTGGAGGGCATCCAAAAGTACAAATATTTTAAATGCATACAGTAGCTTTTTGTGTGGTATATGTTTATCTATTGTCAAGAAAAGAAAGTGATAAAATGCATGAGAGGGTGGAGCACACAGACAGCAAAACATCAAATTGTATTTTGTGCTGTGTACATTGTATGTGATGTGACTATGACGGTTTTTATTATCTTGGTGAAGCATGCTGAATTAACAATAAAATATTATTAGAGTGAGAACTGTCTGCATTTTGAATCACCAGCTGTGAGTATACAAGATTCGAGAGAATCTAAGCAGATTCAGCTTAGAACGTTTTGGTCTTTACATTCATTTAAACAATTTGTCATCCATAGTGCATGACGGAATAGACAGACACCATTCTTCCACCTGATACAACCATCCTCCCCCCCAATTGTGATTTACTACGTTTTTGCAATTAGTAGATGGCATCTTAAATCCCAGAATGACGTATCACTCACAACAATCATACTACGCATGTAAATGAAACCAAAGTGGTCTGTGATTTTGCTTTGTCAGGAAGGTACTACAAAATCATTTGCATGAATGATGCATGTGCATGTAAGTGATATAATTGGAATCGTTTCCGCAAAAGAGACCTAATGCATGTTATTTCAAGATTCAAATTCTTTGATATTCTAAGAATCCGAAATGTCCTCTACACATTGCTTTTTACACACTGAGAATCAATCTGTCATGGAGTTGTAAGGCGCTGAATTTCTAATTAGCCATACATTTCAGCGCAAGCATTACATTTGTATTGCACGTACTGGAAATTATACTGTATGTGTTAGGTCCCTTTTTGCAGAAATTATTGAAAGTCATTTTAATCCATGTATGATAGCACAGTGTTATGTAGTTCTATATGAATGGTTGACTTTTTTACTTGACTTATATTTGTAAGACCTTTTCTGTCATGGAGCAGAGTCATGCAAACTGAAGTACTTATTATAATAAGCAGGTTCTCCTTCACAATAGACAAAACTTTACATATAAGATTACGAATGTGATAGTAAGGCTTCAGCTTTGAAGTTAATTTATAATTCGTATCATTGTGGCCACAGCCAGATGCTTCATCAATTGGTTGTGAGAGGGGGGGGGGAGGTTGTGAGTATCAAATTCCATATCTCTGACCTTTTAAGGGCGTCTGAACAACAAACATGTACCTGCCGTTCACAAAGGTACCAATGACATTTCTAGGCTTATAAACCAAACATTCCCACATAAGGAGTTTAAACGCGGTATTTATTCAGTATTTGTCGTTTCACATGTTCTCTAATGCTGTACCACCCTTTTTAAATGGAGAGTCAATCTAGTCTCTAAGTGCTGAAATGAGCTTTTCTAGTGGATTTCTCAGTATCAAAATTTATAACCTTTTCTTTTCTGTACATCTTGTCGTCAAGCCATAGAACATGATTCAGGAAAGACGCATGTTTTAAAGCTGGTTCCAGGAAGGTCTCACCATGAACCCATTCCACTCCACTGTATCCAACAACAGATGGTCACCGATACAAAGTGCTCAACCAAATGCTTCATTTTATTGTCCTACCACAACAATGGTAAAAAAAATTTAGAAAGTGAACATCATACATGCATGTGCAATAGACATGGATTACAGTTGCTCAACAGATGCCAGCCCACAAGTGAAAGAGCTGCTGACTTAAATCATATTTCCATAGATGGCTTTCTATCCTTTGGCAGGAAACAAATTTTTATCATCAAACATTAAAAATGTCTCTTAAAATCATGGCATACCTCAGAAACTGAATGCTTTAATAAACTGCAGTAACAGAATGTATTATGAATGCTTAAAAAATGTCATACGTGACATTGCTATACAGTACTGTATCCACCAGTGCCAAACCTAAACAAACTAGATATGCCACCTCTTGCATCTATATTGTCAACCAATGTAGCTCATTAGACATCACATTAGCATCACTTGAAATTGTGTTCTGTGTATGCCTACTAAATCTAACATATCGAATAATATAAGAAAACATATGAAAAGCAAAAGAATAAAGCACAGTGCACAAACTGCAGATGCGGATTAATCTTTTTGTCTCCATCTTTTTCTACTATCTGTTTTCAGAATTTTGTTGTGATGGATGTTACCATCAATATTTAACTGATGGATCAAACAAAGATATTCGATCATCTTATTTATAAATCTGGTACACATGTATCTTCTAAAAGTATTGAGGATACTAAGAAACACATATCCGTAAAAAAAACCTAGAAAGATAGGTATGTTGGGTAAGTTGCATTTGGCTGTTGCTATTGCATGAAATAGTATATATTGAGTTACATGTATAGCTTTCTATTTTAGTAACTAGTGTGTTCTGCGCTTTATGCATATGCATCACATGAACTGCTTATCCTTATAAATGTACATGGTACACCAATAAGATTTGGAGACTTTGCCCCATGGTATGGGGCAAACATGAAGCTGAGCCATTGCTGGCAGACAAATAGTTATCCTTGTGATCAACCAGGCTCTCCAAATTTTGATATGGGCGCCCTAAACAATCCTACTGATGAACAAAAAATTGAATTGTCAAAATGAGAGTTGGATCATAAAATTTGCCATATTGGATAAATTTAATTTAAAAAAAACACCACTTCTAACCCATGTGCCTCATGTAATAGTGATGTATAGCACACAGTAGATTTACAAAAGTGCTATAACACCAGAAATATACTTTACACATCTTCATATGTACATGTATTAAATATGTAAAACATAAATACGTACATGCATCCTTGTACAAACACAAAACAGACCATAATTATCACAAAATGATATAAACAATGTACTAGCAAGCTATTCGCTCAAAGGTAATGTTGACTGTATCTCATGCAATTAATGATGCTTATTTTGCTTTGGCATCTTGAAGAAGTTGTGCATGAAGTTAAAATGTAATCAAATTATTGCAACATATTGAAAAGTGCATCATTAATGCGTATACAGCCATGTCTGTTTATTATCTTGCAATTGCATGAGACATGTAGTGTGGGCAGGCCTAGTTACAGTGTACAAAACCCATAACATACAATATAGCTATTTTCACTAATTCCTGCAAAACAACATGCGGCAAGCTGCTCATAGTGCTTCCAAGCATCCTATTGGTTGTTGTGCAAGTTGCACAATATCTACAAGCATGTATTGATACCTGTTTAATGTCGATACCTTGTTTAATATTTTTGCATACCAGGAGTGCAATTCGATCAAGCAATTGTCCGTTAGCGTGTTCATTTTGCATACCAGAAATGTGATTGGATCAACTAGCAATATGTCAACAAGGCCACCAACAATAACTTAACTTCCGATTAAACTACTGGCGGATAAACATCTAGCGAAATCTAACCTGTGTAGTGCATATTCATAACACAGTATTTCAATGTCTGTGTCTGAGCTCACCCTAATGTAATGCCTACATACACATGTACCGTAACGTACATAGTATTTGCTTTATCATCATATGCGAAACAAAAATAATCTACTTCGGTCGTGTACAAATTCCATAACACTCAAAAGTGGCGCATGCATTTTCAGCAGCGTGGTGCTATAATAGTCTAAAAAAATTATCGTTCCCTTACCTCTTAAATATTCACCTTACACATACTTCTTTGAAATGAGTTCAGGAGTTCGTTAGCTTAGCATTACAAGACAATAATTAATTTTAATAACACCTGCTCGTGCCCACCTTTGAACTTGTTTTAACACGCGACATCTCGTGATTAAGTGGTGGGGCGGCTTTGTGTTGCGTACAGCAATCTATTCACAAGTTTGACTGATACACCGCTGAACTGCTGACTATACTCATCGCGGCCGACACGAAAGCCAACTGCTACTATAGACAAAAATGACGGAGGTGAAACCGTCTCCAAAAGAGCTAGACCAATGGATTGCCAACCTTCAAGAGTGTAAACAGTTGGAAGAAACCCACGTCAAATATTTGTGTGACAAGGTGAGCGCTAACAGAAGCATTAACGGGTGCCAAGCTTTAAGCTGGGATTCATAATGAACTGAGGCAGAACTGCGGGCAGTGCTTGATTAGCAGTACTGCCTTTGAAAGAGAGGATTTAGGTGGGTATCTATTGAGATACTCTGTCTCATACTTACAATTCCGTACCAAATTACCGACGTGTGGTGGTGATGTTGTAGTGGTAACGGGAACCCGCATTGTAGCTTTAGACATGTGGGGGCCGTGTGCTGATTACGCACTACGGCTTTTGCTGTGGATAAAGACCTCTCGATGTTGGAATTTCACGTGCATTTATTACCGCTACGATCACGGTTGTGTGTCGCAACAAGCGAATAAATTTTGTGTGTTTAGTGATTCTGTATGGCCCAGAACTACACGTACTTGGTACTGCTGGTTGCTGTGCTAACTGCAAAATCAAGTGATCTGTTGTTACTTGACGAAATTAGAATATCATTTACTGAACAGGAGAAGCCCTCCATGGTAGAAACGGACGAATTCCAGTTCTGGATTTTGTCCGATGAATTCAGGGTGGTAAATAAGGCGTTCTACATTGGTACGCAATTCTAGGGTGGTGAAGCCACTGGTAACCTTTTCCTATCATGATACCTAGATGGAAAATTGTGTAGTATGAACACAGCAGGTGGCAAATAGATTGCAAATTTGTTTTGGACAGTTTATGATTGTTGTTTAATGTCTGGGTCTTGCTTATACTGGGTCTTGCTTATACTGTTCAAAAGGAGTCCATGCATCGGGATATATAACTGTACACATAAGTCATGAACTTGTCTTCTTCCTAGGCCAAGGAAATCCTTGCAAATGAGTCCAATGTACAAGAAATCAAATGCCCTGTCACTGTTTGTGGTGATGTGCATGGCCAGTTCCATGATCTGATGGAACTTTTCAGAATAGGAGGAAATTCACCTGATACCAACTATCTCTTCATGGGGGACTATGTTGACAGAGGCTACTATTCTGTGGAAACAGTTTCATTGCTCGTCGCACTAAAAGTAAGTCGTTAACCTTCACTGTTGAACTGACATATTATTAGTTACTGTACATGAAACTGTGTTATTGTTTGTTGTTGGTATGCCTGTTCATGAATGTGCAGTTTGCAAGTAGTTCTGTTGGGTTGGAGCTTTATTCAAAAAATATGTGTTTCAAAATGCAGGTTGTTGTTGTAGACAGGAGTGAAAATGTTTTTAAAAGTGATGTTGAGTAATTTATAATCTTGCTTTTACTGTCTCTTTTTTAAACCTCACAGGTGCGATTTCCAAACAGAGTTACAATCCTCAGAGGAAATCACGAGAGCAGGCAGATTACACAAGTGTATGGGTTTTATGATGAGTGTTTACGGAAGTACGGTAATCCCAATGTGTGGAAGTACTTCACAGACCTCTTCGACTATTTACCACTTACAGCGTTAGTGGATGGTCAGGTGAGCTGCTTTTGATTATGTGGCTTTTTTAGATTTATGAAAATGGTGTATCTCCCAAATAGATATTCTGTTTGCATGGTGGTCTGTCACCTTCTATTGACACTCTTGATCATATCAGATCGTTGGATCGATTACAAGAAGTCCCTCATGAGGTATTGTATAAACCATACACTCAATTGTGTCATTAATTACTTGCTTGTTTAACTTCATCTTGAACAATGCATGCTGTGCATTGTTTATTGTAGCGATTTATTTGTGTGTGGCAAAGATGTTACTTTGTGTATGCAATGCATACATGTATGGGTGCATGGTACAATAAGTGACATTGCCCACTTCTGCTTAGCACCACCTTGTTATACCTTATGTTTGTGTGGATTAGCATTTGGCTGTACTCGGCACTCCATTTCCACACGGCACTAAGCAGCCTACTATTGTGCCTCATTTCTTCATTGTACTATTAGCTTTTTTTTCCATGTTTAATTTGTTATGAAGAAGCATTGAACTTTGCACAGGTGTGTAAATGTGGTACAACTAATCTATCAGATTTTGGGAGTGCATTTTTATGATGTGATTGTTTACTTAAACAATTCAGACACACTATGTATGGTCTGTTGTATCCAAGTGATGTAAAGGCTGTATTGTACATTAACTTTATGTTGTATACTGTCACTTGGGATGGGATGGAACAGGCTGCTTTAAGAAATAGCTTACCACATTATTTTGTAGTAGTTTTGATCACTGTTTTTGTATATTTATTCCAATTCCTGACTATAGGGAACATACATAAACATGCACTCAAATTGTTTATTATTCTGAAATCCATGTCCATGCAATATACTGTTACTTATAAGGTGCAGCTCAATTATATAATCAAAAACAATTTTTAATGTACATGTGTTGCTTGCTGTTGTGCGCATGATGTATTATGTGCAATTTATCTGTTAGGGTCCAATGTGTGACCTACTGTGGTCAGACCCTGATGATCGTGGAGGCTGGGGCATCTCACCTCGTGGGGCTGGGTACACTTTTGGGCAAGACATCTCAGAGAACTTCAACCACACGAATGGTTTGACATTGATCAGCAGGGCTCACCAGCTGGTGATGGAGGTGAGTTTGGTAGAGTATTGTAACCTATGAAAGGTACTATGATTTATCAAGGGTGCGTGGGAGGTACTCAACTAACACATGATTATTGTGCTGAAATACATGCACTGTGCATACGTATGTGGTGTGTGTATGCTGGCTTGCATTATGATTATGTCGCATAATGCAACAATAGTGACACCTGTATGGTGATGCATATGATTTGCAAACTGATGCTGACAGTGACGTCACAGCCTATGTGAAGAGCATTTGTGTACAACGTATCTTGGACACTGCAGAGGATGAATTTTTGTTTACAGTTCAACTGCTAAAGCAGACATGTAGTCATGCCTTTCATGATTATTCCTTTCATGCTCATACTCTGTGCATATTAGAATCTGATCACTGCATTTGATTACAGGAAAACCAAGTTTGATTAATAAAGCATGTTAGCACCTCCCACTTTAATCACATGCATTATATTTGAAGGTGCATTTTCAGATAGCCAGTTTGATGATTGGTCACATTTATGCTTTGTTCATATGTAGGGCTATAACGATTGGTCACATTTATGCTTTGTTCATATGTAGGGCTATAACGATTGGTCACATTTATGCTTTGTTCATATGTAGGGCTATAACTGGTGTCATGAGCGCAACGTAGTCACAATTTTTAGTGCACCTAACTACTGCTACCGTTGTGGAAACCAGGCGGCCATCATGGAGTTGGATGATGGGCTGAAATACACATTGTAAGTTGATTATACTCTACACCATTACACTTCCCCTACACTCATGGCTATGGGTTACTTCATTGTTTGTTTTCTGCATCTCTGACACTTGTCAATGTAATATTAATAAATTTTTCTGTAGCAAATTTTCTGTTGGTAAATAATAAATTAACAGGCGCAGGGAGCTAGAATGCATGCATATCAGGAAATGTCCTGGTAGTCTCAAAATAATCAAACAAGGTTAATTTTGTGGATATGTGTGTTTGTGCTTGGAATACTTTGCAACTACCAAACCATTTTGTTATCTATATGTGCCTATGCCTGCCTATGAAATACACCCTACAGGTGTGATGTAAATCTGTGATTACATGTAGCTATAACCTTCAACCTTCTGATCTACCCTTTTGGGAAGAAAAGGTACGAACAGTGTAGTGTTCGAGTAGGAAAATAAAAAGTGGGGTAAATTTCCAAAGAGTGGATACAAGTATAATTTAGGTTGTGAAGGATGTTTAAATGTCTGCGTTTAGTCACATATACTAAATATTCATTATGTCCTATTATTGATCAAAAAGCTTTTATTCTCCCTAATGTGTATTATATTATATTAACTTCTGTTAGTGAGAGTACTTTCATTACATCTTTTTTTTTTTTTTTCTTTTTTTGTAGCTTGCAGTTTGACCCTGCTCCCAGAAGAGGAGAGCCGCTAGTAACACGACGCATTCCGGACTACTTCATGTAGATCTCATCTCACATTCTCTTTTTTGGGACATTGTCCAACCTAAGTGAAACCCCCTAACACATTGGTAGTGCAGCTGTTGTGGTTCGATTGTTAACCCAATTTTTGCACTTGTATGTAGTTGTAGGAACCATAGATTAATTTTGAAGCTGTTTTGATGTGTTGCTGGTTAGTGTGTTCATTTGTATTTATACATGTACAGTACATATTCAATTGGAGACAATGATTTTCCCCTTCCCCACACACACTTGCAATATGGATATGAGTTCTGGAGTGGAAATGCAGGCATTGCAATATTTACACACTATGCATTAGTGAATGATGTGTATGCACATAAATAAAAAGTTTATTGACTATCTGCTTGACATAATTTGAATAGCTCGTCCACATCCTGTATGACCCTATATAGAATGGGATGAAATCACATATTTTTATAGTGGAATAATTTACTAACCAGCTCCATGCAGTAGTGTAGAGGAGTTTTATCTTTGTTGTCCTTGAGAGCTATGCTTGCTCCTTTGTTGACTAGTATTTTAACAACCTCCTCTTTGTTATACTTAACAGCAATGTGGAGAGGAGTACACCCATTCTGATCTTTCAGGTTATAATCACAACTATTGGGCGTTCAATGGCATAAGTCAATATGATTATGGGTGTCCAATGGTATCAGTCAATATGATTATGATAGTGAGAACTTACTTGGGACAAGAAACCAAACACTTCACACACTCGAAAAAACCAGCCTGGCATGCCAGATGAAGTGCACTCCATCCCACTGTATCCACAAGGTTGATGTCATTAGGCTGCCAGATTAAACTTATCACCTTATGAAGTCATTACAAAGTTTGAAACTTACATCAGTTTCGATTATAACCTGCACACAAGAAAGGTAGTTTTGTGATACTGCATAGTGGAGAGCAGTTCTGCCATCTTGGTCACTAACACTGATGTCAGCCTTTAAGACATAGCTGTTAATTGTAACTTGTGAGCTCAAAATGTTACGCATACCTTGGCTTCCAATAGCATTTTGATATTATCAGGCAAATTGTGCAGCACAGAAACATGAAGGGATGTGTGGTACTGATAGTCACGCTTGTTTATACTTTGAAGATCATCTGTTACAACATACTTGCAAAGGTACTGCAAGCACCTGTACAGAGTGAAAAATCGTATGTGACAAAAGAAACCTTTGCTAGGTTAGTACTTTGGATTTGGAAGCCGAGCTGCGGCGTGGAATGCTGTTTCATTCTGAAACTGTGTTTGTGCACCATTCCTTTGCACATCAAGTAATTAAATGTTAAAATGTTCAGTCACTTTGTTCAACTCACTTCAGAAGAAGCTTAACAATGCTGTGATATTCACAACTGATGGCTAAGAGCAAAGCAGTTTGCCCTAAATAGCTCACAGCATTCACATCAGCTCCAAGATGGATCAGTTGTGAACAACACTATTAAGAGTTCATTGATGAATGTTAGCGCCAGATAGTAGTAATTACCTTCGCCTGGCGACCAAGAACTGCATATATCAGTGGAGTCTGTTGAATTTTATCTGGAGCATCCACTGAGTACTCAGTTGCTAGCAATTTCAGGTTATTTTTATCACCTTAGAGTAATAAACAAACGTTCAAAACATGCATCATTAGCTATTGCCTTCCTTACCATACAAAGCTGCTGTGTGCAATGGTGTTGGGGCATATTGAGAAAGCTCATATGTAAGCATCGGGTCACCCCCTAATGGAGGCCCTGTCTCTGTTAGAATTGAGGTCATTGATGCCACAATTGAGTCAGAAGCTCTGCTAATGTAGAAAGTGTTGATTTGAAATATCAATTGGAACTACATGGCTCATTTTAAAAAGTTATAACATCAAATTGAGGTAAAATTATACTTGTGTGAAATCATTTACATGAGGCAAAAAACTGGCATTGCATAATAATAAATTATTCTGAGCCCCCTAAAAATAATGAGTAGTTAATTATGGTGTATGAGCCTGTAATTACCCTGAATTGTGTAGTGATCACCAATTTCTATTGCCGTTGGAAAGAAGTGAGCTTACGTCCTCTAGCTAGCATACACTCACCGAAACATTTACGTTATTGTACTGATGCAACACATGCTCTTATTAATTAATTACCCGAGAGCTGATACACTTCTTTGGGAACCAGTGAATAGGCTTGGCTGGGATCCCTTGCGTCTGTTGAGTGCAGTATTAGTTACAATGACATGAAAGTCTAAACTAGCCTGGGTATAGTCACTTTGGGCGTCACAGTCAGAGAAGGTTCGCTTAACTGATAATAAACTGAGTCTGATGATGTGAATACTTTGCTTCCTGCGATTGTTAGATAAAGCCATACATCTTTTTAAACTCATAACCCGGATAACAACACTAACCTTGTATTTCTACTAACATATTGAGGTCCATTAATGCTTGACCTATGGTCTGTATGTACCAGTAGCAGCATGATTGTTGTGTTTTTGCAGATTCAAATACTAACCTGTGCTGCCTCTGTGGTGGATACACCATGCACATGTGTCTTGAACCACTGTGCTGCATCGGATCCTGATAAAATTATCAGATTAATTATAGAGGGAGAAACTTTACTTGCTATACCATTAAATATTCGCAGTCCACTTTGTAATTCCTGCCATCATTTTGAAAGTTAAATCTCATTGTGCAATAACTACTTACCTGGCAGGGTATTCCAGTCCTAGGGTCAGTTAGAGCTTGTAAATACATCTTGTAAGTATCATCCTGTAATGTATTTCTATTATTGGAATTTAACTGTAATAACAATATGCTTACCATGGAGTTTTGATGTGACAAAGTGGCTTCTTGCGAAATAGTGTGTTGTTCCTTGAAGGGGAATTTAGACATGTTTGTAGTTGTTATGCACAATGTTAGTAAGTTGCAAGCTACCTTTTCAACAGAAGTAGAGGCAAAATTTATGCGAGGATGTATTGAAACTGAGCTTTCCTTCCTGATAAATGTACTTTCAGCTCTCTGAATCACCCCCCCAAAAAATTACCTTATAGAATTCAGTAATTCCGCACTGCTTATTCTTCTGCCTGTTGGTTGATAGTGATTGGAAGGAAATTCTCCTGGTAGTGAGCACCGTTGAGCCCAAGTGGTTGCTATGGAAATATGTGATATGGCAGGAACGGTGTTCAATTCTAATCTACGTACCGTTTGCAATGCTAGGCTTTCTTATACTAGCACTACTTGGTGGTGTAGTCGTCTGCCCTAAAGTACAAAGTATCATTATGAACTGTAAACATATTTGACAATAAGCAGTTCATACTGTTTCTTTTCAAGAGATCAATATTTTCTGTTGTAGAGTCATCCTCCTGCATAGAATGGGGGACGTTATGTATTCACACTGCAGCTGATTTATGAATTACTTTTCGGCCATCCGGTTGAAACTCTGCTCTAATTTTTGCATAACGCTCTTTCTCCCTTTGTATTTCTGCTCTTTCTTCCTGCAATCTAATTTGCATATTACATATAGATAAGTTTTATTGCGACACCTGAGCTTGCCTTTTTTTCTCCTTATCCAATTCAGCAAGCTTATTTTCCAACCTGGACTCTGTTTCTTTCCGAATTCTTTCTTGTTCCTTCATTTGGTATAAGGCGTATTTTATGCTAATGATTTATATTTATCTCTGCTATCATCAACCTTTTCCACTGCTTTTCTAAATTCTTCACTCTCTGTTACAGGAACGCTACTCCTGTGAAGAACCTACACATAGTAAAATTGGATCTATGATACTATGATTGCTGTTCATTTTGCTTCATACCGCATTTTCCAGATCGGCAATTTTTTTCATCATTGCAACTTTTTCTAATTCTACTTCGACGGTTTTCTTTTGCTGTGCTTCAAGTTTCTCAAGTACTTCATCCTAAACATTTTATCAAATCATGGGAAGTGCATTTCTGGATTAACTACCTTTTCCCGCTGAGCTTCTTGACATTCCTGGGCTAGCCTCTCAATCTGTTCTTTATCAACACCATTGTCTCTAAAATGGAAATTGTAATGCTTGGAATGCAAGGATAATCTTTGTCATACCTTTGTTGCAGTTCCTCTCTGAGCTTTTGAATTTCATGTTCATAGGCTGATAATAGGGCTTTGTGAGAAATGTCTTTGTTGACTGTTGCAGTATTTTTGATGCTTTTTGCTCTGACATTAATATTTATGTAATTTGATGAAACTTTGTGATAAAATATATGCTGTTAAATATGTACCGTTTTGCAAAGCTTAGTGTGTTGAATGTTTCTGTATAAAAGTTGACTGAAGGGTTGATGGTAGCTATCAGTGTCGTTTTACAATTCCCACCCAGAGAGTCTTGTAGTATCCTAGTCAATTTTGACTCTCGATATGGAATATGCCTGGCACCTGGTGTTGTCAACGCCGTTACAACCTGCAATCCAGCCCCCGATGTGTTGTAAATGTGTTTTTTTTGTTGTTGCTAATACTTCAATGCATGGAAACTGCCTTACTTTTCCAAATGTGTGAAGAGATACATTTATGTTTTTTGTTTCTTCCTGCTGTTTGCTCTCAGCGTCTGTGTCCAGTCTAGGCAATAATCCCCCTCATAATTTACAATAGCTTAGGAATGCATACGATTACCTTTCAGAACCTGCCAAGTCAACCATTCTCATTTTCCCAATGGTGATCACACTCCCACCTGAAGAATCGTACTGAGCATGTTCAACAATGATTGTAAACACTGCATGGCTTCTACTGCTGTCCTGAATAATTCGATTTGATTAACATTTATATGAATGAAAGGGTAGACCTACTAACCTTATTAGATTTGGTGGCAGCTGTCGTCCTCTGATGTGATCCCAACTTTACTAGATGTAAGATTTCATCCGTGTTTCGAACTACATGCTCAGAGAGTGACTCAATGTACACACCACCTAGACCATCCTCTCGCAGTTTTAAATTATCATGCTTCTGGTCCTGAAACACACATTTTTTTATTCAGATTTTGTGTTGAGTGATTAAAACTTCATACATACCAATAGGTCTGACAGTTTCTCATTGTAAATTTGCAGAAATGAAACTCTCACCAAAAATCTGTCCGTTTCACTGGCTATATTTTGAATGTCTTACATAACTGTAAAGGAACAAATAAAATAGAAGTTGCCTTAGTTTTATCTTGCTACAGTTTGAGGATACAGCCAAAAATCTGTTCAGTCACTCGAGGAATGATTCCCTTGTTCTCCACTTGCGCTCCTCCTTCAATTGTGTATGTCTTTCCTGATCCTATCATATTAAAAAACAAAAAACAATTAAAAAAAAAACAGGAAATAAAGCGTATTATAATTATGCTTTTGTTTCATTCATTTTGTTATTTAGGTTTCACCTGTTTGTCCGCTAGCGATGACACTTCCGTTGTAACCCTCAAGCACTGAGTCTACTATTGGTTGAACACACTGAACGAAGATGGAACCTTGAGCAGCACTGCAATGTAACCTCGCATCAATAGAATTAAATTAATGAATGTGCATTACTTGCCTTGGTCCGAAAACTTCATCAAAAGTAAAAACGTGAGTTTGATTTGCATCTGCACCGACTATTTCTCGAAAGTCTTCTACGTCAATCTGCTTCTTTTTTTCCGGCTTTGTTACCGTTACCGACTTTTGCTCTTCATCAGCGACTGCGCACTATACACCCCGCAATATTAGTACATTCCTTTTCAGGTGAACACTGTTTTTACTCACTGCAGGGAGCTTCTGGAGAAGAGGTCTAACTCTCACGACAACTCGGAAATTATCTGCTGCCTTCGATCCGACAGATGCTTTTTTCTTGGCTGCTGCTGGATCCATCCTGCACTGTAGGCGGGGCTCGATATCGATACGACACTTACCAAGACCTCTCTCCGCCCTACGATGCGGCAAAGAGACGGCTTTAGCTCAGATGTGCATCCGTATTATTTCTCTCCTTACTGTGTCTCAGAAGGACTTGAAAGAAGTAAATCAGACGCGCCCCTTTAGCACATTCAAAGCGGACGTGTACGGACATACACGGTGGCATATAAACATGAACAAATAAATCCAATTTTTCAGATTTGACTGTTTGTACTGTGTCTGGATTGATACTATTGTCATGGTGCTAGTACAGCATTATAATAGTTCTAAACTACCTCCTCGCTTCAAGCTCTCACATATACTAATACGTACTGACTATAATGACGTACATGTTCTCATAATAGCTGACCGACATTGCGTTGTCCACTTAGCATATCATAGTCAAACATCATTATCTATCTTTGAGGATCTGCGCTGCATGCACAATCAAGTTTGGGACCACTAACTAACTATTATAATTAATAACAAATTCTAACTAGTAAACTCATGTATAACGGGATCGATCATGGCAATATCCTCTTTACTAGATTTTGCTCTCATGGCAGTGATGAGAGAGGTTCATTACTACGAAAACACTATTCGCTACCTACCAGAAGTTCTCAAGACGAAGATGGCAATGGTCCTGGCAAAGCGAGGCATGTTGAGTGAAAGAACTATGAACTTGGTAAAAAGGTAGACAGCTTATTAAGGAGGTGTTATTGTAGGCCTATAGAGAGTGGATTTTTTTATTGATAACACTATGACCCTTAGGTTACAAAGCAGACATGTTATAATATAGAGTAACATACGTACGTAACATAACAAACGGGAGGTTTCAACTGAAAGTGACAGCATGGATACTTTAGCTATAGTATCCATGGCGACAGTAAATGCGATTGAACCTTTCAAAGTAGGCCGTTTTAATTTCTCAGTCCCCAAGAAGCAACGGTCATCAGCTTATACATTATGGTTCAGCAGTCTTTTACATAGATGCAGGTTTGTATTGGGCCTGATGTGTGCGTACACACACCGCTGTTGTGTAATATCACCGATACTATACTGTATGAGAGAACTACTAATTCACATGGCTATATCTGAATTGAGTTAGTGGTGATGTATATAATATTGTAGTATCTCACTCCCATATGCTAGATGGTTTTTAAAAATTCAAAGTACGTGTTTGTGAGACGGCTGAGATGAAAGGCTAAGTCTTGTTCAAATAGTGAGAAAGTGTCCTGCTCAGAGGTGCTATTATACTGAACTCACCTTAATGACGCTAAGTTCTGAGAATGGTATATTCATTAAGAGCAGAATATATATGTCAGTATAACATGTACAGTAAGCAGCAGCATTTATACAAACAAGTTATGACATATTGTCTAGCGTTAAAACAAACTAGTTGTGTGCTGAATATTGTACCTAATAGCATGGCTGTTGACTACAATACAGTTTGCCAGCACCTTTTTGTTATCTGAATGTGAAAAAAATGCATTTTGTGTTTAATTCACCGTAGTCACAAATGCCCAAATTGGTTTACATCTGAATTTAGTTAGCAGTATGGCGAGACCATTTAAACAGCAAGGATATCTTGAAATTGTTTCCAGCAAAGATTTGCATCACATTGAATTCCTTTGACTATTATTACGGCTAGTCCATAGATATTTACTGCAGCAGTTTGTTCATCCGATCATTTGCAAGACAAAAATGATTGTTTACAACCATCTCAACTTAGAACTTAAAAATTTGTGTGCATTGTGATGACATTTGAGTTTGCATTGTGATGACATCTGAACTCTATTACAGACAAATATGTCAGCTGGTGAGGTCGGTCCTTATTGCTAGTGAAATCATCAATACTAAATAAATCAATGTGATTGAAGAGGAATTGCATAAGTGTTAACTGGCAAAGACTGCAGTATAAGTTTATATCTTGCTCTCCTTTGCAAGGTTTCAGCATTCAGAGAATGAGGGTTGAAGGGAGTTTCAGCAGTGTGGGTGGGGTTTGTACATGCAACTTAGATTAGCTTTTGTGCATTGCCTTACAGTAATAGTATTGATGTAGGTGAACATATATTCTGCTATGTTTATATCATGTGACAATATTGTGTGCAATATTTTTAGTGCTTAGTTTAATAATAATAATGGTTGTTTAACCTTGGACTCTGGGGTGATAAATGACATGTTTGGGAGGCTGAATATCACTCTGGTGAGAGCCATTGCAAAGGCTATTCTACCTAGGAAAAATATGGTGCCTGCTGAATAATAGTTAGTAGTTTAATGTTAGGTTGTTATTATTAATAATTATTGTAATTATGTTGTATATGTGAAAATAATAATTGTGTTGTCATCTTGTTTCATGTGTCAAAAATATTATACAACACTTTTGTAAAGTTTAGGTCCTAATCAAAAAAGTGTTAACCCTCAGAAACGACAAAAGTCATCAAATTTGTACCCTTCTGTACTGTCAAGTGCATTATAGGGTGCTCATTTTATTGGGCAGTTTGTGGGGTAGATCAAGGTCCCAAAGTGGGTGGGTAGGGCAAGTTTTGGACCAATCAATGTGCTTGCAAATATTGTGAATAACGATTTGTGACGTGAAGTGGGTGAATCGGCACATTTTATAAGGAATGGGAACAATTCTACCGCACAGATAATGTGTCTTTTTTTCCACAATTGGAATGAACAGTTTTTAGTTGACTCTTTTATTTTCATGTACTGTTAATGGGTTAAATGTTGTTTAATACATGTATATCAAAATTTGGAATGTAAGAATCAGCAACCTGATCAATATGATTTTTTGTCACAGAAATGCTGATATAGGAAACATACCGTGTAGATGTGAGGATTAGTTTGACTACTGTACGTGTAATGTAAGGCTGTTGTATCTTGTTTGTTTTTGCGTTAACAATTGAAGAGGTTGTTACTTAGAGCTGCAAACATGCAACCACAAAAATATTTGACATAACAGATACTGTACATACATGCATACATGTATCTACATGTATAAACATTGTCTGAGGGTCAGACCTACAAAATTTAGAATCCAGCAAGTACATGTAACTAATCTTGTTGTATTGTCTCAATATTTATATAATAGTCATACTGTAATCTGGATGACAAATTAGTAACAAAGAATTTTTTGTATTAGGTTCTTCACAAAGGAATACTGGAACTGGATCTAAGTGCTTGTGAGGTAACTGTTCGTGGAATGCTGTGCATCTGCACCTTCTGTCCTATGCTAAAAACAATAGATTTTGGAACTTCTGCTGGTTGTAGAAGCACACTAACATCTCAAGGTAATCCTAAGTCTTGCTCTGTACAGAAATATGAGAGTTGAATATATGTTCTTAGCCTTTTGCAGCTTTTTCATGCAGTGCAGAATGCTTCAGATCGTGAATCTCAAATGCTGTACTCTTATGGACAATAATGCTGTAATGTGCCTGGTTGAGAGCTGTGCATATCTAGTCTGTCTGTGCTTGGCTGGATGTCATATGATCAGTGACAAGGCCCTCCATTCCATAGCTCAGAAGTGCAGGTATTTACAAGCACTGGATCTAGCAAAGACAAAGGTGTGCAATATTTTTGTGTGCAGTAAATTTGTCTATGGTTTTGGTTGCATAATTTCCCTTGCAACTACAGTACTACTGTTAGTGCGCATGAAGAACACGTGCACAATAACGAAGGCATTTGTTTCTTACATGTAACTGCTATTATTTATAGGTGTAACTAAGTGAGTAATTAAAGAGAAGCACATAAACAATCAGAACTCAGTTCAGCAAGCACATGTATAATTAGTAGTTATCAAAGCTGTATGTTACTATTGTTATCAATTCATTCGTACATCTCCCACCTCCCTTCAAAAAATATTTGGTAGTTTTTTTTGACAGTTCTACTTTGCATTTGACTATTTTTGTATGATAAATATCAATATCTGATGAGAGCTTTGCACCCATATTTTGGGATCACATAATACATTACAATTAGTACTACAGATTATGGTTATATGATATTTGCACACGCAGACTATTTTAGTTACATCTGGAGAAGCATCTTGATAATTAATCAAATACCTTGTTTCACGACTTGCATGATGCATGAGATACATATATTTATATTTTGGTTTAACAAACTGGATTAAAATTGGCATGGCTGCATTTTGTACTGCATCAATGTTTGTCTCTATTAAATACATATACTGTACATGCAGTTCAGCGCTGCACTATTTTGAAGATGGGATGGGAAATAAACCTGAGCTATACACTGTGACTGTATAGAAAATGTTTCATCATTAGTCTGTATTTAGGTATCAACAGATGGTTTGGTGGCATTTAAAGATGCATGTTGTTCGAAATTTCTAAAGGTAAGAGGTATTCTCTGTTCAGAGTTTTTTACTGTTGCATTTTTAAGTGTCTGTGCTGCCTCTTAAATTACGTACCCATAGTACTGCAATTCATTGGCGTTATCTGGAAATGAGAGTGGGTTCCTCTATATGGAGTTGGTATCTCATCCTTAACTATAATTCCAATAACACATTTTGTAGTTTTGAAATATGTACTTTATGTTGTGAATGTAAGTTGTAGTTGTACTCGTGAATGATTTCTTGTTCTTGTTGGTGTCAGGATTATACATGTAACTGCATAAACGCCGGTACAGAGTGTTTCATTTTCACAGACTTGCATGTATTTGTAATTGCATCTTAAACTATTAATAATATTGCACAACTACAACTGATTGGATTTGATGAAATAATTCAGTGAAATAAGTGTTCTTCAATGTGTCAAGGATATAAACAATGTACTAGACATATAATTTGCATATTTAACTAGTGATGCTAAGGAGTCTAGCAATTTCAAACTAACTGTACATTTACACTGCTTTTTTAGGAATTGAACATCAGCCATTGCCTGAATGTAACAGATGAAGCAGTAGAAGTGCTTTTCACGCATTGTCCACGACTGTCCATTCTTGTCTTCCATGGGTGTCCACGTCTAACCAGTCACTCATATGATGTTGCTAGCACTTGTGCAGGTCTCAAGCAAATATCCTGGACCATATATTAGTATTAGTCTGTGTACATCTCTTATGTGTCATATGTGCATTGTATGTACAGTGTTTCGTACATGTATGTCACACACTCTTTGCATTGTCCATAACACTTACCATTGCAATATAGTTTTAATCATTTGCAATTTTTAAAAGGGCATGAAAAATGAAACTGCAACAGTTTTACCAATGTCATTCTATCTTTACCTGATTTGTTGCTCTTTACGTTTTGCATCTCCAACCAAAGTACTCGCATCTCTACGGTGTTTCTAGCATTAACTATATAAATGGTTATGTCTAGTTACTGCACTGTAAAAGTAAGTTGTGCCTTTCCATTATCAAGTGGCAAGGTCGGTTGTATTAATATTACTAACATAATAAAAACAGCACCTACATGTACAGATATGATTGATTTAGACTGTTGTTTATTTCTTCATGGATCCACGCAACCAATTTGTGTTGGACATGGATCATGCAGATTTGGATGAGTATTAAAGGACCTCTTGAAATCAATTTGCGAAAGGACGATATGTCAGCCATCGAGGGAATGCAGATCCACTAACTCATACGGCGCCATTGGATCGACTGCGAGTAAACCTCTGGAGCAGCGCCTGCAGCCACACGCGTTTCGACAAGGTGAGTCAATTAGGTGGAGATGCAACGCACAGTTCAGTCCTGCGGATAGTATTAATTACATCATTATTAAATACCGTGATTAATAATCTGGTATTATGAAGTGGAAAACCACGTGTTCTACAATGAAAAAGCGTTCTACTATGAAGAAGAGTTCTACTATGAAGCAGCGTTTCGGTACAACAGACGAGAAACCGAGGTTTGCAGTGCAATTCTAAAGCAGAGGGAATATATTACCAACGACTTACGTATTTAATAATTGTGGCCAATACCAGGCGTACATTCAGTTTAATTATGATCAGCTGTAGATCACGCAATATTACACACACAACAGTATGTACAAGTTCACAATCGCATCACAATCAGACAAGATGATTACAGGGTATTTTATAATACTGGTTGTCTCATTTAACAAATTTCTATTGGGCTATTCTATTAAAAAGTCGTACACCCCTACGATCCTTGTCCTAGGGGATAGGGTCTGTTCACCAGGGGTGTTGATAGGTTGGTTATTGCTGTCAGCCAATTGAAATAGTTATGTAAAGGTTGGATGCAGTGATTATATTTTCTTTCATAGCATATGCGTGGGCAGTGTTGTTTGTGTACATATGTTTGGTGCTTGCCTTTTTTGCTTGGTGTGTAGTTTTATTGACTTCACCAAAGATGCTTTATATGACATTTTAAGAATGTGACTATACTAATAATGTGCTGTTTTTAGTATATAGGGTCTTGTCTCAGATTGCATACACAGTGTTTTCCTCTGATTATTAGGTAGGCATGCCTTTTTTTATTTCGCAGCATTTCTCAAACAGTTGGGGAGCTCCTTCCTGCAGAAAGTGACCTTGAATCTGAGGATCAGAACTGCAGTGAAGATCTGAGCGATAATGAGGTGAAATAGTTTTGTGTGTAAAATTATTCATGCAGGCAGGGATTGTACTATGTTTAATACATGTAGTTTGAAGCATAGATATTAGAGTTCTGGGATTTGAAACAGGACAAATCAGGTCAACCAAACAGGCAAACTCTGCATTTGCATGGACATCGTAGTAATAAGGCAGACATTATGTGGCATGGTATTCTAGATAGGTTCAAAGGGTCTACACATATCAACCATATACTTTAATGCCCTATGAAAACCTATAAAATAGCACACGATTTAAATGATGTTGATTTATAAGCATGCCACCCCCCTAAATACATGTAGCAACTGATAGAGACCACTACCCTTCACAGTGAACTCCTGAATATCAATATCTATTGGATATCAGAAGTAGTTTCGTAATACATGAACCATTTACTGACTCATCTCTGATGGTGGGCACCCAGGTGCTACTTTAATACAAATATGTGCATAATTCTAATCAATAGTTGCATGTACATATGTAGACTAGTGAAATGTTCAAAACACTAAATACATGTAGAATCAATTCCTACTGGTGTACTAATAATCAGACTTTGGAAGTTGGGGGATCAATGACATTATGGTTACCAAAACAATTTTCCAATCATCGAATATCTATGCATAAACATGCAGTATACATGAACTAATTATGCATATTTGAACAATTGTATCTAACCTTCACCTCCTAGTACATGTATACCAATCCTTGTGTTTACTGTGTATACAAGAATATTAAATTACTGTGAAGTTCAACATTTTGAGGTGTTGCATGTTCAAGTAATGGCTGGATGTTCTAACGTGTACATGTGTGGACATAGGTTTAGTAATATGTGTGAGCATGTACAGTACATGGGTTTAGTAATATTTGTTTGGGGGTTATACAGTTCTCTTCTCAATTTGTAGCTTGATGGCAATGATGCTCAGCATGAGAAACTGTTGCACAAAATAGGCTCACTTGGGCATAAAAGGTATGTACTCCGTTCACTTGGACACAAAAAGACATGTGTTGTTTAGTTAGTTCTTTATTGGGTTTATATTTTTACAGAAAGTTTCTACAAAGGAATGAAGCATCTTCTACTATATCAGAATTCAATCTGTCTAACGTCAGCAATGGTACGAATATGCTGTATTGTTCTGTTATTACCTAGACATGTTTAGTTAAAAGCTTTTTTAGAAATACATGTGCTACTGTGTGCTATTATTGCATGTACTGTACATTGTAGGTACATAGGTGCTTGTTGGTGGATGGAATTCATTTTCTGACATGTATGTTATTGATCAGGTAACTTTAAAAGACAATTTGCAAGGATAAGGCTTACAATGAAACAATGTCTGGCAAATGTGTACAACAGAGAGCCTAGAAATTTCTTCATTGCAGAGACGTTTTAACTTGCATCCAGATCACCAAATCTTTTGCATCTAACTTATTGCAAATAATACATGGTATCTTCTCATTCAGGTGGTAGAGAAAGCTGGTATATAGTGCATATAGTTATAGTATTTTTTTTTTCATTTTGTGAATATTGATCAGAGGTTGGATTCACTTGTTAGGTGCGGGTCACAGCATTCTTGTTCAAGATCTTCTGGAAGGATTAGAGGAAAAACAAGCTTTTGGACATCTGGCAAAGAAGTTGTCAAAATTGGAATCAGTGGGTGAACCACTCAATCTTCCATTGTCAAAACCAGCGATGGAAAGAGTACGTAAAAGTATGATCGGAGGAGCATAATGTATAGAATTGAACCATGTTTGTTTGCGACAATTTTTTAATTAGATTCATCGTGCTGCTGCATACAAGGAAACTTCTACTGAAGTCAGTAAATGGGTACCTATTGTGCAAAAAAACAGACAGGTTTGTTTTTGCAACGTTAGTACATATGTGTGGACAATTGTTTTAGATCAAATTATTATGTGGGAAATTTTGTATTCTATTGCATGAAAAGGTAATAGCTGTTACTTCTATTACATGGACTTGTGTGCGATTTATACAGTATGCCTTTCCCTTCCCAAAAGCCACACAACACATATTATAAATTATGATCTCTCACTGTTCATTATTTGGCAAATACAAATTAGAAGGACATTTTGATTATGTCCTGCTGTCACTAAAATCATTCAAGTGCTGTCTTGAATAATGTCATTTTAAAAGACCTATTCATGCTTTCCATTTCGCTTGCATATTTTACTAGGCTGATCATCTTATATTTCCGCTTCAAGAGGAAAAACCACAACAGTTGCCACTCAGTGCACGAATGGAGACTTTTCAAGTGAGACTTCATGCAATAGATGATTTGCATTTTTAAAAGAGTAAATTTGTTGCTACAGTATAGCATTCGTAATTCTAACATGATACACTTTCAGGCTATTATATGCTTTTGTGTCATAATATTCACTGGGTTGTATTTTTGCTTTTAATTCAGCCTATGACTGAATTGGAGAAAGAAATTGCAGATGTTCTTGCAGGCAGCAGCAATGTGGAAAAAGCTGGTGAAGAGCTCACTGATGCCGAGAAGAAGGCATTGCTGCGAATGAGTGTGGAAGAGGTATACATCGACATATATATTGTTGCGTGTGTAATTTAAACTACCCACATGTTCTACATGTACTTTCGTTTAGTTCTGTTAGCGTTAACGTCTGTGTTGCCATCTGCATGCACGTGCGCGCACTTGATCACTAGTCCATTTATGAGCAATGAGAGCAAGTTGTTTTAACTCCATGTACATGTACATGCATCAGGTCTGCATGTGCTGCCTCCATCTACATTAAATGTAGCATCTGATTGCTATCCGTGTTCAGCTACATGTACCTGTGTAAACTTTTGTGATCAAGCGGTACTTCAAAGAAGCAAGACTTTTTAAAGACAAATATACATGTACCTCCACGTATAATGCAAAAGCCCAAAATGATTAAGTATGTAGGTGTATCATAACATAATCTATTATGATGCCAAAAAATAAATAAATCAAAATACCACTTTTTGAGATGTTGTGTGACACCTCTACTTTAACCAGCAAGGCTGTTCAGTTAATACAAATTAATTAACAACTTAAACATTGCAATTATTCTCCATGTAAATTGCTTTAAGCAGCATTACCATCACTATCAGCTTTGTAAAGATACACTATCCAACTCAAATTCGCAAAATCCACAACATTGACATTATTATTCATGAACCAAAGTGATTCTGAAAGTGAAATTGTGCATGCAACATAGTTACCATGGGATCTAAAAATGTGTGCAGTTGAAAGAAATATGAAGGGGTGGTGGCAAATGTTGTGCTGGAATTGCTGAATGATGACATTTTGAATTAGATAAAAGTGGGACAGTAATAAAACAACAAAAAAAGTTTAACTCAATAATTTAATTAGATTTAAAAATTATATATCTTTGCAAGAGTACGGTGTAATCAGTTTAAATCAGAGTAGTGTTTTTTTTGTGTTTAAAAGACAATATGCTTCTCCTTAATTTGCTAATTTGAGAAGTATTTGAAATGAATATATAGATGTCAAAGATAACTAAACTCTACAGACAAAAGACAGAAAATCAAAATTCATTTTTACAAACACTTTCACTGATCAATGCATAGCAGCCATCCTGGGTAAATGGTCTGCACTCATTGAAATCGTTGATCAAACAGTGTACTGGTGCACACTTATCACTGCTTTTTGCTTCATGCAGAGGACAGAATGTGTAACATCGTTGTAGAACTTCAAAGTTGTTGCGTGGTAGGAAATGATCATGGGGGCTGTGAACAGGCCATCATCTGTGGACCAAAGGTCTCAGCTTCCTTCTGACATTCTTGTTAGGGATTCCAAATACAGCCAAAATGTCCTCTTCCATAGCCTTTGCACATCCATCTAGTAAGCAAACTGTTGTCCAAGTCATTATATCTCCCTCATTCTGCCCCCAATACAGCATTAGCAATCAACCAACACCAAATTAGTTTAGTGTCATTGTTCATGCCTGCAACAAACACACAACCACATACACGAAAATTGCAACAACTGAATCGCAATTCAACCACACTGAGCAAGGAGCCAGCCACACAAACACATATAATTAGAGGGTGGACCCCACACACCCTCAGGGAAAAACCTGATATACAAGTAAAACCCCATTTTGGGGGGGAAATAAAATGCAATCAGGAATAACCGATGGCACCCTCCATAACTACTGTACCTAACCACCGTAACACAAGTTCAGCCGTTCATCTAATGATCTGCTGCTATTTAGTCAAGGATCCATCTGTGAACCCTCTGTTGGATAAAAATAACTCCACAGTGCACAACACACAAAAGTGCAGCACGACACGTAGACTGCACTAAACTTTCGCACAAACTTATTTAAAACCTTGGCCTCACGTGGCTCTCTCGTGCTGTACAACCAATCACCTAGCAGGAGCATAGTTTCTGTCTAATTCACTCTATTTAATCTACAAGTGCCAAGAGTTACCTAACGTTCTCGTTGGGTTTACCTAACACACTCTATTAGGTTTACCTAACAATGTTCGATTGACACTGATTTTTTGGGGCGGTTAATGTTACATGTCTAAACACATCGGGAAAGTATGTTTGACAAAGTCAATACAAACCTGTCGGGCATGGGATTGGCTCAAAAAACGTTATGTTTACCTAACGCCCCGCACTTGTTGATTAATGGACAGAATGTATATCTCCCTCCTCCTGCCCTCAGTACAGCACTACCTCTCAACTAATACCAAATAGGTTTAGTGTCATTGTGCATGCCTGCAACAAACAAACACAAAACCACATAGATGTACAAAGTATGCCTAGGCTTTTTGAGACCTCCAACCGTCTCTGAGCTGAATCCTTCACATACCCATCTTTGGCGACCATGCCGCTTAAATAGCCTTATCCTGCACCCCAGCATTGGCTGCCGCTGTGGCTCCCCTTGCATGAAGGCTATGCATACCAAACAATGCGGGATCAAAACCCAAACTTTGCTATCTTATCCAGCAATAGCTCCCTTAGCCTAGAGTAACTGAGGCCACCAGCTTTACGCAAACTCTCTCCTTCCTTTGTCCATACTATTGCCCGAAACAGCATTCCATGGGATCTACGATCTAACTTCCCCATATGAAAATATCTTTCCATCATGCTCACAGGGCATGTTACTGACCCAGTGCGTGCAATGACTAAGGATGCATTCTCCCGGTATTGCACATTGATCACCATGCCTTCAGCGTTGATGATGATGATATCAGAACATTTGAGCTTTATTAGCTCATTGCAACGCAAAAAATCGGCAAACGCCACCAAACAGCCAGCAATCTGACTTCGGGCAAAGGTGGCTCTGGCCCAGCAGCCTCCACCATGGCCTTCAACATATCGGCCGTCACATGATCGACCTGCAGCCAAAAGGCTAACACAACAATCGATACTCCATGATTGACCCCACAGCCAAAAGGCTAACAACAATAGTCGAGACACACAAGCAGAAATCGACCTGCAGTGTTGGGAAATTTTCCTCCAAACAGCCCGGAACTCATTTTACTGGGCCCTTCTGACAATGGTAGCATCCCATAGTCTACTACAAATGGAGCCCACTCCTCACCCTTAGGGCACAACAAGGGCCAAAATGGTGCAGCATGGGACGACTAGTCTTTACTACACTCTGGCATGCCTGATCTTAGGTGATGGACAACACCAGTTGTTCTCCCCAGACCAGTTTACTGTGAACGTGTCCACTGCCTCTGTACCTGGACATGCATAATTAATGTGAGTTCAATCGCTCCACTTGAAGCTGCAAATCGATCTATGGTGTGTGGACCCCCACCATTGCAAATACATTGGGGGTTCAATGTACCAGTCATCGAAGTCTACAACACGACTAAAATAGTCAGCAAGCTGATTCATCTCCCTGGGCACCCACTCTGGCTCAAGCTGGTTATTGTACCTAGTACAAATTTTGATACTTTTAAGGCCTCAACCTGCAGGTGGGGTTTTCTGTTTTACTCAATCTGCCTGCAAATGATTCTAGCGCCCTCCCCACAGCTACTGGCTCTCTCCAGGTAGAGCTCTGCTTTGCTTCATCTGGAGACTGGCAGCATGCATGCCGCGTTGCACTATATAACCTCCATAGCCCACATCACTAGCATCTGAGTACACACATCTGTCAATTGAGGAGTATAATGCACAGCAGATGGACCATGCCATATAGGCTGTGCATTGTACTCCTCAATTGACTCAGTCCAAACTCTCTTCCCTACTCTCAGATATTAAGGGTAGCATATCGCACCATGCCTGTCTAGTTAATGGCAATGCATACAAAGCCTCTCATGAATCTAGCAACAGTGCCTGGTGCCAGACTCATTGCTATAATCCTACCAACCAAGCTAACAATAAACCTGGCCCTGAGTATTGGTTGGTCCGTGGCTGCTTGCAACTTTCCCACAAGACCTCAATCCTTCCTATCAGGCTCCAAGATACACCCCCAACCATGGCAACCTGTAGGTGGGTAACCAGGTAGACTTAGCTTCATTACATACCCACGCTGCCTTAGCTAGTGTGTCCCTCACCCAACCACTGGCTGTAACTGCACCCATCTCATCTGGCACTGCTACAATGCTACCATCGAGGTACACATTTGCCGTTACTTCTCCATAAATGAACTGAAGGACACACTATCTTTGTGAAGACATAAGGTGCTGAAGACAAACCAAATGGCAAAACAACAAATGTGTAAAAACTTCCACCCCATTCAAAACCCAAGTACCTACGATGACACTTTGCAACATCAACATGATGATAACCAGACTTCAAATCAAATGAAAACACACTTGCCTTGTTTGAACATAATCATTGCCACACGCAAGTCTTCATACTTGAATTTTTGTTTCAAAAGAGATCCGATTAACTTGCCTCAGATTCACTACAAGCCGTGTTTTTTGCCATTCCATTGGTGACCACAGATAATGGGTGCATACAACAGGGAGCTCCTTTACCTCCTCAATGTACCCACCCTTTAGCAATTCTGCTACTGCATTTGTCACAAATTCTACTTCTATCTGAGCAGAATTCTGATTAGGTGGTACATAGGGAGTTGGGTCAGTGTAGAAGGGAAGAACATACCCATTCATAAGTGTTTCCAAAACCCATGGTGGTGCACACAGCACCTGCTCCCAAACATCCCCTAACAGAACCAGTCCCTGCATCCCCCTCCTGGGTTTCCCAACTGTTGGAGATAAACCTGTCACTGCCAGGTGGACACACACTCATCACCATCCTCCCCCAAATTAGGTGATACATTCCACACTCCATGCTCTCAATGACCACATGCTCAACCTTGTTAATCAAAGGATACTCTAACCTGGCCCCACTGTGGGCATTCCCTCTGGAAATGGCCCAGGTCATCACACCTAAAACAAGAACCCACTGGGAACCTGGGTCTGGGCACTCAACTGCTCCTGTTGTTGGGCCCCACGAAGGGGATCTTGGGCTCCAGCGCCGGCTCGCTGCTGGGCCTTGCCACATCCTTCCTAGCGCCTCATTCCCTCCTCTTCCCCTCCTCAACCTTCGCCACCTTTCTCTCTGCCGCCTTCTCGGCCTTCTCTATCCTCTACTTGTTGTCGGAATTATCGTCCAGGACATCAGCGTTGTATTCCTCAACAGCTGCCCACCCTACTTTCGAACGATCGGACAGCTTAATCAATTTCTACCTGTGTGTGAGGAAGGCCATACAGGTCTTCTGCGATCGCTTTCCTGGCGTGTTCAAGCTGCTCTCTCTCCCTCCCTTCCCCCCCCCCCCCCCCCCCCCCCCCGCATTGACCACCTCCACGCAATTCAGGCAGCTTGAAACTGAAACCACAGCCACCCACTTGGATGTTTGCCTTGTATTGGCACTCTTAGCCTTTCTCTTGAAAGTGAAGTTGTCACTGTGGGCCTGCAGCGACAGCCGCTGTGTTGTCTCCTCCTCCCCTTGGTGCACCACTCGCAGTTCCTCTTGCATCTGGCGCATGTCATGCAGGAACTTGGCAATCGCTGGATCACTGCCAGAAGATCCGGCTGTAGATGCGGTGGATGCTTTTTTCATCATTGAAATGTATTGTTACTGAAGCTTAAGCCACAGTTATATGTGAATTTGTCAATCTAGATTGCATGTATAATTTATGATTCGACAGACATAAACATTAGTTGGCAATTTCTTGCTGTGTTTTGTTTAATTTGCCATTGTGCAATATAAATATATTAATGTAGTATATTAATAAATACTCTTAACTGTCACATACATGTACCTTCAACTTTTCCTCATAGCAAGTCATAATATTATCATGTATCGTACTTCGTACATGTATGTAATTTTCATAATTGTCATGTAAATGATTTGTCATTTGGTAATTATAATTACATTTATCAATCATATAGGCCAAAGAAAGGAGAAGGGAATTGCAAAAAATGAGGGCATTAATGCTGTTCCATGAGCAAAAGTGTAAGAGAACAAAGAAAATTAAGAGTAAAAAGTGAGTCAATCAGCTACATACACTGTATGCGTGTACTTGTAGCGGCATGAGCCCATTCATGTTTAAGGGAACATTTCTTTAGCGGTGAAATGCATTGCTAGAACCCTGTATTTTAGTTAAATCAGAGTGCTACTGATGTCATCTACATGGTCATACAGGACAACGGTACATTTACAGTATTACACGTACTTTGTCAATGCTATTGAATCGTGCATAATGTTGATGGAGGATAGTAAATGTAAATGCATACGTATCCAAAACAATGGCAGCAATGTGGCATGATTGGTATGACAATACACATTATACATGTGTCTGTCACTTGAAATAAAATTAAACTTCTGTATTGAGAAAGTGATCTGTAGGATGTAAGCAATAAGCAAGGAAACAAGGTACCGTGGGGTTTGATAGGATCCTACACCAACAGTCCTACATTTTGCAATTATGCATCTTTTTTTGCAAATGTAGGGCTGTTTAGTTGTAGGATCCTGTCAAACCCCACTGTAACAGTACTGTACCTTGTTTGCTTGCTTTTTGCACCACCAATCCTACATCCAACAAATCGCTTTCTCGACAGAGATGTATTTTTAATTCCTTCCCCCTCCCCCCCCAGGGATAGTATTGATAGGTGTTGGTTCAGTTCTAACAACATTTTTATTCTTTTGCTCAGTAGCCTGCTTCTAAAGAGTCTAAGTCTTCATGGTAATGCTTTGGCTCGTTAGCACGCTTGGATTCGGGGTCTTCTTGAGTCATACCTGGTACCCTACCATTAACACTAAGCATTATACAATGACAACCACCTGCCGAAAGTCTATTTTCTGAAGTTGTAATTGCACAGGCACATGATATATGGAGCCTAGGCAACCGTTAATGGGCTATTCAAGTTAATAATTGTACACCATACTGCAACATCAATTATGAAGGAACCCCCGTGGACAGGTACAGTATATTTATACACTCTCCCAAAGCACATATATTAAACAACTAGTCACACATCACATTACACCTCATCCCCCAGGACAGCAGAATATTTCAGTGCATTACCCCCAGGACATGATGTACTCCTCCCCCCAGGACATGATTTATAACTCCCCCTGGACTCTACAGGATGTGATTTATTCACCCCCTGGGACACCAGTGTATCCCATTAATCAGTAATCACCCCCCTTCCCTCCCCCCAGGACATGATATAGCTTCTCTTCCCCCCCCCCCCATGATTAATTGTTCCTTCCTGGACTCCACACACGGATTTATATATATTTGTACACCCCCAGGACAGACAAATCCCTACTCAGGGGACTTACATCCCCCTTAGGACATAAACATGTGTCATCAGTAGGGGTGTGCGATTGTTTACTGGAATAGCCCATAATTTGGCACCTGGATGAGGATCGATTTTCCAACTGGAAATAATGTTTTACCTGAATTCTTTCACTACGTAAGTGCATAGTAAGTGAAAAGAATTTATTCTACATCAATAAAGTTACACCCACTCATCCATTTCCGATTTATATCCTCCCCGACTAATGTTTTTACATTTTATTTTATGAAATGGCTGGCACCTCTGGAAGTCAAATAGTATCATTTGATGCTTTGCACAATGTTTGTAATGCTAGTTACATGTGATGAAGCGAAAAGCAAATATTTATTGAAGTGCCGACCTGTCGCACCACGATAACGGCACTGTTAAACATATTGCATGTTGTATGCACAGTACATATGTGTTGCGTATTTGATTGATGGCCTGCTTTATTAGTGTTTTAAACCACTTTCTCGAAAACCACGCCCACTGAGCCAACTCTACATAGGACCCACACTTGTGGGTCCTGATTTTAGCAGGTTGTCGTGATATGTCCTTGAGAGCATGTGTTTGCTAAAAACCAGCAAGCAGTGTTGGAGCTTCTATAATCCGGCTGCCCAATTCTAGGTATCATCGTATGCAAAGAAAGCGAAAAGAGTTAGAGTCTCAAAAGAACTCAGAGTCCAGCATGCCAGAAGATGTTGAAAAAGCTGATAGAATAAGAGTCAAGGTAAGAATTGTTTAAATATAAATTTGTATAATTTTTTTGACTTTCAGGAGCGTATGACATTGAAACATGGCACAATGGGAAAATGGGCAAAGAAACAGCTGGCAAGAGGACACAGAGATCCTGGTGTAAGTGCATGTAGTTTGATATCCTGTTAGTTATAATTTACATACTATACCTATAACATGTGTATGCTACTCAGATTTTCTCTCTAGTGGTTAGAATAGTTTCATCTGTTGTGCGCTTTATACACGTAGCATGGCCTTGAAATGGATAGGGCTGCTATTTCTGTTTTAGGCTGGTAAAGATAAATGTGTATTTGACAGTGTTAGTCGAAATGGGTGGAGAATTAATGCAGAAGAAATGTTGAGCACGGTTGGTGTCATAAGCAAGTCATAATATCTTACAATCCGAAATAGCTGGAAACTACACTGGGTATTCTCAGATTTTGTTAGCTATATGGCTCCGATACGAATCACATGAGAATGCAATGCTTTTCCATATTTCTTGCACTTCTTTGATCCACTGCTGTGTTTGCTTCTTGTTCTTTATTCATAATGGGACATGGCTTCTTTTAACCATTTACCTTTGAACACTTTTGAGTGGCTTGGTTTTGCATCCACAGACTATGGCTGCAAGAGACTCTGCTGTCTACAGTGGATTGTATAATAATTTACAAGTAATACACTGTACTTGTAGTTGTCATTTAAAATGGGTGTGGCATAAAATTATGTCATAAGATTCTTGTCCTTTTTATTATATGTCTCATTTACAGACTCAGCTGGCATTAAGTGAGCACCATCAAAGACGGCATGCATTAAAACAGAAAGCTGCAGTAGAATTCAGTGAAAGGTACCACCCCCCTATTATAGAATCATTAAATTATACCAACAATTCAAGTTGATCATTTTGTAGTACCATTGTGTCATTTATACATGTATGAGGTTGTTGTACTGGACGTGTATATTCACGTGTGCATTTGATTTGAGTTAGGTAGGAAGATGTGTTGCACAGGTATCACTATAGTCTTTGCCAGCATTGAGGAAGTATATTGCGATGTGATAGTCAAATTATCAAGGTCCATACACTAATAGAGAGCCAATTTTTCATCTGCGATATTTATTGAAATAAAGTTTTATCACTCTCTAGAGTTTCAATTTTGCAAGTAAATTAATCCGGGCAGAAACACTGAATTACTTGGTTATTCAAACCAAAACAATTGAGCTTGTCTATTGTAATGTTCTGAATGGATGTACCATCAGCAGGAGGTTCATGTGCAATGTGACATCCTAAACAACAGCATTTATCTAAGTTCTCCTTGTTTATGTACACCTATGCAAGAAAAGCATGCAAGGAACGAGCGAGTTGCTGCCTCAGATTACTCAATTGTTCCTTTGCATTTTCGGCTTGCATTGAGTGGTATGCGACAAAGATGGCTTCCTCAGTTAGGGCTCAAGGCCTTTTGCTTTTCAATACTGCAGTCTTTATCTCATAAGTGTTTTTAGTGGAAGTACCCATCTTGTATAAACTGGGGTTAGGGGGAGGGGGGGGGGGAGGTAAGCGAAACATTGTAATCTTCACTATTTGTTGACCACATGTTGCCTCAAACCATGTTAATGGTGCTAGTTCCGTACGTGGTATACCCCGTTAATTTGTTTTCGATTTATTAAGGTCTAGGACATCGCAAATATTCTGCAGCTGCTACAAACATATGAAGGGATGGTTGAATAACAAGGGTACACAATACTGTAGTGTAAATACTTTCCTACGACATGTAGCGTTGCGAACATTTTCGCTAACTTTATCGGTACAAGAATTGTATTCATAGTCCAGCGGCTTTTATAAGAAACCACCGATGTCAAAACTATACTAGCTAGCGCTCGTATTTAACCTCACGAACGTGGCGAACATTTTCGCTAACTTTATCAGTACAAGAATTGTATTCATAGTCCAGCGGCTTTTATAAGAAACCACCGATGTCAAAACTATACTAGCTAGCGCTCGTATTTAACCTCACGAACGTGAACATTTATTACACGGAGGACACATTGCTATTTTATTAGTATAAGTTCTGATGCTTGCTGCATGAATTCACACTAGTGTGACTCACAACAAGACATGATTAAATGTTATACGCGTTGCATGTACTTTTAATAAACGTTTCCCAGAAGGCAATTCATGCACATGCCATGCGCGTCATGTTACTCCGATTGTTTCCTATTCCGTGAGGCACAGTCAAAATCCTGAACTGGATGGTGCCGCCATTTTGTAGTTGATCAAATTAGGCGCGTGGTGGCTACAATAACTGTTAGACCCACAAAGCAATTGAATATAGTTAAAACAAAACCACCAAACCCAGTGCATGAGGGTTTTTCCTCACTGCTGCGTATAACCATTAATAATAGTATTACCACCATTTAATTGTGTAATGTATGCGTGTCAAACCGAAATATAAGTCTTTGCTCTAACTTGATTTGGTAGGGTCTGTTTAACGTTGAAGTGATGACTACACAAAGATCTTTAAGATCACACCTGTTTAAGGCAGTGCAGTATTTTGATGCAATAGATTTAAATGCTGAAATTTTACACAATAGTAAATTACCCTAAGCGTCACATTCGTTGTAAGCTACGGTAAAATCGGACGTATGGTTTGTTCATTTCAGGCCCAACGTTGTATACCCCGTATTTACGGGGTATACCCCGGAACGAAAGAGATTAAAAGGGTTAAAAACTTCAGAAACGTGTTGTTTAAGAATGGATGCAGAAAGTGGTTGCGGGTGCATCATATTACATAGAAACTGATTATGTTAGGGGAACCAAATGAACACAGTACCAATCGAGTCCAAAATAATGAACTGAAATACTTAATGGTTTATAACTTGGAAACCCTCGAAGATGAAAAAGCATGTAAAAGTGCATGGATCTTGATATTTGACCGCTACATCTACATCAATATACATGTACTTACTCCATGCTGTTGCAAACTTTAAATAACTTTACCTAACGGCAAGACCATTGATTGGCCTACTTGCTGCATTCACTACAGCACCATACATAGAATATGAATATATCTGCTGGTCTTAAAAATAGCATTCATTTCATAGATAGTGTTTTGTTTCACAACACCTCATATTGCCTGTGAAAGTATACCTAAGATAAACCTGGCTAATGTTTTTTTTATTTGAGTAATGTTTTAAGCAATACACATACAGTGTACAAATAATGAAACATACAGAGTTGCAATAATGAAACATGCTAAATATTCTTCCACTTGCAATTGTCAATAGTTGTCAAGAATTAAGACTAGAAAAATGATCTTTTTTTTTCTGCAACCTTTCATTGTTCATCAAAAGAGGGCTCGTGTTTTTACCATTGGGGTCATTTCATGTCAAGTGAGGACACTTTTCCCACTAACAATTCCAATTTGTTTAATACTTTGCACTCTTCATGTTAATGCTTCACATATACTGTATTATTAGGATCAGATATTACCGCTAAACGTTTTGACCTTCCTATTGGTACACCACATTTATTCATAGGGCTGCTGCTCCTGCGCTGTGGGGTAGGGGTGATAGTTTACACTTTTACAGTGAAACGAAGTTAGGCCGAAGTTTGACTGCTACTGTTCTAAAATGTGATAATCGTCTTACGAATACAGAAAGAATTTTCAGTACATGTTCCTGTAATGAACGCAATTGTACAAAGGACACAAAAACAATATAACAGATTTAATCAGAAGGAGTATCTATTTTTTATTAGTAAGGGGTGGCTTTGACCAGTGCATGTTTAACACCACATTCACCACAAACGCAGGGAAATTTGACACATTTTTGGAGCTTTGCAAACAGTGATAAGTGTTGAAGCAATTCTTGGATTTGTTGTATATTTGACCCTTCAGAAGAAGTGAAATTATCCTTCACTGTTGCAGATGGTTGTTGTACAGCACTTAGGCAAATGTTTAACATGATTTGCTGCATTGTAACCTCTAAACGATGAAGATGATCCCTTGAATAGCGATTCATTCTGCACTTGGATCTCTCCAGGCATGCTATCAGTATTTAAAAAGGCCTCTGAAAAGTGCAGTTATGATGAAATTGGTACCCAACACGCTTCGCAACCGCGCAAATTGTAAACCTAGCTGCTTTCAAACCCTCACCTTGCAGAATTGGAGTGTCAAATTGATGCACTAATCAGTGCACGTACTGGCAAGTGATGGAGCTTGAAAATGATCTAATTGCCAGAATAAAAAATGCTTTGATGAGGGAATTATGAAAATCCTGTGAGCCCCAAAATTTCTTCACGCTCGTGGATGTGGCATCACAGTCCACAACAGTCAAAATATGAGTCAAATGTACTGTGAAAATTTCAGCATGTTGTGGAAACTAGTTTGGACCATGTGGTTATAGTTACCAGGTGCCTTAACATCATATAGACTTGCATAACATAACCTAACCACCATGTACCTGCATATCTATCCTCTTGATCACAGTAACAGCTATGTTCTGTAAGCTTCAAGAGTAGATACATGTACATCGAAGTGCTATATTTTTAAATAATACGTTGTATATCATTCAAATGTTATCAGGGTCTCTTTGTACACTTACACTAATTATTTAAATTGTAAATAGCACCTAAACATGTACTTTTGTATTAAGTGTCAAGGAATGATGATATTGTAATGAAATCAGGACAATGTTGTCCCTTAGATGAAAAGCCTGCTAGAAAAACAAGCATGCTTAAAGCAATCCAGAACAAGCCAGAAATAATTTATTATTCCAAATGCAAAGACCATCACATTGCTGCAAGGAGTGATTTATCTTAATGGGAATGCTGCATTAATTATTTCTTTTGAACATACTTAGTTGTGTAAGTACTTTGCAAATGGCTAGATGTCTATTCTCTCAATATCTGTATTGCATACACAGTGAAGACCAGAACAGTGGAGAAGAAGAGAAAGTGGATGTATTCGATAAAGGTTCAGAATTTCCCCAAAGTGCTGAAGTCAATACAATTGTATTGAGCTCATCTAAATCACCTGCATCATTGAAATCAAATCTGCAAAATTACATCAATACAAGTAGTAACTTTGTAACTAATTCCCAGGAAACCGCTCTTGGTGTTGTTAGCAACCAATTGATGAATATCATGACGCCTTGCTGCTGATGATGTAGAAGACTTTATGAAAGAAAAGCAGGAAGCATCTAATAGTGCATCAAAAAGTGTTGATGTATCTCTCTACCTGGTAAGCTAACATTTAAGCAGTGTGTAGTTCTAACCCTGCATTTAATTACAGGGTGGGGATCTTGGGGTGGGGAAGGAATCGCAGTATCACAGAAAAAGCCTACAAGACATTTGAATTCAATCCCAAAAAAGCAAACTAAACTTCCCACCCAGGCTCATGTCATTATAAATGAAGAGTGTGATCAAAAAGCAGAAAAACATCAGGTGTGTGACCAGTTTGAAATGTGATGTACACTGTACGTGTATTGTGATAGCAACTGTTATAATGATCTATACGTACAAAATTATTTAGATTGCTTGTACCACTGTAGCCTTGGGTTTGAAAACGTGTGTGTGTGTGGATTGGGGATGGTGTTTTGATACATGTCGTATTTATCTAGACGTATATAAACTTTTTTTCCCTACAAACTAGCTACATGTATGCATATATAAGTTTACATGCAATAATAAACGTTTTTAAGTATAAATATGTCTAAACTTGAGGGGCTTTTGTTGGTAAGAAAACCTGCTTGTTGCATGCATGTTCAGAACAAATTGTTATAATCTATCAATACAGCTGAATAATTTTAGACCTTATTTGTAAGTTCAGTGCCATACTGACTTTCGCATTGTGATCATGGAATAACATTGTGCAATGTTGCTCACCATAAGCAACAGTCAGTATTTATTACAGCAAGTACCCAGTGGGGATATGCTTCTAATCATTGTATTGTAATCGTGCAATGACCATTAATGACAAAGCAAATTGTCATTGCATTGTGATCAGGTAATTACAACTGCAATGTTTCCTATCATAAGCAGCATTCTATCGTTGTTTTATTACAGCAAGTACAATATGGGAATAAGTTTCCAATAATAAATGGAATACTAGTACCAATCCATACATGTACATGTAGTATGAGTAAGAATTGTTTGGTCCAAACAAAGTGTATTTGCAGGATATGAATCAGTAATAAAGATTGACAGCATTTATGAAATTATCACATAAGGCTTCTGTAACCTTGAATCAAACTTCTTTCTAGCAATGTGTAGGGTCAGTTAACACCATGATTGGCCATCCTATAGGCAATTACATTAGCATTTTTTGTGGGAAATGCTGACATTCTTTGCCATCACCATTTGAGCTGCACAAGGTTAAATGTTTCATTGTACAGTAATAGTTAGTCAATTAATCATTGGTTAAAAAGAGAGGTGGGTATTACTGTGTAGAAGTCAGAAAGTTAAAAACTTTAAATGGTAACTAATAATAAAGGGTGGCAACATATTTCAAATTCCATTTAAATCTGAGTGGGTGCAGTGTTATTATAACTATGTGCCATGGAACTTAATGTTTGTAACTTCATAGAACTTTCAAGATTGGTGTAAATTGATGATCCCAGACTCTTTGTTTGAGTTTACTGATGTTTCTCTCATTTACAGTCTATACTTGATGCAGATGTATATCTGTCTGTATTATGATGATTGCCAATTGCCTTTTTTATTTCTGTTTATGTTTGCATAGGTTAATTATCTTCCATGGCCATACACCAACAGAAGTCAATTTGAATTAGCGCACAGAGCACCTCTGGGACGTCAATGGAACTCAGAGAGTACAGTTTCACAGCTAATTGCTCCGAAGATTTGTACAGCTATTGGAAAAGTTATACCTCCAATGACATTCACTGAAGATGTTGCTCATTTCATGAAAAGGCAGCAGCAAACAAAACTTTCAAAGATTGTAGTTGAATGAATATTTACATGTGACATGTTCGGATGTACATTAAACTGTGCAACTTAATATTTTGCTACATTGTGCGAACCAAGCATGACAACATTATGATGATGAACAAATACCTGTGAGAGTAATCAGGCATTTGGTAGGGCAAACCAGTAATGATCAAATCATATTGAAGATTCACCACAGATATTAAAAACATCATTTATTATGCTTTAATTTAAGAATCTTATTCATCTTAACATTAAAACACCGATGCTACTTAGAAGCATACTAATTAGTATGTTTGCGAGTCTCATTATAAATCCTGTATCTTGATAACATACTCATTTAACGTCTAACATAGAATGAACAAATTCCTTCATGAGTCCCATATTTGCTGTTACTAATTTTCCATATATGCTATATATTTGCATTTTGCATTGTTGCTTATAATGTTAATCTCCAGTGTGCATTGCACTCCCCACTATGTGGTAGAATAATTGCATTAAAATTGTGCAATACCCATCGCCAAACACATTTGTGCAATACCCATCTTAATGACATTGTGCAATACCCATTTCTGCATTGTTGCTTATAAACGCATTTGTGCAAAATGTTAATCTCTGTGCGTTCCCCACTATGTGGCAGTATAATTGCAGTAATTGCTGTGCAGTATAGATGTCAAGATAAGGCATTTGTGCATTGTTGCTTAACTTTTAAGCAATGATTAGTGTTAAATTGCACTCAGGCACTCTGTGGCAGTATACTTGCAGCAATAGCATTAACATTGCTGTTTTATGATAAACGCATTTGTGCATTTTTCCTTATAAGAAATGTTGTGCAAAATGTTAATCTCAGTGTTTAATTGCACTCACCACTCTGGTAGTATACTGCTACATAGCGCTGAGTAAAAGGCAACACTTAAACACATGATGGGTACTGCACAATGTTAAAGCAATAACTCCTAAATACTGCCACGTAGTGCAGAGTGTAATGCATCATTAAAATTTATACGCTATGATAAGCTAAAATGTACTTCAGCATTTAATCATAATCCATTACAACTGGCAATAGTACAGCAATAACTACTTTGTCATATATGGTGCAGTACCCATCTTATACATTTGTGCATTTTTGTTTATCATAAACCGTGATGAGCGATAATGTACTTTAGCATTTAATCACGATTCACTACAAATGCCAATAGTATTGCAACAATTACTTTGCCATTGTGCAGTACCCATCTTATGATACACACATTTGTGCATTGTTGTTTATCATTTGCTATGATAAGCTAAAATGTACATAAGCATCTTAAATTTAACATTAACGACTGGCAATAGTATTGCAATAACTACTTTGTCATTAAGCAGTACCCATCTTATGATGCACACATTTCTGCATTGTTGTTTATCATAAGCTAAAACTTACTTAAGAATTTTATCTTTATCACTAATGACTGCCAATAGTATTGCAATAAATACTTCATCATTGTGCAGTACCCATCTTATGAAACACATTAGTGCATTGTTGTTTATCATGAGCTAAAATTATCTTAAGCCTTTTTCTTTAACACTAACGACTGGCAATAGTATTGCAATAACTGCTTTGTCATTAAGCTGTACCCATCATATGATAAACACTTCTGTGCATGGTTGTTTATCATGAGCAATGAGAAGTTTAATGTATTTAAGCATTCTATTTTTATCACTAATGACTGCTAATAGTATTGCAATAAATACTTTATTATTGAGCAGTACCCATCTGATGATAAACACATTTCTGCAATGTTGTTTATCATAAGCTATGATAAGCTAAAATTTACTTCAGCATTTTATCTTTATCACTAACGACTTGCAATAGTATTGCAATAATTACTTTGTCATTGTGCAGTACCCATCTTATGATAAACTATTTTGTGCATTGTTGTTTCTTATTAGCTATGATAAGCTATGATGTACTTTAGCATTTTACCTTTATCACTAACGACTAGCAATAGAATTGCATTAAATACTTTGTCATTGTGCAGTACCCTCCTTATGATAAACACATTTGTGCAATTTTGTTTATCATGAACCGTGATGAGCGATAATGTACTTTAGCATTTAATCACGATTCATTACGAATGCCAATAGTATTGCAACAATTACTTTGCCATTGTGCAGTACCCATCTTATGATAAACACATTTGTGCATTGTTGTGTATCATAAGCTAAAATTTACTTAAGCATTTTATTTCATTTACTAATGACTGGCAATATAATTACAACAATTACTTTGTAATTCTACAGTACCCATCTTATGATAAACACATTTGTGCATTGTTGTTTATCATAAGCTATGATTAGCTAAAATGTACTTAAGTATTTTATCTTTATCACTAACGACTGGCAAGAGTATTGCAATAAATACTTTGTCATTTGCAGTACCCTTCCTATGATAAACACATTAGTGCATTGTTGTTTATCATAAGCTAGAATTTACTTAAGCATTTTATCTTTATCACTAATGACTGCCAATAGTAATGCAGTAAATACTTTATCATTGTGCAGTACCCATCTTATAATAAACACATTTGTGCAATGTTGTTTATCATAAACCGTGATGAGCGAAAATGTACTTTAGCATTTAATCACAATCAATTAAGACTGGCAGTAGTATTGAACCAATTACTTTGTCATTGTGCTGTTCGCATCTTATGATAAACACATTTGTGCAATGTTGTTTATCATAAGCTATGATAAGCAAAAATGTACTTAAGCATTTTATTTCTTTTACTAACGACTGGCAATAGTATTACAACAATTACTTTGTAATTGTGCAGTACCCATCTTATGATAAACACATTAGTGCATTGTTGTTTATCATAAGCTAAAATATACTTAAGCATTTTATCTTTATCACTAATGACTGCCAATAGTATTGCAATAAATACTTTATCATTGTGCAGTACCCATCTTATAATAAACACATTTGTGCAATGTTGTTTATCATAAACCGTGATGAGCGAAAATGTACTTTAGCATTTAATCACAATCAATTTCGACTGGCAATAGTATTGCAACAATTACTTTGTCATTGTGCTGTTCGCATCTTATGATAAACACATTTGTGCAATGTTTATCATAAGCTATGATAAGCTAAAATGTACTTAAGCATTTTATGTCTTTTACTAACTACTGTGCAGTACCCATCTTATGATAAACACATTTGTGCATTGTTGTTTATCATTAGCTATGATAAGCTAAATGTACTTAAGCATCTTAAATTTATCATTAACGACTGGCAATAGTATTGCAATAACTACTTTGTCATTAAGCAGTACCCATCTTTATGATAAACACATTTGTGAATTGTTGTTCATCATAAGCTATGATAAGCTATAATGTACTTAAGCATTTTATCATTATCACTAACGACTGGCAAGAGTATTGCAAAAAATACTTTGTCATTTGCAGTACCCATCTTATGATACACACATTTGTGCATTGTTGTTTATCATTAGCTATGATAAGCTAAAATGTACTTAAGCATCTTAAATTTATCATTAACGACTGGCAATAGTATTGCAATAACTACTTTGTCATTAAGCAGTACCCATCTTATGATGCACACATTTGTGCATTGTTGTTTATCATAAGCTAAAACTTACTTAAGAATTTTATCTTTATCACTAATGACTGCCAATAGAATTGCAATAAATACTTCATCATTGTGCAGTACCCATCTTATGAAACACATTAGTGCATTGTTGTTTATCATGAGCTAAAATTATCTTAAGCCTTTTTCTTTATCACTAACGACTGGCAATAGTATTGCAATAACTGCTTTGTCATTAAGCTGTACCCATCATATGATAAACACTTCTGTGCATGGTTGTTTATCATGAGCAATGAGAAGTTTTAATGTATTCAAGCATTCTATTTTTATCACTAATGACTACTAATAGTATTGCAATAAATACTTTATTATTGAGCAGTACCCATCTGATGATAAACACATTTGTGCAATGTTGTTTATCATCAGCTATGATAAGCTAAAATTTACTTCAGCATTGTATCTTTATCACTAACGACTTGCAATAGTATTGCAATAATTACTTTGTCATTGTGCAGTACCCATCTTATGATAAACTATTTTGTGCATTGTTGTTTCTTATTAGCTATGATAAGCTATGATGTACTTTAGCATTTTACCTTTATCACTAACGACTAGCAATAGAATTGCATTAAATACTTTGTCATTGTGCAGTACCCTCCTTATGATAAACACATTTGTGCAATTTTGTTTATCATGAACCGTGATGAGCGATAATGTACTTTAGCATTTAATCACGATTCATTACGAATGCCAATAGTATTGCAACAATTACTTTGCCATTGTGCAGTACCCATCTTATGATAAACACATTTGTGCATTGTTGTGTATCATAAGCTAAAATTTACTTAAGCATTTTATTTCATTTACTAATGACTGGCAATACTATTACAACAATTACTTTGTAATTCTACAGTACCCATCTTATGATGAACACATTTGTGCATTGATGTTTATCATTAGCTATGATTAGCTAAAATGTACTTAAGCATTTTATCTTTATCACTAATGACTGCCAATAGTATTGCAATAACTACTTTGTCATTAAGCAGTACCCATCTTATGATAAACACATTTGTGCAATGTTGTTTATCATAAGCTATGATAAGCTATTATGTACTTAAGCATTTTATCTTTATCACTAACGACTGGCAAGAGTATTGCAATAAATACTTTGTCATTAAGCAGTACCCATCTTATGATAAACACATTTGTGCAATGTTGTTTATCATAAGCTATGATAAGCGATAATGGTCTTAAGCATTTTATCTTTATCACTAACGAACTTGCAATGGTATTGCAATAATTACTTTGTCAATAAGCACTACCCATCTTATGATAAACACATTTGTGCAATGTTGTTTATCATAAGCTATGATAAGCTATTATGTACTTAAGCATTTTATCTTTATCACTAAAGACTGGCAAGAGTATTGCAATAAATACTTTGTCATTAAGCAGTACCCATCTTATGATAAACACATTTGTGCAATGTTGTTTATCATAAGCTATGATAAGCTATAATGGACTTAAGCATTTTATCTTTATCACCAACGAACTTGCAATGGTATTGCAATAATTACTTTGTCATTAAGCAGTACCCATCATATGATAAACACATATGTGCAATGTTGCTGATCATATGCTATGATAAGCTATTATGTACTTAAGCATTTTATCTTTATCACCAACGAACTTGCAATGGTATTGCAATAATTACTTTGTCATTAAGCAGTACCCATCTTATGATAAACACATATGTGCAATGTTGTTTATCATAAGCTATGATAAGCTATTACGTACTTAAGCATTTTATCTTTATCACTAACGACAGGCAAGAGTATTGCAATAAATACTTTGTCATTAAGCAGTACCCATCTTATGTGCAATGTTGTTTATCATAAGCTATGATAAGCTATAATGGACTTAAGCATTTTATTTCTTTTACTAATGACTGACAATATTATTACCACAATTACAATTATCAAGGTCCATACACTAATAGAGAGCCAATTTTTCATCTGCGATATTTATTGAAATAAAGTTTTATCACTCTCTAGAGTTTCAATTTTGCAAGTAAATTAATCCGGGCAGAAACACTGAATTACTTGGTTATTCAAACCAAAACAATTGAGCTTGTCTATTGTAATGTTCTGAATGGATGTACCATCAGCAGGAGGTTCATGTGCAATGTGACATCCTAAACAACAGCATTTATCTAAGTTCTCCTTGTTTATGTACACCTATGCAAGAAAAGCATGCAAGGAACGAGCGAGTTGCTGCCTCAGATTACTCAATTGTTCCTTTGCATTTTCGGCTTGCATTGAGTGGTATGCGACAAAGATGGCTTCCTCAGTTAGGGCTCAAGGCCTTTTGCTTTTCAATACTGCAGTCTTTATCTCATAAGTGTTTTTAGTGGAAGTACCCATCTTGTATAAACTGGGGTTAGGGGGAGGGGGGGGGGGGAGGTAAGCGAAACATTGTAATCTTCACTATTTGTTGACCACATGTTGCCTCAAACCATGTTAATGGTGCTAGTTCCGTACGTGGTATACCCCGTTAATTTGTTTTCGATTTATTAAGGTCTAGGACATCGCAAATATTCTGCAGCTGCTACAAACATATGAAGGGATGGTTGAATAACAAGGGTACACAATACTGTAGTGTAAATACTTTCCTACGACATGTAGCGTTGCGAACATTTTCGCTAACTTTATCGGTACAAGAATTGTATTCATAGTCCAGCGGCTTTTATAAGAAACCACCGATGTCAAAACTATACTAGCTAGCGCTCGTATTTAACCTCACGAACGTGGCGAACATTTTCGCTAACTTTATCAGTACAAGAATTGTATTCATAGTCCAGCGGCTTTTATAAGAAACCACCGATGTCAAAACTATACTAGCTAGCGCTCGTATTTAACCTCACGAACGTGAACATTTATTACACGGAGGACACATTGCTATTTTATTAGTATAAGTTCTGATGCTTGCTGCATGAATTCACACTAGTGTGACTCACAACAAGACATGATTAAATGTTATACGCGTTGCATGTACTTTTAATAAACGTTTCCCAGAAGGCAATTCATGCACATGCCATGCGCGTCATGTTACTCCGATTGTTTCCTATTCCGTGAGGCACAGTCAAAATCCTGAACTGGATGGTGCCGCCATTTTGTAGTTGATCAAATTAGGCGCGTGGTGGCTACAATAACTGTTAGACCCACAAAGCAATTGAAATAGTTAAAACAAAACCACCAAACCCAGTGCATGAGGGTTTTTAATTTTTCCTCACTGCTGCGTATAACCATTAATAATAGTATTACCACCATTTAATTGTGTAATGTATGCGTGTCAAACCAAAATATAAGTCTTTGCTCTAACTTGATTTGGTAGAGTCTGTTTAACGTTCAAGTGATGACTACACAAAGATCTTTAAAATCACACCTGTTTAAGGCAGTGCAGTATTTTGATGCAATAGATTTAAATGCTGAAATTTTACACAATAGTAAATTACCCTAAGCGTCACATTCGTTGTAAGCTACGGTAAAATCGGACGTATGGTTTGTTCATTTCAGGCCCAACGTTGTATACCCCGTATTTACGGGGTATACCCCGGAACGAAAGAGATTAAAAGGGTTAAAAACTTCAGAAACGTGTTGTTTAAGAATGGATGCAGAAAGTGGTTGCGGGTGCATCATATTACATAGAAACTGATTATGTTAGGGGAACCAAATGAACACAGTACCAATCGAGTCCAAAATAATGAACTGAAATACTTAATGGTTTATAACTTGGAAACCCTCGAAGATGAAAAAGCATGTAAAAGTGCATGGATCTTGATATTTGACCGCTACATCTACATCAATATACATGTACTTACTCCATGCTGTTGCAAACTTTAAATAACTTTACCTAACGGCAAGACCATTGATTGGCCTACTTGCTGCATTCACTACAGCACCATACATAGAATATGAATATATCTGCTGGTCTTAAAAATAGCATTCATTTCATAGATAGTGTTTTGTTTCACAACACCTCATATTGCCTGTGAAAGTATACCTAAGATAAACCTGGCTAATGTTTTTTTTATTTGAGTAATGTTTTAAGCAATACACATACAGTGTACAAATAATGAAACATACAGAGTTGCAATAATGAAACATGCTAAATATTCTTCCACTTGCAATTGTCAATATTAAGACTAGAAAAATGATCTTTTTTTTTCTGCAACCTTTCATTGTTCACCAAAAGAGGGCTCGTGTTTTTACTATTGGGGTCATTTCATGTCAAGTGAGGACACTTTTCCCACTAACAATTCCAATTTGTTTTATACTTTGCACTCTTCATGTTAATGCTTCACATGTACTGTATTATTAGGATCAGATATTACCGCTAAACGTTTTGACCTTCCTATTGGTACACCACATTTATTCATAGGGCTGCTGCTCCTGCGCTGTGGGGTAGGGGTGATAGTTTACACTTTTACAGTGAAACGAAGTTAGGCCGAAGTTTGACTGCTACTGTTCTAAAATGTGACAATCGTCTTACGAATACAGAAAGAATTTTCAGTACATGTTCCTGTAATGAACGCAATTGTACAAAGGACACAAAAACAATATAACAGATTTAATCAGAAGGAATATCTATTTCTTTATTAGTAAGGGGTGGCTTTGACCAGTGCATGTTTAACACCACATTCACCACAAACGCAGGGAAATTTGACACATTTTTGGAGCTTTGCAAACAGTGATAAGTGTTGAAGCAATTCTTGGATGTGTTGTATATTTGACCCTTCAGAAGAAGTGAAATTATCCTTCACTGTTGCAGATGGTTGTTGTACAGCACTTAGGCAAATGTTTAACATCATTTGCTGCATTGTAACCTCTAAACGATGAAGATGATCCCTTGAATAGCGATTCATTCTGCACTTGGATCTCTCCAGGCATGCCTTCAGTATTTAAAAAGGCCTCTGAAAAGTGCAGTTATGATGAAATTAGTACCCAACACGCTTCGCAACCGCGCAAATTGTAAACCTAGCTGCTTTCAAACCCTCGCCTTGCAGAATTGGAGTGTCAAATTGATGCACTAATCAGTGCACGTACTGGCAAGTGATGGAGCTTGAAAATGATCTAATTGCCAGAATAAAAAATGCTTTGATGAGGGAATTATGAAAATCCTGTGAGCCCCAAAATTTCTTCATGCTCGTGGATGTGGCATCACAGTCCACAACAGTCAAAATATGAGTCAAATGTACTGTGAAAATTTCTGCATGTTGTGGAAACTAGTTTGGACCATGTGGTTATAGTTACCAGGTGCCTTAACATCATATAGACTTGCATAACATAACCTAACCACCATGTACCTGCATATCTATCCTCTTGATCACAGTAACAGCTATGTTCTGTAAGCTTCAAGAGTAGATACATGTACATCGAAGTGCTATATTTTTAAATAATACGTTGTATATCATTCAAATGTTATCAGGGTCTCTTTGTACACTTACACTAATTATTTAAATTGTAAATAACACCTAAACATGTACTTTTGTATTAAGTGTCAAGGAATGATGATATTGTAATGAAATCAGGACAATGTTGTCCACATTCAGATTGAAAAGCCTGCTAGAAAAACAAGCATGCTTAAAGCAATCCAGGACAAGCCAGAAATAATTTATTATTCCAAATGCAAAGACCATCACATTGCTGCAAGGAGTGATTTATCTTAATGGGAATGCTGCATTAATTATTTCTTTTGAACATACTTAGTTGTGTAAGTACTTTGCAAATGGCTAGATGTCTATTCTCTCAATATTTGTATTGCATACACAGTGAAGACCAGAACAGTGGAGAAGAAGAGAAAGTGGATGTATTCGATAAAGGTTCAGAATTTCCCCAAAGTGCTGAAGTCAATACAATTGTATTGAGCTCATCTAAATCACCTGCATCATTGAAATCAAATCTGCAAAATTACATCAATACAAGTAGTAACTTTGTAACTAATTCCCAGGAAACCGCTCTTGGTGTTGTTAGCAACCAATTGATGAATATCCATGACGCCTTTGCTGCTGATGATGTTGTAGAAGACTTTATGAAAGAAAAGCAGGAAGCATCTAATAGTGCATCAAAAAGTGTTGATGTATCTCTACCTGGTAAGCTAACATTTAAGCAGTGTGTAGTTCTAACCCTGCATTTAATTACAGGGTGGGGATCTTGGGGTGGGGAAGGAATCGCAGTATCACAGAAAAAGCCTACAAGACATTTGAATTCAATCCCAAAAAAGCAAACTAAACTTCCCACCCAGGCTCATGTCATTATAAATGAAGAGTGTGATCAAAAAGCAGAAAAACATCAGGTGTGTGACCAGTTTGAAATGTGATGTACACTGTACGTGTATTGTGATAGCAACTGTTATAATGATCTATACGTACAAAATTATTTAGATTGCTTGTACCACTGTAGCCTTGGGTTTGAAAACGTGTGTGTGTGTGGATTGGGGATGGTGTTTTGATACATGTCGTATTTATCTAGACGTATATAAACTTTTTTTTTCCTACAAACTAGCTACATGTATGCATATATAAGTTTACATGCAATAATAAACGTTTTTAAGTATAAATATGTCTAAACTTGAGGGGCTTTTGTTGGTAAGAAAACCTGCTTGTTGCATGCATGTTCAGAACAAATTGTTATAATCTATCAATACAGCTGAATAATTTTAGACCTTATTTGTAAGTTCAGTGCCATACAGACTTTCGCATTGTGATCATGGAATAACATTGTGCAATGTTGCTCACCATAAGCAACAGTCAGTATTTATTACAGCAAGTACCCAGTGGGGATATGCTTCTAATCATTGTATTGTAATCGTGCAATGACCATTAATGACAAAGCAAATTGTCATTGCATTGTGATCAGGTAATTACAACTGCAATGTTTCCTATCATAAGCAGCATTCTATCGTTGTTTTATTACAGCAAGTACAAGATGGGAATAAGTTTCCAATAATAAATGGAATGCTAGTACCAATCCATACATGTACATGTAGTATGAGTAAGAATTGTTTGGTCCAAACAAAGTGTATTTGCAGGATATGAATCAGTAATAAAGATTGACAGCATTTATGAAATTATCACATAAGGCTTCTGTAACCTTGAATCAAACTTCTTTCTAGCAATGTGTAGGGTCAGTTAACACCATGATTGGCCATCCTATAGGCAATTACATTAGCATTTTTTGTGGGAAATGCTGACATTCTTTGCCATCACTATTTGAGCTGCACAAGGTTAAATGTTTCATTGTACAGTAATAGTTAGTCAATTAATCATTGGTTAAAAAGAGAGGTGGGTATTACTGTGTAGAAGTCAGAAAGTTAAAAACTTTAAATGGTAACTAATAATAAAGGGTGGCAACATATTTCAAATTCCATTTAAATCTGAGTGGGTGCAGTGTTATTATAACTATGTGCCATGGAACTTAAAGTTTGTAACTTCATAGAACTTTCAAGATTGGTGTAAATTGATGATCCCAAACTCTTTGTTTGAGTTTACTGATGTTTCTCTCATTTACAGTCTATACTTGATGCAGATGTATATCTGTCTGTATTATGATGATTGCCAATTGCCTTTTTTATTTCTGTTTATGTTTTGCATAGGTTAATTATCTTCCATGGCCATACACCAACAGAAGTCAATTTGAATTAGCGCACAGAGCACCTCTGGGACGTCAATGGAACTCAGAGAGTACAGTTTCACAGCTAATTGCTCCGAAGATTTGTACAGCTATTGGAAAAGTTATACCTCCAATTACATTCACTGAAGATGTTGCTCATTTCATGAAAAGGCAGCAGCAAACAAAACTTTCAAAGATTGTAGTTGAATGAATATTTACATGTGACATGTTCGGATGTTCATTAAACTTTGCAACTTAATATTTTGCTACATTGTGCGAACCAAGCATGACAACATTATGATGATGAACAAATACCTGTGAGAGTAATCAGGCATTTGGTAGGGCAAACCAGTAATGATCAAATCATATTGAAGATTCACCACAGATATTAAAAACATCATTTATTATGCTTTAATTTAAAAATCTTATTCATCTTAACATTAAAACACCGATGCTACTTAGAAGCATACTAATTAGTATGTTTGCGAGTCTCATTATAAATCCTGTATCTTGATAACATACTCATTTAACGTCTAACATAGAATGAACAAATTCCTTCATGAGTCCCATATTTGCTGTTACTAATTTTCCATATATGCTATATATTTGCATTTCTGCATTGTTGCTTATAATGTTAATCTCCGTGTGCATTGCACTCCCCACTATGTGGTAGAATAATTGCATTAAAATTGTGCAATACCCATCGCCAAACACATTTGTGCAATACCCATTTAATGACATTGTGCATACCCATTTCTGCATTGTTGCTTATAAACGCATTTGTGCAAAATGTTAATCTCTGTGCGTTCCCCACTATGTGGCAGTATAATTGCAGTAATTGCTGTGCAGTATAGATGTCAAGATAAGGCATTTGTGCATTGTTGCTTAACTTTTAAGCAATGATTAGTGTTAAATTGCACTCAGCACTCTGTGGCAGTATACTTGCAGCAATAGCATTAACATTGCTGTTTTATGATAAACGCATTTGTGCATTTTTCCTTATAAGAAATGTTGTGCAAAATGTTAATCTCAGTGTTTAATTGCACTCACCACTCTGGTAGTATACTGCTACATAGCGCTGAGTAAAAGGCAACACTTAAACACATGATGGGTACTGCACAATGTTAAAGCAATAACTCCTAAATACTGCCACGTAGTGCAGAGTGTAATGCATCATTAAAATTTATACGCTATGATAAGCTAAAATGTACTTCAGCATTTAATCATAATCCATTACAACTGGCAATAGTACAGCAATAACTACTTTGTCATATATGGTGCAGTACCCATCTTATACATTTGTGCATTTTTGTTTATCATAAACCGTGATGAGCGATAATGTACTTTAGCATTTAATCACGATTCACTACAAATGCCAATAGTATTGCAACAATTACTTTGCCATTGTGCAGTACCCATCTTATGATACACACATTTGTGCATTGTTGTTTATCATTTGCTATGATAAGCTAAAATGTACATAAGCATCTTAAATTTAACATTAACGACTGGCAATAGTATTGCAATAACTACTTTGTCATTAAGCAGTACCCATCTTATGATGCACACATTTCTGCATTGTTGTTTATCATAAGCTAAAACTTACTTAAGAATTTTATCTTTATCACTAATGACTGCCAATAGTATTGCAATAAATACTTCATCATTGTGCAGTACCCATCTTATGAAACACATTAGTGCATTGTTGTTTATCATGAGCTAAAATTATCTTAAGCCTTTTTCTTTAACACTAACGACTGGCAATAGTATTGCAATAACTGCTTTGTCATTAAGCTGTACCCATCATATGATAAACACTTCTGTGCATGGTTGTTTATCATGAGCAATGAGAAGTTTAATGTATTTAAGCATTCTATTTTTATCACTAATGACTGCTAATAGTATTGCAATAAATACTTTATTATTGAGCAGTACCCATCTGATGATAAACACATTTCTGCAATGTTGTTTATCATAAGCTATGATAAGCTAAAATTTACTTCAGCATTTTATCTTTATCACTAACGACTTGCAATAGTATTGCAATAATTACTTTGTCATTGTGCAGTACCCATCTTATGATAAACTATTTTGTGCATTGTTGTTTCTTATTAGCTATGATAAGCTATGATGTACTTTAGCATTTTACCTTTATCACTAACGACTAGCAATAGAATTGCATTAAATACTTTGTCATTGTGCAGTACCCTCCTTATGATAAACACATTTGTGCAATTTTGTTTATCATGAACCGTGATGAGCGATAATGTACTTTAGCATTTAATCACGATTCATTACGAATGCCAATAGTATTGCAACAATTACTTTGCCATTGTGCAGTACCCATCTTATGATAAACACATTTGTGCATTGTTGTGTATCATAAGCTAAAATTTACTTAAGCATTTTATTTCATTTACTAATGACTGGCAATATAATTACAACAATTACTTTGTAATTCTACAGTACCCATCTTATGATAAACACATTTGTGCATTGTTGTTTATCATAAGCTATGATTAGCTAAAATGTACTTAAGTATTTTATCTTTATCACTAACGACTGGCAAGAGTATTGCAATAAATACTTTGTCATTTGCAGTACCCTTCCTATGATAAACACATTAGTGCATTGTTGTTTATCATAAGCTAGAATTTACTTAAGCATTTTATCTTTATCACTAATGACTGCCAATAGTAATGCAGTAAATACTTTATCATTGTGCAGTACCCATCTTATAATAAACACATTTGTGCAATGTTGTTTATCATAAACCGTGATGAGCGAAAATGTACTTTAGCATTTAATCACAATCAATTAAGACTGGCAGTAGTATTGAACCAATTACTTTGTCATTGTGCTGTTCGCATCTTATGATAAACACATTTGTGCAATGTTGTTTATCATAAGCTATGATAAGCAAAAATGTACTTAAGCATTTTATTTCTTTTACTAACGACTGGCAATAGTATTACAACAATTACTTTGTAATTGTGCAGTACCCATCTTATGATAAACACATTAGTGCATTGTTGTTTATCATAAGCTAAAATATACTTAAGCATTTTATCTTTATCACTAATGACTGCCAATAGTATTGCAATAAATACTTTATCATTGTGCAGTACCCATCTTATAATAAACACATTTGTGCAATGTTGTTTATCATAAACCGTGATGAGCGAAAATGTACTTTAGCATTTAATCACAATCAATTTCGACTGGCAATAGTATTGCAACAATTACTTTGTCATTGTGCTGTTCGCATCTTATGATAAACACATTTGTGCAATGTTTATCATAAGCTATGATAAGCTAAAATGTACTTAAGCATTTTATGTCTTTTACTAACTACTGTGCAGTACCCATCTTATGATAAACACATTTGTGCATTGTTGTTTATCATTAGCTATGATAAGCTAAAATGTACTTAAGCATCTTAAATTTATCATTAACGACTGGCAATAGTATTGCAATAACTACTTTGTCATTAAGCAGTACCCATCTTTATGATAAACACATTTGTGAATTGTTGTTCATCATAAGCTATGATAAGCTATAATGTACTTAAGCATTTTATCATTATCACTAACGACTGGCAAGAGTATTGCAAAAAATACTTTGTCATTTGCAGTACCCATCTTATGATACACACATTTGTGCATTGTTGTTTATCATTAGCTATGATAAGCTAAAATGTACTTAAGCATCTTAAATTTATCATTAACGACTGGCAATAGTATTGCAATAACTACTTTGTCATTAAGCAGTACCCATCTTATGATGCACACATTTGTGCATTGTTGTTTATCATAAGCTAAAACTTACTTAAGAATTTTATCTTTATCACTAATGACTGCCAATAGAATTGCAATAAATACTTCATCATTGTGCAGTACCCATCTTATGAAACACATTAGTGCATTGTTGTTTATCATGAGCTAAAATTATCTTAAGCCTTTTTCTTTATCACTAACGACTGGCAATAGTATTGCAATAACTGCTTTGTCATTAAGCTGTACCCATCATATGATAAACACTTCTGTGCATGGTTGTTTATCATGAGCAATGAGAAGTTTTAATGTATTCAAGCATTCTATTTTTATCACTAATGACTACTAATAGTATTGCAATAAATACTTTATTATTGAGCAGTACCCATCTGATGATAAACACATTTGTGCAATGTTGTTTATCATCAGCTATGATAAGCTAAAATTTACTTCAGCATTGTATCTTTATCACTAACGACTTGCAATAGTATTGCAATAATTACTTTGTCATTGTGCAGTACCCATCTTATGATAAACTATTTTGTGCATTGTTGTTTCTTATTAGCTATGATAAGCTATGATGTACTTTAGCATTTTACCTTTATCACTAACGACTAGCAATAGAATTGCATTAAATACTTTGTCATTGTGCAGTACCCTCCTTATGATAAACACATTTGTGCAATTTTGTTTATCATGAACCGTGATGAGCGATAATGTACTTTAGCATTTAATCACGATTCATTACGAATGCCAATAGTATTGCAACAATTACTTTGCCATTGTGCAGTACCCATCTTATGATAAACACATTTGTGCATTGTTGTGTATCATAAGCTAAAATTTACTTAAGCATTTTATTTCATTTACTAATGACTGGCAATACTATTACAACAATTACTTTGTAATTCTACAGTACCCATCTTATGATGAACACATTTGTGCATTGATGTTTATCATTAGCTATGATTAGCTAAAATGTACTTAAGCATTTTATCTTTATCACTAATGACTGCCAATAGTATTGCAATAACTACTTTGTCATTAAGCAGTACCCATCTTATGATAAACACATTTGTGCAATGTTGTTTATCATAAGCTATGATAAGCTATTATGTACTTAAGCATTTTATCTTTATCACTAACGACTGGCAAGAGTATTGCAATAAATACTTTGTCATTAAGCAGTACCCATCTTATGATAAACACATTTGTGCAATGTTGTTTATCATAAGCTATGATAAGCGATAATGGTCTTAAGCATTTTATCTTTATCACTAACGAACTTGCAATGGTATTGCAATAATTACTTTGTCAATAAGCACTACCCATCTTATGATAAACACATTTGTGCAATGTTGTTTATCATAAGCTATGATAAGCTATTATGTACTTAAGCATTTTATCTTTATCACTAAAGACTGGCAAGAGTATTGCAATAAATACTTTGTCATTAAGCAGTACCCATCTTATGATAAACACATTTGTGCAATGTTGTTTATCATAAGCTATGATAAGCTATAATGGACTTAAGCATTTTATCTTTATCACCAACGAACTTGCAATGGTATTGCAATAATTACTTTGTCATTAAGCAGTACCCATCATATGATAAACACATATGTGCAATGTTGCTGATCATATGCTATGATAAGCTATTATGTACTTAAGCATTTTATCTTTATCACCAACGAACTTGCAATGGTATTGCAATAATTACTTTGTCATTAAGCAGTACCCATCTTATGATAAACACATATGTGCAATGTTGTTTATCATAAGCTATGATAAGCTATTACGTACTTAAGCATTTTTATCTTTATCACTAACGACAGGGCAAGGAGTATTGCAATAAATACTTTGTCATTAAGCAGTACCCATCTTATGTGCAATGTTGTTTATCATAAGCTATGATAAGCTATAATGGACTTAAGCATTTTATTTCTTTTACTAATGACTGACAATATTATTACCACATTACAATTTCAAGGTCCATACACTAATAGGAGCAATTTTCATCTGCGATATTTATTGAAATAAAGTTTTATCACTCTCTAGAGTTTCAATTTTGCAAGTAAATTAATCCGGGCAGAAACACTGAATTACTTGGTTATTCAAACCAAAACAATTGAGCTTGTCTATTGTAATGTTCTGAATGGATGTACCATCAGCAGGAGGTTCATGTGCAATGTGACATCCTAAACAACAGCATTTATCTAAGTTCTCCTTGTTTATGTACACCTATGCAAGAAAGCATGCAAGGAACGAGCGAGTTGCTGCCTCAGATTACTCAATTGTTCCTTTGCATTTTCGGCTTGCATTGAGTGGTATGCGACAAAGATGGGCTTCTCTCAGTTAGGGCTCAAGGCCTTGCTTTCAATACTGCAGTCTTTATCTCATAAGTGTTTTTAGTGGAAGTACCCATCTGTATAAACTGGGGTTAGGGGGAGGGGGGGGGGGGGGAGGGTGGTCGGAAACATTGTAATCTCACTATTTGTTGACCACAGTTGCCTCAAACCATGTTAATGGTGCTAGTTCCGTACGTGGTATACCGTAATTGTTTTAGATTTTTAAGGTCTAGGAATCGCAAATATTCTGAAGCTGCTACAAACATATGAAGGGATGGTGAATAACAAGGTACACATACTGTAGTGTAATATTTCCTACGACATGTAGCGTTGCGACATTTTCGATAACTTTATCGGTACAAGAATGTATTCATAGTCCAGCGGCTTTTATAAGAAACCACCGATGTCAAAACTATACTAGCTAGCGCTCGTATTAACCTCACGAACGTGGCGAACATTTTCGCTAACTTATCAGTACAGACTGATTCTTCATAGTCCAGCGGCTTTTATAAGAAACCACCGATGTCAAAACTATACTAGCTAGCGCTACTTTACCTCACGACGTGAACATTTATTACACGGAGGACACATTGCTATTTTATTAGTATACGTCTTTGATGCTGCTGCATGCTTCACATAGTGTGACTCACAACAAGACATGATTAAATGTTATAGCGTTGCATGTACTTTTAATAACGTTTCCCAGAGAAATTCATGCCACATTGCATGGCGTCATGTTACCTCCGATTGTTTCCTATTCCGTGGGCACAGTCAAATCTGAACTGGATGGTGCCGCCCATTTTGTAGTTGATCAAATTAGGCGCGTGGTGGCTTACAATAACTGTTAGACCAACAAGCAATTGAAATAGTTAAAACAAACCACCAAACCCAGTGCATGAGGGTTTTAATTTTTCCTCACTGCTGCGTATAACCATTAATAATAGTATTACCACCAGTTAATTGTGTAATGTATGCGTGTCAAACCAAATATAAGTTTTGCTCTAAACTTGATTTGGTAGAGTCTGTTTAACGTTCAAGTGATGACTACACAAAGATCTTTAAAATCACACTGTTTAAGGCAGTGCAGTATTGATGCAATAGATTTAAACTGCAATTTTACACAATAGTAATTACCCTAAGCGTCACATTCGTTGTAAGCTACGGTTAAAATCGGACGTATGGTTTGTTCATTTCAGGCCCAACGTTGGTATACCCGTATTTACGGGTATACCCGGAACGAAAGAGATTAAAAGGGTTTAAAAACTTCAGAAACGTGTTGTTTAAGAATGGATGCAGAAGTGGTTGCGGGTGCATATACATAGAAACTGATTATGTTAGGGGAACCAAATGAACACAGACCAATCGAGGTCCAAAATAATGACTGAAATACTTAATGGTTTATAACTTGGAAACCCTCGAAGATGAAAAAGCATGTAAAAGTGCATGGATCTTGATATTTGACCGCTACATCTACATCAATATACATGTACTTACTCCATGCTGTTGCAAACTTTAAATAAACTTTACCTAACGGCAAGAACCATTGATTGGCCTACTTGCTGCATTCACTACAGCACCATACATAGAATATGAATATATCTGCTGGTCTTAAAAATAGCATTCATTTCATAGATAGTGTTTTGTTTCACAACACCTCATATTGCCTGTGAAAGTATACCTAAGATAAACCTGGCTAATGTTTTTTTTTATTTGAGTAATGTTTTAAGCAATACACATACAGTGTACAAATAATGAAACATACAGAGTTGCAATAATGAAACATGCTAAATATTCTTCCACTTGCAATTGTCAATAGTTCAATATTAAGACTAGAAAAATGATCTTTTTTTTTCTGCAACCTTTCATTGTTCATCAAAAGAGGGCTCGTGTTTTACCATTGGGGTCATTTCATGTCAAGTGAGGACACTTTTCCCACTAACAATTCCAATTTGTTTAATACTTTGCACTCTTCATGTTAATGCTTCACATATACTGTATTATTAGGATCAGATATTACCGCTAAACGTTTTGACCTTCCTATTGGTACACCACATTTATTCATAGGGCTGCTGCTCCTGCGCTGTGGGGTAGGGGTGATAGTTTACACTTTTACAGTGAAACGAAGTTAGGCCGAAGTTTGACTGCTACTGTTCTAAAATGTGATAATCGTCTTACGAATACAGAAAGAATTTTCAGTACATGTTCCTGTAATGAACGCAATTGTACAAAGGACACAAAAACAATATAACAGATTTAATCAGAAGGAGTATCTATTTTTTTATTAGTAAGGGGTGGCTTTGACCAGTGCATGTTTAACACCACATTCACCACAAACGCAGGGAAATTTGACACATTTTTGGAGCTTTGCAAACAGTGATAAGTGTTGAAGCAATTCTTGGATTTGTTGTATATTTGACCCTTCAGAAGAAGTGAAATTATCCTTCACTGTTGCAGATGGTTGTTGTACAGCACTTAGGCAAATGTTTAACATGATTTGCTGCATTGTAACCTCTAAACGATGAAGATGATCCCTTGAATAGCGATTCATTCTGCACTTGGATCTCTCCAGGCATGCTATCAGTATTTAAAAAGGCCTCTGAAAAGTGCAGTTATGATGAAATTGGTACCCAACACGCTTCGCAAACCGCGCAAATTGTAAACCTAGCTGCTTTCAAACCCTCACCTTGCAGAATTGGAGTGTCAAATTGATGCACTAATCAGTGCACGTACTGGCAAGTGATGGAGCTTGAAAATGATCTAATTGCCAGAATAAAAAATGCTTTGATGAGGGAATTATGAAAATCCTGTGAGCCCCAAAATTTCTTCACGCTCGTGGATGTGGCATCACAGTCCACAACAGTCAAAATATGAGTCAAATGTACTGTGAAAATTTCAGCATGTTGTGGAAACTAGTTTGGACCATGTGGTTATAGTTACCAGGTGCCTTAACATCATATAGACTTGCATAACATAACCTAACCACCATGTACCTGCATATCTATCCTCTTGATCACAGTAACAGCTATGTTCTGTAAGCTTCAAGAGTAGATACATGTACATCGAAGTGCTATATTTTTAAATAATACGTTGTATATCATTCAAATGTTATCAGGGTCTCTTTGTACACTTACACTAATTATTTAAATTGTAAATAGCACCTAAACATGTACTTTTGTATTAAGTGTCAAGGAATGATGATATTGTAATGAAATCAGGACAATGTTGTCCTTGAAAAGCCTGCTAGAAAAACAAGCATGCTTAAAGCAATCCAGAACAAGCCAGAAATAATTTATTATTCCAAATGCAAAGACCATCACATTGCTGCAAGGAGTGATTTATCTTAATGGGAATGCTGCATTAATTATTTCTTTTGAACATACTTAGTTGTGTAAGTACTTTGCAAATGGCTAGATGTCTATTCTCTCAATATCTGTATTGCATACACAGTGAAGACCAGAACAGTGGAGAAGAAGAGAAAGTGGATGTATTCGATAAAGGTTCAGAATTTCCCCAAAGTGCTGAAGTCAATACAATTGTATTGAGCTCATCTAAATCACCTGCATCATTGAAATCAAATCTGCAAAATTACATCAATACAAGTAGTAACTTTGTAACTAATTCCCAGGAAACCGCTCTTGGTGTTGTTAGCAACCAATTGATGAATATGATGTTGTAGAAGACTTTATGAAAGAAAAGCAGGAAGCATCTAATAGTGCATCAAAAAGTGTTGATGTATCTCTCTACCTGGTAAGCTAACATTTAAGCAGTGTGTAGTTCTAACCCTGCATTTAATTACAGGGTGGGGATCTTGGGGTGGGGAAGGAATCGCAGTATCACAGAAAAAGCCTACAAGACATTTGAATTCAATCCCAAAAAAGCAAACTAAACTTCCCACCCAGGCTCATGTCATTATAAATGAAGAGTGTGATCAAAAAGCAGAAAAACATCAGGTGTGTGACCAGTTTGAAATGTGATGTACACTGTACGTGTATTGTGATAGCAACTGTTATAATGATCTATACGTACAAAATTATTTAGATTGCTTGTACCACTGTAGCCTTGGGTTTGAAAACGTGTGTGTGTGGATTGGGGATGGTGTTTTGATACATGTCGTATTTATCTAGACGTATATAAACTTTTTTTCCCTACAAACTAGCTACATGTATGCATATATAAGTTTACATGCAATAATAAACGTTTTTAAGTATAAATATGTCTAAACTTGAGGGGCTTTTGTTGGTAAGAAAACCTGCTTGTTGCATGCATGTTCAGAACAAATTGTTATAATCTATCAATACAGCTGAATAATTTTAGACCTTATTTGTAAGTTCAGTGCCATACTGACTTTCGCATTGTGATCATGGAATAACATTGTGCAATGTTGCTCACCATAAGCAACAGTCAGTATTTATTACAGCAAGTACCCAGTGGGGATATGCTTCTAATCATTGTATTGTAATCGTGCAATGACCATTAATGACAAAGCAAATTGTCATTGCATTGTGATCAGGTAATTACAACTGCAATGTTTCCTATCATAAGCAGCATTCTATCGTTGTTTTATTACAGCAAGTACAATATGGGAATAAGTTTCCAATAATAAATGGAATACTAGTACCAATCCATACATGTACATGTAGTATGAGTAAGAATTGTTTGGTCCAAACAAAGTGTATTTGCAGGATATGAATCAGTAATAAAGATTGACAGCATTTATGAAATTATCACATAAGGCTTCTGTAACCTTGAATCAAACTTCTTTCTAGCAATGTGTAGGGTCAGTTAACACCATGATTGGCCATCCTATAGGCAATTACATTAGCATTTTTGTGGGAAATGCTGACATTCTTTGCCATCACCATTTGAGCTGCACAAGGTTAAATGTTTCATTGTACAGTAATAGTTAGTCAATTAATCATTGGTTAAAAAGAGAGGTGGGTATTACTGTGTAGAAGTCAGAAAGTTAAAAACTTTAAATGGTAACTAATAATAAAGGGTGGCAACATATTTCAAATTCCATTTAAATCTGAGTGGGTGCAGTGTTATTATAACTATGTGCCATGGAACTTAATGTTTGTAACTTCATAGAACTTTCAAGATTGGTGTAAATTGATGATCCCAGACTCTTTTGTTTGAGTTTACTGATGTTTCTCTCATTTACAGTCTATACTTGATGCAGATGTATATCTGTCTGTATTATGATGATTGCCAATTGCCTTTTTTATTTCTGTTTATGTTTGCATAGGTTAATTATCTTCCATGGCCATACACCAACAGAAGTCAATTTGAATTAGCGCACAGAGCACCTCTGGGACGTCAATGGAACTCAGAGAGTACAGTTTCACAGCTAATTGCTCCGAAGATTTGTACAGCTATTGGAAAAGTTATACCTCCAATGACATTCACTGAAGATGTTGCTCATTTCATGAAAAGGCAGCAGCAAACAAAACTTTCAAAGATTGTAGTTGAATGAATATTTACATGTGACATGTTCGGATGTACATTAAACTGTGCAACTTAATATTTTGCTACATTGTGCGAACCAAGCATGACAACATTATGATGATGAACAAATACCTGTGAGAGTAATCAGGCATTTGGTAGGGCAAACCAGTAATGATCAAATCATATTGAAGATTCACCACAGATATTAAAAACATGATTTATTATGCTTTAATTTAAGAATCTTATTCATCTTAACATTAAAACACCGATGCTACTTAGAAGCATACTAATTAGTATGTTTGCGAGTCTCATTATAAATCCTGTATCTTGATAACATACTCATTTAACGTCTAACATAGAATGAACAAATTCCTTCATGAATCCCATATTTGCTGTTACTAATTTTCCATATATGCTATATATTTGCATTTTTGCATTGTTGCTTATAATGTTAATCTCCATGTGCATTGCACTCCCCACTATGTGGTAGAATAATTGCATTAAAATTGTGCAATACCCATCGCCAAACACATTTGTGCAATACCCATCTTATGACATTGTGCAATACCCATTTCTGCATTGTTGCTTATAAACGCATTTGTGCAAAATGTTAATCTCTGTGCGTTCCCCACTATGTGGCAGTATAATTGCAGTAATTGCTGTGCAGTATAGATGTCAAGATAAGGCATTTGTGCATTGTTACTTAACTTTTAAGCAATGATTAGTGTTAAACTGCACTCAGGACTCTGTGGCAGTATACTTGCAGCAATAGCATTAACATTGCTGTTTTATGATAAACGCATTTGTGCATTTTTCCTTATAAGAAATGTTGTGCAAAATGTTAATGTCAGTGTTTAATTGCACTCACCACTCTGGTAGTAAACTGCTACATAGCGCTGAGTAAAAAGCAACACTTAAACACATGATGGGTACTGCACAATGTTGAAGCAATAACTCCTAAATACTGCCACTTAGTGCAGAGTGTAATGCATCATTAAAATTTATACGCTATGATAAGCTAAAATGTACTTCAGCATTTAATCATAATCCATTACAACTGGCAATAGTACAGCAATAACTACTTTGTCATAACAACTTTGTCTTTAAGCAGTACCCATCTTATGATAAACACATTTGTGCAATGTTGTTTATCATAAGCTATGATAAGCTATAATGTATTTAAGCATTATATCTTTATCACAAACGACTGGCAATAGTATTGCAATAAATACTTTGTCATTTCAGTACCAATCTTATGATAAACACAATTGAGCAATGATGTTTATCATAAGCTATGATAAGCTAAAATGTACTTAAGCATTTTATCTTTATCACTAACGACTGGCAAGAGTATTGCAATAAATACTTTGTCATTTGCAGTACCCATCCTATGATAACACATTAGTGCATTGTTGTTTACCATAAGCTAAAATTTACTTAAGCATTTTATCTTAATCACTAATGACTGCCAATAGTATTGCAATAAGTACTTTATCATTGTGCAGTACCCATCTTATGTTAAAACAAATTTGTGCATTGTTGTTTATCTTAAACCGTGATGAGCGACAATGTACTTTAGCCTTTTTCTTTAACACTAACGACTGGCAATAGTATTGCAATAACTGCTTTGTCATTAAGCTGTACCCATCATATGATAAACACTTCTGTGCATGGTTGTTTATCATGAGCAATGAGAAGTTTAATGTATTTAAGCATTCTATTTTTATCACTAATGACTGCTAATAGTATTGCAATAAATACTTTATTATTGAGCAGTACCCATCTGATGATAAACACATTTCTGCAATGTTGTTTATCATAAGCTATGATAAGCTAAAATTTATTACTTCAGCATTTTATCTTTATCACTAACGACTTGCAATAGTATTGCAATAATTACTTTGTCATTGTGCAGTACCCATCTTATGATAAACTATTTTGTGCATTGTTGTTTCTTATTAGCTATGATAAGCTATGATGTACTTTAGCATTTTACCTTTATCACTAACGACTAGCAATAGAATTGCATTAAATACTTTGTCATTGTGCAGTACCCTCCTTATGATAAACACATTTGTGCAATGTCTTTTTTCATAAGCTATGATAAGCTAAAATGCACTTAAAGCATTTTATTTCTTTTACTAATCACTGGCAATATTATTAACATACAATTACTTTGTAATTCTGCAGTACCCATCTTAAGATAAACTCGTATGTGCATTGTTGTTTATCATAAGCTATGATAAGCTAAAATGAACTTATGCTTTATCATTAAGGACTGGCATAGTATTGCAAATAACTACTTTGTCATTAAGCAGTACCCATCTCATGATAAACACATTTGTGCAATGTTGTTTATCATAAGCTATGATAAGCTATAATGTAACTTAAGCATTTTATCTTTATCACTAACGACTGGCAAGAGTATTGCAATAAATCTTTGTCATTTGCAGTACCCATCCTATGATAAACACTTTGGTGTATTGTTGTTTATCATAAGCTAAAATTTATTTAAGCATTTTATCTTATCACTAACGACTGGCAATAGTATTGCAACAATTACTTGTCATTTGCTGTTCGCATCTTATAATAAACACATTTGTGCAATGTTGTTTATCATAAACCGTGATGAGCGAAAATGTACTTTAGCATTTAATCACAATCAATTAAGACTGGCAGTAGTATTGAACCAATTACTTTGTCATTGTGCTGTTCGCATCTTATGATAAACACATTTGTGCAATGTTGTTTATCATAAGCTATGATAAGCAAAAATGTACTTAAGCATTTTATTTCTTTTACTAACGACTGGCAATAGTATTACAACAATTACTTTGTAATTGTGCAGTACCCATCTTATGATAAACACATTAGTGCATTGTTGTTTATCATAAGCTAAAATATACTTAAGCATTTTATCTTTATCACTAATGACTGCCAATAGTATTGCAATAAATACTTTATCATTGTGCAGTACCCATCTTATAATAAACACATTTGTGCAATGTTGTTTATCATAAACCGTGATGAGCGAAAATGTACTTTAGCATTTAATCACAATCAATTTCGACTGGCAATAGTATTGCAACAATTACTTTGTCATTGTGCTGTTCGCATCTTATGATAAACACATTTGTGCAATGTTTATCATAAGCTATGATAAGCTAAAATGTACTTAAGCATTTTATGTCTTTTACTAACTACTGTGCAGTACCCATCTTATGATAAACACATTTGTGCATTGTTGTTTATCATTAGCTATGATAAGCTAAAATGTACTTAAGCATCTTAAATTTATCATTAACGACTGGCAATAGTATTGCAATAACTACTTTGTCATTAAGCAGTACCCATCTTTATGATAAACACATTTGTGAATTGTTGTTCATCATAAGCTATGATAAGCTATAATGTACTTAAGCATTTTATCATTATCACTAACGACTGGCAAGAGTATTGCAAAAAATACTTTGTCATTTGCAGTACCCATCTTATGATACACACATTTGTGCATTGTTGTTTATCATTAGCTATGATAAGCTAAAATGTACTTAAGCATCTTAAATTTATCATTAACGACTGGCAATAGTATTAGCAATAACTACTTTGTCATTAAGCAGTAACCCCTCTTATGATGCACACATTTGTGGCATTGTTGTTTATCTAACGCCTATAAACTACTTAAGGGGAATTGTATCTTTATCACTCATGAATGCCAATAGAATTGCAAGAAATAACTTCATCATTGTGCAGTACCCATCCTCTATGAAACACATTATTGCATTGTTGTTATCATGAGCTAAAATTATCTTACGCTATTTTCCTATCACTAACCGACTGGCAATAGTATTGCAATAACCCTGTTTGCATTAAGCCTGTACCCATCATATGATAAACAAACTTCTGTGCATGGTTGTTTATCATGAGCAATGAGAAGTTTTAAAGTAGGTTCAAGCATTCTATTTTATCACTAATGGACTACTAAGTTATTGCAATACCATACTTTATTATTGAGCAAGTACCCATCTGCATGATAAACACATTTGTGCAATGTTGTTTATCATCAGCTATGATAAGCTAAAATTTACTTCAGCATTGTATCTTTATCACTAACGACTTGCAATAGTATTGCAATAATTACTTTGTCATTGTGCAGTACCCATCTTATGATAAACTTTTGTGCATTGTTGTTTCTTATTAGCTATGATAAGCTTGATGTACTTTAGCATTTTACCTTTATCACTAACGACTAGCAATAGAATTGCATTAAATACTTTGTCATTGTGCAGTACCCTCCTTATGATAAACACATTTGTGCAATTTTGTTTATCATGAACCGTGATGAGCGATAATGTACTTTAGCATTTAATCACGATTCATTACGAATGCCAATAGTATTGCAACAATTACTTTGCCATTGTTGCAGTACCATCTTATGATAAACACATTGTGCATGTTGTGTATCATAAGCCTAAAATTTACTTAAGATTTTATTTCATTTACTACTACTGACTGGCATTACTATTTACAACAATTACTTTGTAATTCTACAGTACCCTCTTATGATGAACACATTTGTGCATTTGATGTTTATCATTAGCTATGATTAGCTAAAATGTTACTTAAGCATTTTATCTTTATCACTAAATGACTGCCACTAGTATTGCAATAACTACTTTGTCATTAAGCAGTACCATCTTATATAACACATTTGTGCAATGTTGTTTATCATAAGCTTATGATAAGCTATTATGTACTTAAGCATTTTATCTTTCTCACTAACGACTGGGCAGAGTATTGCAATAAATACTTTGTCATTAAGCAGTACCCATCTTATGATAAACACATTTGTGCAATGTTGTTTATCATAAGCTATGATAAGCGATAATGGTCTTAAGCATTTTATCTTTATCACTAACGAACTTGCAATGGTAATTGCAATAATTACTTTGTCAATAAGCACTACCCATCTTATGATAAACACATTTGTGCAATGTTGTTTATCATAAGCTATGATAAGCATTATGTACTTAAGCATTTTATCTTTATCAGTAAAGACTGGCAAGAGTATTGCAATAAATACTTGTCATTAAGCAGTACCCATCTTATGATAAACACATTTGTGCAATGTTGTTTATCATAAGCTATGATAAGCTATAATGGACTTAAGCATTTTATCTTTATCACACCACGAACTTGCAATGGTATTGCAATAATTACTTTGTCATTAAGCACGTACCCATCATATGATAAACACATATGTGCAATGTTGCTGATCATATGCTATGATAAGCTATTATGTACTTAAGCATTTTATCTTTATCACCAAACGAACTTGCAATGGTATTGCAATAATTACTTTGTCATTAAGCAGTACCCATCTTATGATAAACACATATGTGCAATGTTGTTTATCATAAGCTATGATAAGCTATTACGTACTTAAGCATTTTATCTTTATCACTAACGACAGGCAAGAGTATTGCACATAAATACTTTGTCATTAAGCAGTACCATCTTATGTGCAATGTTGTTTATCATAAGCTATGATAAGCTATAATGGACTTAAGCATTTTATTTCTTTTACTAATGACTGACAATATTATTACCACAATTACAATTATCAAGGTCCATACACTAATAGAGAGCCAATTTTTCATCTGCGATATTTATTGAAATAAAGTTTTATCACTCTCTAGAGTTTCAATTTTGCAAGTAAATTAATCCGGGCAGAAACACTGAATTACTTGGTTATTCAAACCAAAACAATTGAGCTTGTCTATTGTAATGTTCTGAATGGATTGTACCATCAGCAGGAGGTTCATGTGCAATGTACATCCTAAACAACAGCATTTATCTAAGTTCTCCTTGTTTATGTACACTATGCAAGAAAGCATGCAAGGAACGAGCGAGTTGCTGCCTCAGACTCAATTGTTCCTTTGCATTTTCGGCTCTTGCATTGAGTGGTATGCGACAAAGATGGCTTCCTCAGTTAGGGCTCAAGGCCTTTTGCTTTCAATACTGCAGTCTTTATCTCATAAGGTTTTTAGTGGAAGTACCCATCTTGTAAAACTGGGGTTAGGGGGGGGGCGGGGGGGAGGTAAGCGAAACATTGTAATCTTCACTATTTGTTGACCACATGTTGCCTCAAACCATGTTAATGGTGCTAGTTCCGTACGTGGTATACCCGTTAATTTGTTTTCGATTTATTAAGGTCTAGGACATCGCAAATATTCTGCAGCTGCTACAACATATGAAGGGATGGTTGAATAACAAGGGTACACAATACTGTAGTGTATACTTTCCACGACATGTAGCGTTGCGAACATTTTCGCTAACTTTATCGGTACAAGAATTGTATTCATAGTCCAGCGGCTTTTATAAGAAACACCCGATTGTCAAAACTATACTAGCTAGCGCTCGTATTTAACCTCACGAACGTGGCGAACATTTTCGCTAACTTATCAGTACAAGAATTGTATTCAAGTCCAGCGGCTTTTAATAAGAACCACCGATGTCAAACTATACTACTAGTAGCGCTCGTATTTAACCTCACGAACGTGAACATTTATACACGAGGACACATTGCTATTTTTATTAGTATAAGTCTGATGCTTGCTGCATGAATTCACACTAGTGTGACTCACAACAAGACATGATTAAATGTTATACGCGTTGCATGTACTTTTAAAACGTTTCCCAGAAGGCAATTCATGCACATGCCATGCGCGTCATGTTACTCCGATTGTTTCCTATTTCCGTGAGGCACAGTCAAAATCCTGAACTGGATGGTGCCGCCATTTTGTAGTTGATAAAATTAGGGCGTGGTGGCTACAATACTGTTAGACCCACAAAGCAATTGAAATAGTTAAAACAAAACCACCAAACCCAGTGCATGAGGGTTTTTAATTTTTCCTCACTGCTGCGTATAACCATTAATAATAGTATTACCACCATTTAATTGTGTAATGTATGCGTGTCAAACCAAAATATAAGTCTTTGCTCTAACTTGATTTGGTAGAGTCTGTTTAACGTTCAAGTGATGACTACACAAAGATCTTTAAAATCACACCTGTTTAAGGCAGTGCAGTATTTTGATGCAATAGATTTAAATGCTGAAATTTTACACAATAGTAAATTACCCTAAGCGTCACATTCGTTGTAAGCTACGGTAAAATCGGACGTATGGTTTGTTCATTTCAGGCCCAACGTTGTATACCCCGTATTTACGGGGTATACCCCGGAACGAAAGAGATTAAAAGGGTTAAAAACTTCAGAAACGTGTTGTTTAAGAATGGATGCAGAAAGTGGTTGCGGGTGCATCATATTACATAGAAACTGATTATGTTAGGGGAACCAAATGAACACAGTACCAATCGAGTCCAAAATAATGAACTGAAATACTTAATGGTTTATAACTTGGAAACCCTCGAAGATGAAAAAGCATGTAAAAGTGCATGGATCTTGATATTTGACCGCTACATCTACATCAATATACATGTACTTACTCCATGCTGTTGCAAACTTTAAATAACTTTACCTAACGGCAAGACCATTGATTGGCCTACTTGCTGCATTCACTACAGCACCATACATAGAATATGAATATATCTGCTGGTCTTAAAAATAGCATTCATTTCATAGATAGTGTTTTGTTTCACAACACCTCATATTGCCTGTGAAAGTATACCTAAGATAAACCTGGCTAATGTTTTTTTTTATTTGAGTAATGTTTTAAGCAATACACATACAGTGTACAAATAATGAAACATACAGAGTTGCAATAATGAAACATGCTAAATATTCTTCCACTTGCAATTGTCAATTAAGACTAGAAAAATGATCTTTTTTTTTCTGCAACCTTTCATTGTTCACAAAAGAGGGCTCGTGTTTTTACTATTGGGGTCATTTCATGTCAAGTGAGGACACTTTTCCCACTAACAATTCCAATTTGTTTTACTTTGCACTCTTCATGTTAATGCTTCCATGTACTGTATTATTAGGATCAGATATTACCGCTAAACGTTTTGACCTTCCTATTGGTACACCACATTTATTCATAGGGCTGCTGCTCCTGCGCTGTGGGGTAGGGGTGATAGTTTACACTTTTACAGTGAAACGAAGTTAGGCCGAAGTTTGACTGCTACTGTTCTAAAATGTGACAATCGTCTTACGAATACAGAAAGAATTTTCAGTACATGTTCCTGTAATGAACGCAATTGTACAAAGGACACAAAAACAATATAACAGATTTAATCAGAAGGAATATCTATTTTTATTAGTAAGGGGTGGCTTTGACCAGTGCATGTTTAACACCACATTCACCACAAACGCAGGGAAATTTGACACATTTTTGGAGCTTTGCAAACAGTGATAAGTGTTGAAGCAATTCTTGGATTGTTGTATATTTGACCCTTCAGAAGAAGTGAAATTATCCTTCACTGTTGCAGATGGTTGTTGTACAGCACTTAGGCAAATGTTTAACATGATTTGCTGCATTGTAACCTCTAAACGATGAAGATGATCCCTTGAATAGCGATTCATTCTGCACTTGGATCTCTCCAGGCATGCTTCAGTATTTAAAAAGGCCTCTGAAAAGTGCAGTTATGATGAAATTGTACCCAACACGCTTCGCAACCGCGCAAATTGTAAACCTAGCTGCTTTCAAACCCTCACCTTGCAGAATTGGAGTGTCAAATTGATGCACTAATCAGTGCACGTACTGGCAAGTGATGGAGCTTGAAAATGATCTAATTGCCAGAATAAAAAATGCTTTGATGAGGGAATTATGAAAATCCTGTGAGCCCCAAAATTTCTTCACGCTCGTGGATGTGGCATCACAGTCCACAACAGTCAAAATATGAGTCAAATGTACTGTGAAAATTTCAGCATGTTGTGGAAACTAGTTTGGACCATGTGGTTATAGTTACCAGGTGCCTTAACATCATATAGACTTGCATAACATAACCTAACCACCATGTACCTGCATATCTATCCTCTTGATCACAGTAACAGCTATGTTCTGTAAGCTTCAAGAGTAGATACATGTACATCGAAGTGCTATATTTTTAAATAATACGTTGTATATCATTCAAATGTTATCAGGGTCTCTTTGTACACTTACACTAATTATTTAAATTGTAAATAGCACCTAAACATGTACTTTTGTATTAAGTGTCAAGGAATGATGATATTGTAATGAAATCAGGACAATGTTGTCCTTGATTGAAAAGCCTGCTAGAAAACAAGCATGCTTAAAGCAATCCAGACAAGCCAGAAATAATTTATTATTCCAAATGCAAAGACCATCACATTGCTGCAAGGAGTGATTTATCTTAATGGGAATGCTGCATTAATTATTTCTTTTGAACATACTTAGTTGTGTAAGTACTTTGCAAATGGCTAGATGTCTATTCTCTCAATATTGTATTGCATACACAGTGAAGACCAGAACAGTGGAGAAGAAGAGAAAGTGGATGTATTCGATAAAGGTTCAGAATTTCCCCAAAGTGCTGAAGTCAATACAATTGTATTGAGCTCATCTAAATCACCTGCATCATTGAAATCAAATCTGCAAAATTACATCAATACAAGTAGTAACTTTGTAACTAATTCCCAGGAAACCGCTCTTGGTGTTGTTAGCAACCAATTGATGAATATGATTTGCTGCTGATGATGTTGTAGAAGACTTTATGAAAGAAAAGCAGGAAGCATCTAATAGTGCATCAAAAAGTGTTGATGTATCTCTACCTGGTAAGCTAACATTTAAGCAGTGTGTAGTTCTAACCCTGCATTTAATTACAGGGTGGGGATCTTGGGGTGGGGAAGGAATCGCAGTATCACAGAAAAAGCCTACAAGACATTTGAATTCAATCCCAAAAAAGCAAACTAAACTTCCCACCCAGGCTCATGTCATTATAAATGAAGAGTGTGATCAAAAAGCAGAAAACATCAGGTGTGTGACCAGTTTGAAATGTGATGTACACTGTACGTGTATTGTGATAGCAACTGTTATAATGATCTATACGTACAAAATTATTTAGATTGCTTGTACCACTGTAGCCTTGGGTTTGAAAACGTGTGTGTGTGTGGATTGGGGATGGTGTTTTGATACATGTCGTATTTATCTAGACGTATATAAACTTTTTTTCCTACAAACTAGCTACATGTATGCATATATAAGTTTACATGCAATAATAAACGTTTTTAAGTATAAATATGTCTAAACTTGAGGGGCTTTTGTTGGTAAGAAAACCTGCTTGTTGCATGCATGTTCAGAACAAATTGTTATAATCTATCAATACAGCTGAATAATTTTAGACCTTATTTGTAAGTTCAGTGCCATACTGACTTTCGCATTGTGATCATGGAATAACATTGTGCAATGTTGCTCACCATAAGCAACAGTCAGTATTTATTACAGCAAGTACCCAGTGGGGATATGCTTCTAATCATTGTATTGTAATCGTGCAATGACCATTAATGACAAAGCAAATTGTCATTGCATTGTGATCAGGTAATTACAACTGCAATGTTTCCTATCATAAGCAGCATTCTATCGTTGTTTTATTACAGCAAGTACAAGATGGGAATAAGTTTCCAATAATAAATGGAATACTAGTACCAATCCATACATGTACATGTAGTATGAGTAAGAATTGTTTGGTCCAAACAAAGTGTATTTGCAGGATATGAATCAGTAATAAAGATTGACAGCATTTATGAAATTATCACATAAGGCTTCTGTAACCTTGAATCAAACTTCTTTCTAGCAATGTGTAGGGTCAGTTAACACCATGATTGGCCATCCTATAGGCAATTACATTAGCATTTTTTGTGGGAAATGCTGACATTCTTTGCCATCACCATTTGAGCTGCACAAGGTTAAATGTTTCATTGTACAGTAATAGTTAGTCAATTAATCATTGGTTAAAAAGAGAGGTGGGTATTACTGTGTAGAAGTCAGAAAGTTAAAAACTTTAAATGGTAACTAATAATAAGGGTGGCAACATATTTCAAATTCCATTTAAATCTGAGTGGGTGCAGTGTTATTATAACTATGTGCCATGGAACTTAATGTTTGTAACTTCATAGAACTTTCAAGA